>MXAW01000010.1:0-495000 GCA_002554605.1 Helotiales sp. F229 | reverse complement strand
CGGCACTATCTTCTCTACTATAAAAAACACATATTCTAATATAAACTATAAAAGTAATTAGTGCGTGATTCAAGAATCCAAGCCCTCCTATGTACTCTGGCTTAAAAGCCTAGCGGACCGGTTAAACCTTAAACAACAATAGATATAGATATTCACAATGCATAATTACCCTTAAATACCCGCAGTACCAAAAAAAAGATTAATAAAGCCCATTTCTAAAAAAAACAAATAAGATTATCTTATATAAGTTTATCACTTTTACTTACTAATTAAGATATAAGTCTAAACCTATCCGCAGCCTAATCCAGTGATTAACTAATAAGGACATTACTCACAATACCCTTTTAAAAGTTTATAAACTTAATCGTTATAAATACAATAAAACAATGTTTAAAGACTTTGTAAAACAAATAATAAGTCTATTCTTTAAGGCTTAACTAATAATAATAGAACAGGCAAACGCCGTATTCAAGATGAATTTTTCTAACAGACTACTAAAAAGATCCAAGATCTCGTATATAATAAATCACAAATAAAATAAATTATCCCTTTTTTTAAATAAGTTGCATAATACCGGCAAAAAACAATACAATAAGATGTCGTTTTTTTATCTATAAGTTAATGTATTTTATATTTTTTAATAAGCCGAATCGCTTTATTTCTCGTTTTTTTAAAAAGGTATTATTATTAAATACTTTAATTTCAGCTCATCTAGGAAACAATCAAGTAAGAGAGAAACAAAAAAGGCTTATAAGAGAAGAGTAAGAGCGGCTTATATAATGAAAACAAGAACGGCTCATACAAAAAGAACAAAAAAGACTTGTGTAAGAGGAACTAATAAGACTTGCATAAAAAGAATAAAAGCAGTAAGAACGTCTTATAAAAAAAAACAAGAAAAACTAATAAAAGAAAAGCGGAAACGACAAGAATAATTTATAAGAAAGAAATAAAAGTAATTTGTAAAAATAAAATAAAAACAGCTTATAAAAAATAGAAAAGTCTTGTTTAAAAGAAGTAGAAAAAGTTAATAAAAAAGGAATAAGAGAAACTAGCAAAGGAGGAGTAAAAGCGATTAACGTCTATCCCTGCGTACCGAGACGCCCCCTATAACGAGACAAATTGTAGGTACTTCAAGTTTAAACAACATAAAATCTATGAACGCTCTAAAATTTCTATCTATTTTCATTTTAGTTACATTGTATATCTCCCTTAATTACTCCTAACCTATTATTTCCGAAAATTATAATTACGTCGTCGCTGCCCCTTAAATTTACAGAGAGCCTTCTTTTACAACAAAAGAAGACCCCTTGATATGTGACAACACTATTAAGATTCAATCACCTTTTAAACACATAGATTGATTAAATATAAATATATCCAGGTTTTATTATAACGCTAAAATGCTATTGCCACTCTTGTGGCGACTGGGGCGTGGCCTGTCACACGACGTCGCCGCAAAGGATGATACCTCGTCGAGCTCCTCCAATTAAGCGATCAAGGATCCTGGTTAGCGGTAGTGTGGTTATAGCAATCTCGGTAAAATTCTAACAAAATTTGTGGCTGCTACACGTGTGGCTGCGCCTACCTTCCCGAACATCCTCCGATTAAGTTAGAGCAAAAAGTGGCTTCCGTACGAAATCGGCCGTCCCCTTCCTGGGGAAATGCTTCTGCGTGACAAACTTCCGACTTCCCACTTCCGGCTTTCACTTCTTCTCTCTTTGCGCTCTATAGTACATTGGAAGGCGAGTGAGTGTCGCTGAATTTTACACATAACTTTTTGAAGGGGCTAAGGGGTCTGTGGCCTGCGAGGCTTGTAAACGCGGTACCTTAAAAGACGGAATTGGCGGTGAGCCTCCATTTCTCCTTCCTTCCTTCGCTTTCTCCCACATCACCAAGTCAGCGCTTTCGCGTCATCCACAATTATGACGCCGCCATTCAATGCTGCACAGCTTCAACAACTACAGTAGCTAAGTCTTGGCAGCGTAAGCAGATGGAACCAGAGACTTGTTACACGTATGGAGATGATTTGCCGCCTCGCCATTTTAGGCTGCTCCAGTACAACCAGCCCGTAGATCTACTGAGTACTCTTTGGTTGAATATTCTCTGGACGAGGCTCCAAAGTACGAAGCTTTATCATACGCATGGGAAGGACAGTCAAGAACATGTGATATTCCTTGTCAGGGGAAGACACTGCCTATCACTCCCAGTGTTGAGCAATTTCTTCGCCGTATTCGACACAATTCACCGGTATCGAACCCTCCTCCGATATGGATAGATGCGGTCTGCTCATAAGTCGATTGATACCGAACAAAACACCTCGGAAACTTGAGGTTTTGACCTCTGTTTTGTAAGGGGTTTCGTTTTGCGCGGATTAACTATCTTCCGCTTCCGCATCGCTGCCTTTCGCTACAGCATTTATTCCTAACTAAGGGCAAAAATCGCATATCGACCTGTAATGTGGTGAAATTGTCACGGGGCTGTCAGGTGACTGGTAGCTGAAAATGGAGAGGGTTGTGATTGGTGCCCTCAATTCCAACCTCTGCAATTGTAATTACGTAACTTATGATTGCTTTGCTTTTTCTCGTATGATTGCGCAACCCCTCTACTATACCCCGAGAATAAGTACGAGTGGGCTCGCCATAGTCTCATGCCACGGCTCACACCACTAAAGGCGTGCCATTGAGTCCTCACCGCTTTCTGATTCAATTGAAGCTATTCTCATTTTCTTCTCTACTTTACAGTCTACCAATAGCTCAGTACTTTGTTGGTCCGCCGCGAGCTAGCCAGACGTTATTGCATCTATTTTTTAGCCACTTGGTTTAGTTGTACATAATGGCAACCCCTTCGACGCAGCCTGCCACTCGCACTCCGGCGGTATCACGCCCAAAGTATCGATCACTGAATCGCGATATCAATGAGTTCCGCTTGCTCAAAATACTTCCATCGACCAACACCTTTGCAGCGGGCACTGGCCCTCTCGAGTTCCCCCAAGACCCCATTCGCTGCGAGCTTCATTACGAATCATTTAACGTCCTTTCAAAAAGGCTGAGGGCGAAACAGTCGTCGACGAATTCGATCCTGGCCTATCTGTTACAAGATACTCCAAGAATGAGGGGCTATGACAGTAGCCCCAGTCAACCCGAACGGGCAGGCAAAGGCGTGGAAGGAGTAAAGACCGTCAGTTACCTGAAAACATCGATCGACGAAACTGAACAAGGAGCTTTTATGGAAACCGTCGGAAGCTACCTGGGTAGCAAACTATCTATAGACAAGGAAGCCGCTCATGCTATCAGCCCTGAAAGAATAGAAGCTTTGCAAGAAAAATTTGAAAGCTCAAGACAAACATTGGAAATATGGCAGCCGGACGGAATCCAGCTTCCCTCAAAGTCTTTCCAGGACTGGATGAGCAGTTGGATCTGGACTCCTTTGAGTGGAGATACAGAACATCTTGAGCATAAGTCACTGGGTTATTTCGCCTTGTCGTATGTTTGGCGAGATGCAGGACAGGTCTCTTTGGCGACACGGAATCGTAACCGTGAACTCAACTTGATGAATGAGGGGTCGGGAATGGCGCTACGAAAGGCGTTGGAGTTTCTCCAAATGTCACCTGAAACAATCGAGGGAATCTGCGGTCAAGATCACGATTTTGTCGATGACTCCGTGGAGATCATCGTCGATGGAATCCCGATCTCTGTTGGCAAAAACCTGGAAAAAGCTCTCCGCACCCTTCGAGAAATTCCAGAGATATCTAATGGGACAAGAGTGTGGGTGGATGCTCTCTGCATTAACCAGGGGGACTTTGAAGAGAAGAATGTTGAGGTGAAACGAATGGGCGAAATCTATAGGGAGGCCGATAGGGTCGTATCTTATCTGGGAGAAGAAAGCGACCAGTCTGGCGATGTTCTCGAGTTTATGAATGCGGTTGGAGATGTAATTAAACGAGTATCAGACCTTACTCCGATTGTACTTGGGTTTCTCAAGAATGTGCAAGCTGATATGGCGTTTTCGATGGCCAAGTTTCTGTTGCGAACATACCTTACTCGCATTTGGATCGTTCAGGAAATCGTCCTTGGTGGCGAGAAGAGTGTCTTGATCTGTGGCGCTCGCCGATTTTCGTGGACCAACATAGTGCGATGCGGCAAGATGCTGAACGCGGGGATGGCGGCGACTTCGTGGAACTTAGACACGAAGCTTGGTCCGTTGCAGAACGAGAAGGAGGAGGTGGACGACTACCTGACCATGGCTGATTGGAAAAGTGGTATAACCAAGCTGCAAATGTTTCGAGACGCCGGTATCTTTTCTCGTAGAATGATGCAGGAGGAAGAACTTGAAGGACAAGGGCACATACAATATTCTGACGTTCACCTCTCCAATACCCTATGGTTTCGAATTCCAAGCAGCAACAATGCCACAGATCCGCGGGATCTGATCTACGGAATGATGAGTCTTCTCCCAAAGAAATTGACAGATCTAATTGCCGTTGACTACGGACCAACGAATGGTTTCGCAGATGTGATGAGAGCCTTTGCAGAGGCGCATCTAGCATGCACACAATCATTGCATTTGATCCTTCATAGATACTATTCGCCCTTCTTGGGCTACCAGGAATGGCCGACATGGGTCCCGAACCTGGCTCAGCGATTCAGTTCCGGCCACTGGGACTGGGCAATCAATAGTGAAGGTACTGCATGCCCGAACATCCCGTGCAGAATCGTCTTTGCGAGGAACCGCGAAACAAGGAAACCTCTGCTGGTTTGTTCTGGAGTCAAAATCGACACGATTCACATGGCGACCAGGAATATCGTCATGGATACATTTGATAGGAAACAGCGACTTATACAGACACTTTCAGCATCTATAACAGACGAGAATGTTGCCCAAGTCTATCAAACAATAGAAGACCTCCGGGGCTCGTTGGGAAAACAGATGAGACTGATCATCCCGGAGAAAGACGATGAACGAACGCCGGTGCAGGCTGGCAGCGGCCAGCCGGTCGCTAGCACACACAGGTACGGGAATACTGAAGGTTTAAAGCGCGCACTTGACAAATGCTTCAAAAGATTCAAAGTGGAACTCGAGGGCGGCCAGAGCATCTTCAATTTCCCCCTCGATATATCTGAAGAGGACGACGACACTCTGAGGCAGGTTCTAGGCTCACGAGAGTTCAAGGCCCCAATGGTGACGAGTTTCAATATGATCCGAAACTTTTTCGCCAACTTCAGGCTCTGGGATACCTCTTTTCGTCGACTGTTCCCTGCCCGGGCTGCCAATGTCCACCCGGCCTCCTATTCGTCCCCGAACATTGACCCCGATGCTACTTTGGGCGTGGCTCATCTCGTCACGACTTGTGGCGGGTATGTGGGAACGTGTCTGGGTAATGTGCGCCCTGGCGATGAGGTGTTCCTTTTGGCAGGCTGCTCTATGCCCGTGTTGCTGAGGAAGAGCGGTTTGGCATCGGATACATATAAGCTTCAAAGCAGTCTATATCTCCCAGGTATCATGGAAGGAGAAGCGCTAGACCGCGGAGGATATTTAGCGAATGATTTCAAGGAGGTCCTGCTTTGCTAGATTCGGGGGTAATTTTCAACTGTTTTTCATTGTGACGGATCTAATGTTGGGTTATCTCATGAATCGTGGGTCGAAGTGAGAGGTTCGGTGGTCCCTACAAGTGCCGTTAGTCAGCGGTAGAAGAGTCTTAGCGGGCCCGAGGATCTGCCGGGGGTGGGCGACTTCCGCTGGTACGATGCACTCTGTATCAACCAAGACAATCTCCAGGAACGAAGCCAGCAGGTAGCTATCATGAGAGAAATATACGAAAAAGCTATACATACTGTTGTTTGGCTACCCGGGGATTTTCATGATCCAGAGCTGTACGAAGACTTTGAGATCGGCCTTAGGACTGGTGCTTTCGAGAATAATAACATTGATGTTGCGATTTGGAGGAATCCAGAATCGTCTCTTGGTTATAGCGACGAGGTGTGTGGTTGTTATTTAATCTACTTCAGGCATTTAGCCTAGAATTAATTCTAGTATTCTAGGACCGTGAGAGGTTCAGAGGACGCTTTTACACAGTCTCGGACAGGTTGGAAATTATTCTTCAACGCCAGTGGTTTAGTCGCATCTGGATAATTCAGGAGATAGCCGTCTCTCAGAACATTAGCGTCATCTGCGGAGATATCTATGTACCTTGGTCCTTCATTGCCCGCGCTTCACGCAAACTTGCACACGCGCAAGGCTATCCCCTTAGCTGCCACCAGAAACACACCTCAACAGCCCCTGTAGGTGCAGCCTGAAATTAAGCGAGGAACACCAAAATTCAGTCCTTTCATTCCAAAAAGCTAGTTTCGCACCAAATATTCATGATTTACGATGATACAATTGAAAGCAAATGTTCCCATCGCAAAGTGCTACCTCACACTGTTTACAACCATAGGCTGTGGCTTTCCTTTGGCTCGGGCGGCCAGCATTAAGAGCTAATTCGCCCAAAGCTATTCTCTTTCTCGGTTGGTCCCAAAATCTCCCTCCTTTACAAGCAACACAATCTACTCTCTTTGCTGAAGTAGTCATTTTGACATGCTGATGGCGATGAATAGGGACCTCTAAAGCGTCGCTAAATAGGTGTGAAACTCGTCCTTTACGAGATCCTAGTGCATCTTGTCCCATTGAAATCAATAATTCTACCAGCTGTATACGGAAATCGTCTTGATTCCTCATATTAATGGATTGAATCTCATAATTAGAGTAGCAACAAATCAAGTAACAGTTGCTCAGCACTACTAGTAGCATATACTAATGAAGAGCTTGAATTGGACCTCGTTTGATACGCCTGAGGCCTCCATTATGGCCCTGAAGTTGGTCTCCCAAATCGACAGCTCCCATGTGTTAATTGTAGGCATCATAAAGCTCAGGAATCCAAAGTTCTTTGGTAGGTTCCTTACCAAAGGCAACTCGAGAGACTTTTGCATTTCCGGCAGTCTCTTTTGGTCGTTTTCGCAGCCGTAAAACCTTCTTTTGACCATCCCAATATGTCGACATAGCTAGAGCGAAAGCCCCGTCTTGAAATCCAGTTTGATTGACCATATTTGACTTAGTAGGAAAGGCATAAGTAGTACCCCAAGGCATAGCCTCTGCACCTTTCTCTTGAGTCTTCTTCAAAGTTACTAAGTCCTGGACCACTCCGGAAGTAATTCGACATGTACCTGTAGATGCGATATTCATATTCCATAGGTGCTCAAACAACTGGGGAGAAGTAAAAAGGTTATTAAGGTAGACATGATATGTTGCGTCCGGTAAAACACTCAACAAGTGAGGCACAACAGCCTGGGTTTTGTTTAATCCCTTCGGCGGTTTCTGTACGTTGTACGCACCACCTTTCTTCCCTGGTGTATGGAAAACCCACCGAAGGAAGAAGCCTTGTTGTGCAACAACCCATATTTTGATGCCAGTGGGTGTAGGTTTATTTGGAATCGTAGTAATGAAGTGAGACCGGCCAGTATACCGCTGAATAGCTTCGTCAACAGCTACTTGTTGACCAGGTTTCCAAATTCGCAAGTTTGTTTCTTGAATATGCGTATTCAAAGGTTCCGTCTATGTAAAAGTGAGTTTATCATACCAAGAATTAAGTAGGAAACTCACTTTATCGTACAAATGGATAGTTTCTGGAGGGGCTACACGAAATCTAATTCGCAGCTCTTGAAATCGATTCCTTGAAAAGAGCTTTGAAATATAATGAAAAGGAGTTGATTTCTTCGTACTCCAATAATCTTCAATAGAATTCAATGGGTATACAGTCATATAAATACAGAATGCCAAATACAAATAAATTTCTTTGCGGCAAGTAGGAAACCATGCCGCTGCACGTGAGTTAGGCTTCAGTACATCGTTAGAGAGTGGCCTTTGGTAAGCGTTTATAACGAAAACGATCTTATCGATGATGTCTGTGTTGTAATACTACAGTAGGGTGCATTTAGTTTGAACCCCCCCTAAAAATAACTCGCTTTCTGGTTGGCTCGGAGGCTTCGGAAAAACTTTGGATTGGTCAAGACGGCTTATAAAAGTGGAGGGGGGGTTCAAACTAAATGCACCCTACTGTAAGTGAAAAGGGTAATAGGGTCTTCTGGGGAACAATCTTCGGGCATATGAATATCGAATTCAAAATCGTCCAATTGCATAGGCTGGAACTCGGTCCCTAACTTTGAAAGAGGCTTCACTTTCGGTCTAAGGGTCCCAGCATCAGTGGTATCTGCAATTAAGTCTTCGGGCATTGTATTGACATCAAAAGTGGAGGTTTCTGGTAGGAAAAGAGGGGCTGTTGATGTTTTTGTTTACCCAGTCCCATAAGCGCACGTGCCCTGTAGTGCAGGCAACCTTAGCGCCCCGCTCCAGGGCTGTACCCCTGTAAAAGTGTGTTTATGGCAGCTAAGGGGATAAGCGGAAAACCCTCTTCGCCGGCCCATTAGATATCATGAATGCAAGAGTTCAGTATAGAACACAAGGCACCATCGGTCTCACCAGAGCCTTGCATCTAGCCCATAACTTCGATGCAAGCGACGGACGGGACAAGCTATATGCGTTGTTTGGCCTTTGCAGTGAGCTTAGGGAGTATATGAGTGCTCCTGACTATGCGAAATCTGTTGAATCTGTATGGATTGAGGTTGCTACACTAATAATCTCAAAGGTGGGACTGCAAGGGCTCGGATGTATCGCAACTACTGTGGAACCGGAATCCAGCTCTCGTTGTTTGCCCTCATGGGCACCAGACTTTCATAGGAAGCTTCCCACGAATCAGGCGATATTATCTACTGATGCCCATACCTCAAATGTACAAATAGAAGGCGGCATACTTTACGTCGATGGTGTCGTCATCGATAGTATTGAATTTGTTGCTAACCACAACACAAACGAAAACACACGTCGAGCCAGTCGAGTTTGGTTTGACTGGATGGAGTTTGCTGGATCACTAAATCCCAATCAATCCGACTCTGGAAATCGCTGGCGCCTTTATCAACCCACGAAGGAACATATGCAGGTCGTGTTCTGGAGAGTGGTGCTCAGTGATGTTGCTCACCGTGTTCGCGCCTGTGATGAGCTCACCAGTTGGCACGAATGGTTCTGCTTAGAAGCCGCAACGAATGTTCTCTTATGGGACAGTGCTGTGCTCCTTGACCGTGATGCTCGTAGGGTACAGATATCTACCACTGAAGAAGGAAACAATATTGAGGTTAGCCTGGCCGAGCTAAGGGCGAGAACAAGTGATAAGAAGTTGGGCTGGACAGGATATAAAAAGCTAGGTTTGGTTCCTAAAGAGGTGCGAGAGGGAGATCTTGTTGCTGTCTTTGCGGGTACCTCAGTACCATTTGCGATCAGGAATGCCGCTGAGCATACTGGCAAATACCGGATTGTTGGGCCCATATATCTCCATGGTGTTATGGACTACGAGGAACATCCTCAAGACTCAACGGCTTATCATCGCCTCGAATTTGTCTAATGCCAACTTTACTCATGATATGAAGTGTGCCAGGTGTGAACACGATCGGCAAGGGTATTTCACCTATCTCGACCACCCTGCGTGGAAAAGGGTAAAATTTAGCGTAAGAGGTGAAATGAGAAACGATAGGTCCCGCTCCATAATGACAATCAGTACATGGAGTACAACCAGACAGGTTTGCAGGTCTGTCAGTAGTAGGGCGATGGCGGGTGACTCTAAAGGCTATAAAAGGAATAAACTTTATTCGTATTGGTTGTCCAAGGTCGGACATTTGTACGGATGTAGCAGATACTTAACGACAACATCTTCTTCATATGGTTCGAGGTATTGTTGGCCCGGGCCTTGTCTTCTATCGAGGGTCGTCCGCGAGCACGATGATGGAGTGTAGAATGAAGGACGTTTCTATGATCTGCAAGAGCACGGACTTGACTGGCGGCTCTGTCCATATTATCCTGCCGTCGAAATGGCGATGTAGAAGGAAACGACGAGATCGCCCCAACGCCCAGGCACCAACCATGCTGCCACCTGCTGATAGAATGTTCGAGAAACCTGCCTCTACGCCAAACGCGTGACTATTGTACGCCACACAGGTGATCAAACCAGAGAGTCGTGACTAGGTAGATGTAGCGATCCCGAGCGTGAACATAGTATATTTGGCGCTAGGCTAAATTTGTATTACTAAGCATTGAAACATGTCGCCCCTCTTCACACCGGAGTAACTCCCGGAATGCATTGTTTTCCTCTTTAAGTGTCTTTAAAATTTGGTGCCATATTATTTTATAATAAGAATTTTTCTTAAATGCTCCGTATTTTGAAAAGACTTTAATTATTATGATTAAACAAGGGGAAACAATAAAAGCGGTGATTAACGGCGTGATTAAAATGATTAATAATATAATCAATTGTACTCTTTTTCTTATAATAAGTAGTATTCTTATAAAGAAATATTCAAAGAAAGTAATATATTGATAACAACTTGATAAACTTATTAAGAAAAAATTTGTAGCTTTAAAACTGTAAATTTGTCTCGTGGCGGGGTGCGTCTCGGGACGCAGGGACGCACGTTAATAAGAAAAGAACAAAAAAAACTTGTAAAAGAGGAATAAGAGTAGTTTATGAATAAATAAATAAAACTTACTTAAAAGGAGTAGAAGAAATTAGTAAAAATAAAATAAAAGCGATTAATAAAAAAAGAACAAGAAAGACTTGTAAAAGAAGAGCAAGAGAAATTAGCGAGGGTGAAATAGAAGCGACTTGTTAAAGAGGAGTAAGAGCGGCTGGTAAGGGAGAAGCGGGAGCAAGTAGTAAAGGAAAAGCAAAAGCAATTGGCAAGGGAGAAATAAGAACGTTTTGCGAAAGAGGAACAGGAGCAACCTATTAAAAAGAAGCGGGAAGGACTAGTAAGGGAGGAACAAAAAAGATAGACAAGAAAGGGCAAGGAATAACAAAAACGGCTCACAAAGGAAGAATAGGAAAGACTTATTTAAGAAAAGTAAAAAAGACTAGCTAAAAAAGAATAAGAAAGACTTACCTAAAAGGAGGAAAAATTAATATAAAAAAAACAAGAAGAATTAATAAAAAAAGCACAAAACAATTTATTAAAAAATGGGAAAGACTGGCTTAAAAAGAACAAAAGCGGTTTGCATAAGAAAAACAGGAGAGACTGGCATAGGAGAAGTAGGAGCGTTTTATAAAAAAAAATAAAAGTAATTAGCAAGAGAAAAGCAGAAGTAATAAAAGCAGGGTATTAAGGAAGAATAAGAACGCTTGGCAAAAAAAGAACAAAAGCAAGTTACGCAAGAAAGACTTATAAAGAAGCTTATTAAATAATAAAAAGTCAGGCCTAAGTAAAAGAAGCCTAATAAGAACAAGCCAAATAAAGGATCTAAAATATTAAAAAGTCAAAACGGCGTATAAAAAGGTTTAGGTGTAACTAAAAGGAAAAAAACAGCCAATCACACAATTTAACTTAAAAAAAGTCATTAATAATAAGTTTTTAAAAATTAATTACAGTTTTATGCCGCTATCATAGGTATTCAATTTTTCACTAAAAGCTGCAGGAAATCAAGTTAAAATTAAAAAAGCTAATAATCCTCCATAACCCGGCTCAAATTCTTTAATAACTAATAACTTAACAGCCTCAAATAAATTACCATAACTTGATTTTAATTCTAAAGAATAAAACCAAGTTATCAAAAGGTTTATATAAGAAAAGCAAGAAATACTTATAATAAAAAAAGAGAAGTAATTAATAAAAAAAGAAAAGCAGATTATATATAAAAAAATAAGAAAAATCTATAAAGGAAAAAAAAGAGATATTAATAATTAAAAGAAAGAAAAGGCTTGTAAAAAATATTATTAAATAATAGGAAAGAGGCTTAAGTAAAAAACATTAAACGAGAAGATATAAAACTAAAATAAACTTAAAATAATGGAAAAAGGGTCCTAAAGAAATATAAATATAATAAAAAGGAACCGGCCACTTATTCAATTCACATTTAAGACTCTTAAAAACGCCAAGTCTTAAGAACTTACATAAAAAGGTCTATTACCTTAAACTACCGTGAAAAACGAACATTAAACTACAATAAACTAAGAAGTTATCGGAAATATTACCTTAATATATAACTTAACACGGATTTTTTAATAATTAATAACAATAACTTAATATCTGCCTTAAGTAAAATACCAAATTATGTTATTAATTTTAAAGAATAAATTTAAGCTATTAAGCCATAAGTAAAAATTTAAGTTCTCTTTTACTTATAATTAAGCTTATATATTTATAAACTATAAAACAATCAAATGGCTAGGGATTAAGCCTTTTAAGGGTTTATATAAAATATAAGATCTATAATCATAACATTTGAAAGGTTTTATATACTTTTTTAATTAATTCTTTTGATTTATTAAAAGCTAGGCAGGTAGTAATAAAGTATATAAAAACGGATTCACATGTTCAACACAAGCTTTTATATATTAATACCTTAAACGTGTTTTGAGGATATTATTATAAATGACATAAATATAATATTTTTGATTTTAAAATAAGACATTAATACAAATAATCTTTCAATTTTTATGTCTAAAAAGCGCCTTAATTTATAGATAAATTTGAAAATAAATCCTTTTATTTTAAAGCCCAATCCAAAGAATAATTTAAAAAGTAAAGAGGCTATTTATAAAAAAGTCGCCAGGCATGATTCAAAGTGAATCCCAATTTAGACAAAAATTAAGTATCATTTTCTATTAACGTCTTTAATATTAAAAAAGTTAAAATCTTCACTATCTTCTATTTTATTATAATTTTTCAAGATTACACTACTGGGCTCACTTAAGTTACTACTTATATCAATGGAAGTAAAGTGACCTGTCCTTCTAGCCATAAGTATATCTCAATAATTATACACACGGTCTCACCTAAAAGAGGGGTATAAAGCAAGTGCAAAGACTAAGGGCAGAGACATAAGGTAGAAAATTCTTGGTCTAAACTCAGGTACCTTATCTAATTCTTTAATTAAATTCTAATTATATCTAAGATTAATAAAGGAGCTATATTAGGCCCCCTAATTATCCAATAAATAGGGTTTAAATAAGTTCCCTGCCTTTTTCCAATTATAGCCTTTAAGATTAATAAGAATAATAAGGAACAAAATCAGCCCATAATCATCCAACAGCAAAGAATGCTCATATATTTAAACTATTCGGCCATATAATTAAAAGAACTGAAATAGCTTTTTATTATATATTATAAAAGAAAAAGACTTTTATTAAAGCAAATGCAATTATTAAATGTACTTCAATTATCCTTGCTTTAACGTTATTTATCCAAAACGTTGTTTAAGCCTTATACTAATTATATGTCAATTTTTAAAATATAATCAAGAACTAATAGGGGTATTATAAAGAGGAGTATAAATAATGAAAAGGCTTCTACAAAAATGATAAAAAAAGAATAAGAAATGGATGTAAAGCAAATATTAATTTTTTCTTATGATATATATTATAGCTTATATTATATATATTAATACCTTTAAATAAAAACAATATGCCATTCAGCCAGCCAGGAAACCAATATAAAATGAACTTAAAAACCTAAGAGATAATAAACAATCTAAAAAATACATTTAAAAATCAGCTGCTGACTTTGGCAACTCAGCTTGTTCCATGAGCTCATCTATCCAACCTAGCTTTATTATTAACACAATAATTACAACAAATTTAAGCGCTTATTTATTCGCCTTCTACGCTTAACAAAAATTTGCAATGCATAAAAAATCTAAAAAATAAGAACTTGATAATAAGATGTGCTATAATTAGGACGGATATATCTTGGTCAAAAATCGGATTTTATAATATGCTTTAGGGATATTAACATAAAAGAGGTGTATTATCAGGTTTAATATACTGATTATTTGCAGAAGTCGGGCTTAATAAATTACTAACCGTTTTATATGATATTATGTTAGTAATAAGCAATAGAAAAAATAAGGGAAATGACTTATGCAGAAAATGTAAAGAATCTGTCTTAGAATATCATTGCCTAACCATATCAAAAGCGCTTTTTGAGCTTATAATAATCGCATGCGCAATTAATTCCTAATATATATCTGCCCAATAGCAGTTATCTTTATGCTCATCTAATAATTCTTCATCTATACATCTTATACTATTATAATAGTAAAGGTACTTCACCCCGTAAAAAGATCAGCAACATGATTATCCTTTTCATTTAGGACTTTATAAAATTCATTTATTATAAGCTGTTTTAAAGTAAAACATTTATAAAGCCAATATTTAAAGGAATTTAATTTAAACAAAATTATGGAAAAGGCGGCTAAAATTTAAACGGTTTTTGACATATTAATTATTAATATATAAATGTAAAAGTGAAATAACTTGGTGTTAAATAATTTTAGTAAAAAGGTTAATGTTATAATAAAATTTAATAAAAGCGATAATGACTTTTATAACAAATAAGCGCCATTTTTAATATACAAAGCCCATTTAAGCCCTTTTAATAAATAAAAAGTTTATATAATTAAATAATAAAGTTTTATATTAATAGGAATAAATTAACATTATAAAAGGGCTAATCTTACAAAGTCTATTCTTAAAATAAAGGGGTCAAAATATGGCCCCTTTACCATCTTAGTTTAAAAATTAACTCAGGCTTCTTATTAAAAAAGTTTTATTAAATTAAAAGGATTTATACTGCCTAAATATGAAATAATTTTAAATATGACGCATATATAAATATAAAGGTGTATTATATTATAAGGTCATTATGCATTAAAACCAAATTAGGACCCTCATTTATCGCTTGTTATCCAGCTTATCTAGATCCCCAACCTTTCAGCCACTCCCGACGCACACCACTCGTCCAGCCGCTCCCGTCCTCCCATCGTCACGCATGGCTTTTACCCTTAATTTAAATATTATTTTTACATAATAGCTAAAAATGTTATTAAATAAGATTACAAATTTCTAATCTTTGAGATATGTATTTAGCCATTATATATAGCATAAGCCAATATAAATATTAATAAATGAAAATAAAAAATAAAACTTATAAGTATAATTAAACCTTTCTAACGCATTTACACTTTTAATTCACGCACATTAAAATTAACCTTAAATTCCCTAATGCATATTAATAACTAAATTCTTTAACGTATTTATTAAATAATCAAAAATATAAATAAATAATATTAAATTAATTAAGAATATTACCGCCTTTTTAAAGTATCTAAGAATCTACTCTTTTTATTTGCTTTTTTCTTTTTTTTTTTTAATTTTAATTACTTATTTTTACACATTTTTCATTATTATATAAGGCAACCGCTTATATTTTAATAAAAACAATTAAATCTTAGCCAAATTAAACTTTTGCTTTGGCATTTTATTTATAAATTTTATTATTAGCTTTTTAAGCGTGATTTTATTTCTTTATTAGCTCCCGTTTAATAAGGTATTATCGCGTATAAATAAGGCGTAAAAGAATTAAGCATTAATGTTCTTGTTAATATACTTAAGCTTTAGCTTTATATTCACTTGATTTAATTAAATTAACATAGTGTTAAGACGCTTTGCATGGTTTGTTATTATAATTAATACCCGTTTTTTTTAATGAATCAATGCCATTAAAAATATTTAAAAGGGCTAATAAAAACGCCTTTTCTTGCGGCTTTTCTTTTATTAAAGAGCTTATCTTATTTCTACCAGTCTTCATCGTTTTACACTATTAAGATTATGTTATGTTCATGGCATTAATATCTTTAAAAAAAAATAACACAATGTGCGGGGAGTTTTCTAAATAATTCACCTAATAAATTATTATTTACATTAAAAATATTAAAGATATAAATATTTAAGTCATAGGCCTTAATAATTAATAAACTTAAATTAAATTTTTCAATTTTAGGTAGCTCATATAATAAATATCTTTTTTAGTAAAGAATATTATGCCAAGAATACTACGCTTATGTTTTAAGGTCTAAAAAAGCTTTAATATTCTTTAATAACGCCGTCTTTTTTATCTTATTAAGAATAATAATATTACATGGTCTAATGTTTATTATTCTTGTTTTTTTTAATTATTATTTTAATGTTTAAATATTAAGGTTTTATTTTTGATTAACTTTAGGTATTTAATTTAATATTTGTTAAAAAATTCCCTTAAAATACTTGGAGACCTGTTTATATAAAAAATTGAGATCTTTTATTTATGAAAAATTTAACCCTTTTTTTAAACACTTTAAAATGTGAATAAATGATTTTTATAATAAAAAGAAAAGCTCTTATTTTAAAGCAAATATTTAAAAGGCTTCTTATGGTTCTTATTAAAATGATTATTAATAAACCCTTTTCTTCTTATGCCCACATTAATAAGAAAAGAATTTATTTTATAAGAAAATGGCTAAAAATATTTAAGTAATAAATATATCGTATATTTTATTAAAATAAGAAACATAGACCTTTAAAGCTGTTATTTATTAAAATATATTATTAGTAATTTGAGGAGTTATAAATTAAAATACATTGTCATTAATATATTAAAAGAATCTTTAATATGTTTACTAAAAAATACAGCCAATTCGCAGATATAAAGCACACGGTTATAATTGTTTAAGTTATTAGTTAAAAGTTACTAAAGGGTAGCAGAAATATTAATAAGCCTAGGGGAAAAAACGTTTATTATTAATATTAAACTTAATAGGGGTAACTTATTTAGCATAATATAAGTATTATTATAAATAGCCATTATAAGACATGAGAATTAAGCTATTTATTAAACCTTCAAAAAAATTATACGCTTATATTTTCATTAATTATTCCCTTATAAGTTTAAGGTTTAATGCTTTAATTAAAATCATATAATAATAAGGTGTTACATATCAACGCTCCTATGGTAACTTGGACGTCATTTCCCCTATAATAACCATTAAACATTGTTGCCCCTAAAATGGCTTATAAATATATGCGACTTCTTAATATAAGAATATATATAAAAGTGCGAATTTCCCTTTAAATTTAATTATTCGCCTTTTCATTCCTTTTAATTCTCCAAGCTTCTTTTAAAGCTTTACTTTTGTGTATATCATCCCATCAGAATCATCTATTAATCCTTCGTATTAATAATGGCTCCAACAGAAAGTACACCACTAAATAGCCCGAGTCAGTCATCTACTACTGAACATTTTCAGTCCACCATCAGTGGATAGGATGAGTTCATAGACCCGTCTACGGAGAAGCATCTTTGAGAAGCAACTTAGGTAAGGCGCAATAGTAAGCCATCGGAGGATACCTTTTATGAGATGGTCAGTCGCCGTTAAGGGCCCTTTCTCTTTCCGGCCGTTTTTGAAACCTTTGATGAATAAATTAAGCCAAGAGATACGTTTATTAGCTGCCCATTTTTATAGGAGGCCTTTCTCTTGCTTGGCAATAACGCTTGCCCGATTATATAACGAAGAACCCGTTTATTTGAATTAAGGGAAAATGAATTTAATATAAGGGAAAAGCGCTTGGCGTTGTTATTTTTTAATTTAACTGAATTAATGTTTTTTGGCGGTTTTTGTTAAAATGAGTTTAAGGCGTTAGATATTTAGCGATGATTTGATTTAATGGGAGAAAGAGATTTAAAAATATGTATGGCAGGTGCTTTTTTGGCTTTATGGCTATTGTTTATAAGTGTGTTTATTGGAATAGAAGCAGGACCATTGGCGGCTGCTTTCTTAAAAGGCTCTTTATGTTTCCACAACATCCCAGGTAGTATACCCTATTTTCCATTCTAAATCCTTTGCTTGGTTTAAGTGTTTTTAATATTTTCGTACACCCTCATATTAATGTTAATAATATTAATGCTTTTCTTATTTTTGGATTTTTTTTAAATTTTTTCATGCTTTTTTAATATTTAATAAATGAATTAATAATATGAACATAAAGCCTTACGTTCATGTTCCCGTATGATTTGTCGCTTTGTAATTTGTCGCTTTTTATTATTATTTTTTAGTGACCTTGGTTTTGGCTGCGGCTTTAAGAAAAAGGAAAAAAGAAGAGGTAAAGGTCCTGTTTCTAAGTCTGTCTCTGATTCCGACTTACGCTTTAGCGGTTCTTCGTGTTTCCACCGCCTTATAGTGTAATAGTTCCATTTATTATTCTAGATGCCTTGTTTAACCTAGCGCTTTTTGACCGTTTTGCGGGCCTCTTCCTCGAAGGTATATAAATCTACAAGGGTTAACTCCCTCCAACTCATACTCGGATCTATATTCTAAATCCGCCGCTTCTTTTCTTCTATTTGAACTGAGAATTGTTTATCTGGTTTAGAGGCGATACGCTCCTGTCCCAGCTGTATTCGTCGCTCTTGGCGGAGTCGGTGCTCCTCGCTAAGAGGATTTAGACTCTGAGATCGAGTTGTCGTACCCGATCGATTTGATGTTCCTGGTCTTTAACATGCTCATGCGCCGACGAGCCGGGAACTCGGCGAGAGGATTCGAAGAGTTGACGTTTGGAATGCTTGAGCTTCTTAGCTCCGACGATCTGCCGACTGACGAGCGCCAGGCTCGACACGTGACGGTTTTTTGCCGGGGTCCGACCGCCTATAGTTTTCTGCCAAAAAGCTCTGCCACTGTAGGCGGTGTGCAAAAGATTATTCCCTGCACCTCCGTATATCTCCGTGATCATGATGACTCATCTATCCCCCATCACTTAAGTTAACTTAACGTGATCGGTAAGCACCCCGTGTTTGTAAGGACTCCGTGCACTCTCCCCCACCACTCCACATAATTAAATATATAACAACACAACGTCATATTATTAGCTCTTGACAATGACTCCTATTGATTTATAGCCGTTGAGGGCATATACGAGCAGTATATACAGTTGATCTATATACACTACACATCTTTACGGCTCGCGTTTGTGGCTGTTCCGTTTGATTGACAACCCCACCTTCAGGCTCTTGTCTAGCTAATTGCACTTGTTCTACCCCTTCTTGAACTATTAAAACATTTCCCGTACGAACAAACGACCGTTTCTTTGCTCTCTTCTTTTTTGTCGTTCATCTCCGGCCCGTAAACATCGATTTTCCTCCGTAAGAAGTGTGGCCGAGTGTATAGCTATTTTACAGCCTTTAACTGCTGTAACCTATTCGCGCTTCCGGGCTGTGCGTGAACTGGCCGGCCAGCACGTCCAGAGCTTATAGTAACTCTTGCGGTCGTAATAACCCTTATTTGAAGCCAGTCTCGTCAAAGTTATATATATCCTCCTCCTCAAATATCCCGCATTTGGCAATTGTATTTTGGATGAGTTAAAACCAAGCCCGTAAAATCGTAGGATTTCTGCAGAGAACTCGTTGATAATCGTATTTCGGAGTGTATTTGGTATATAAAGAATTATGGCGGCCTACGAAGTTATAAACCCATTTCCCTCCGACTCAAGAGAATCGACTGGACCCGTTAGATTGGTTTCGGACCGTTTTTGAAGCAGTAAATTAGCTATTTGTCGTATAGAACCGATTCTAACAGGTAGACCTCTGCTTTTTATTACCGATATCCATTGGACAATTGCCGCCTTTTCCAAATCAGTGAGTTTTTTGCTTTTGGGCTTGAAATCGCGTCGTGGAATCGCGTCTTCAACGCGGTCGTGTACCGTTGAATACGGCACGCCGTATGACGTATAAGCGGCTCTCAGAGTTAAAAAATGGCCCTTGTGAAAGGCGTCGATCGCTAGAAAAATTAGGCCTTTGTCGTATAAGCACGGCTGCAGCTCGCCTAACTGTTCTCTTGGTATTATAGACTTTTTAGATAGGGTTCTACTATTATATACCGCCTTAAAAGAGCACTTCCCCTTTTACACTTTTTACTTAGATTTTACTTAATTAATTAACACATTTTCTATTATTTCAAGTGTTCATAGAACTTAAGTCTTATTATGCACGTTAATTATAAGCCCCGTAATAAAATTATTAAGTTAGTATTCTTTTATATTACGCGTAGCCGATGAGACTAAAGCTCTCTGAATCTTTTAGAGTTCTTAAGGTTCTATGAACTACTTATTATAAAGTTTTCACTATTATTTTAATATACTACTTCTTTGACTTTAATAACCTATATAAAAGCTTAAAAAAGAGTTAGATTTAATCCTTTTAGCTGCTCCTTACTCTTTCTTTCTTAAAAAAGAGTTGGATTTAATCCTTTCAATTATTCTTCACTCTTTCTTTCTTTAAATTCCTCGAATTCTTTGAATCTCCCTTTATAATTTAAGTTCTTGAGAGTAACCTCTTTATAATAAATAATAAATCTATAATTAAAAAGTTATTACTCACTTATAATAAGTGTACTTGGTTTATATGGTTTTAAGCCTATGAGGACTTTTATTGTTTAAATAAGGTTTAAACGGAGCTTAATCCAGATGTTCCCGACTTAATAAGCCTATTAAAAGTGGAACTAATTGTTTTAATACTCCTCACTATTAAATATAAGCTTAATGACATATAAAAGACTAAAATAATAATTAAGGCATAAGTTGTTTAAGAGAGAGATATCAGAGACTCTGAAACTAAAGGACTAAAGCTTGACAAGGTAAGTTATAAAGTAATAATACTAGAGGAGATTACGGCTAAGTTTAAGTTACTCTTAATAAAATATTTAATAGTTATGCCCTCTTAAAATAAAAAGGCAACGAGTTATAAAGCCGTTATAAAGTGGGTTTAAGAGTATGTTAATCATAACATATATAGCGTTATTTCCCTAAAAAGTAAAAATACCTACGGGTATAACTGGACTATTTAATAACTTGTTTAAACCCTTTAATGAGATTATACTCCTTTAATATTAAGTGTCTTAACTTAAATCAAAGAAAACTATACCGTAATGTTTTATAAAATAACTTAACGACTTAAGCCTACTATTTAAATTTAAGAATAAAAACGGGCTTATTAAAAAGCGCTCTTTTATAATTTAGATTTTATAAAAAGGGATTTAATAACTTATACTTTCTTAAAAATAATAAAGGTTTAATTAACTCCTTAATAAGCATAACACGAGTCCACCGAGCTTTAGAAAAACATCACCTTAAAGAAGCCTCACTTAATTACTCTTGTTTAATATAATATAGTGTTTATAACTTTAACTGAGTTATTATAACTTAAATCGTCCTTTAAAAAGCCCACTAGGTTATATTCAGTTATTATTCTTAATAATAAACTAAATGTTTTCAATAATAACAGGCCCTCTTTTTCTTCTCGTTTTTACCCCTTTAAATCAGGTAATTCTTTTAAAGACTACGTTTATATAATAGGTTCTCATTGATATAAGCTACTAGAATGTTTCTAACTACGTTATTCCTTTGATAGTTTTACTATAAACAAGTTATATAATTTACCTTCAATTAAAGAGATTAAAGAAATATATTCAAAGTTAACCATTATTTTCATTAAACTTCAAAGTGAAGTAAATAAACGTGGCTAAAAGATACTCCCTATTTAATAAATCACAGGCTCTTTTAAGAATCGCCTTTTTAATCGCTCCCTTTCTATTAATAACTCTAAAGTAACCTAATCGTTAAAGCCTTTAATGCCAGCTTATCTTAAAAAGATAGTCTTTATAATAATTAACCTTTAACTATTTAATATTATAATAAAAACAACTAAAGTTTACACTACTTAGGACTTTGATTATCACCCACTCTTTAAGAGTACCTTAGTTAATAACGGAGCCGCAGTTCATTTAATGAACTCAGTTGATTTCTTAGTCCTTAGATCTTTTATAAAAAATAACTATTAATAATACTATTAAAGTTAGCACTTTAAACTTATTAATAAAAAGATAAAATACTCGTTTAATGTCAGGTGTTTTTAACGGAAAGAACGGACTAAATATAATAGACTTAAAGTTCACTGACGTTGTTATTATTAAAGGGTTTAATGTTAATATCATTTTAAAGGCTCGTTTATTAAAGGAAAGAATCTAATATAATAGTTTAGACTATACTTTATGTTATAGATCAGTTAAGAATAACGTAGTTGTCAAGAACTTAAAACGCCATATAAACTTAGCCTTCTTTAAATATAAACTTAACAACTACTCTTTTACCCTTTTAATTGTTCTTAATATATTAAAACGCCTTAATTTTAGACTATTAATGTTTTTAATAATAATAAGGAGTATTTAACAAGGCTTTTAGTTAAGTAAACGTTACTTAAGACTTTAATAAGACATAGTGCACTTGTGACATCTTCAGGTAAAGTATTTAAAAAAAGAAGCATTATAAGCGTTAATAAAGAATACTTATAACGTTAAAATTTTAAGCCTTATAAAAGTAAAATACGAGTAATGTGCTCTTATAATAATATATTAAAATAATAATTAATAATTATCTAAGAAAAGAATTACTCGTCCTTTTTATTAAATTATTTAGGATTTATTTAATTATCCTCTTAAGTTTAACGGAAATAACTGGCTCCTTTTAATTAAAGACGAATTCACTAGAGTTTTTTATGGCTTTATATTTAAAAGTAAAAGGTTAAACGTAATATTAGTTATTCTTTAACTTTTTAAATAATGGATAAAACAGTAATTTAGCTTTTTTATTTATAAAATTCACTAAAATAATGAAACCTTAGTTATTAAACTAAATAAAATAACTTAATTTAAAAAATAGATTTATAAGAATAATATTAACTTAAAACTCACACTATTATATACTTATGAGCCAAATAAAGGAACAAAGCACATAAGTAAAGAAATCATTAAAAAAGTAATTAAAATGTGCCTTATCATTAATTTCCTTAAAGAGCTATAGCCTAAGATTGTTTTTATAGTGATATATCTTTATAATATAAGTCCTTTAATATATAAGGCATTTAAAAGTCTAAACGAAGTGCTTTACTTCTAGTTTAAGTAGTACTTTAAATAGTTTAACTTAAAGTTAATTATTAAACTCACCACTAATTTATAACTTAATTAAAGTAAGATTTATATATATAAGTCGCGCGTATACTTATTATTAAAAGATTAAGAAGCGTTTTATAAAAGGAGAGCTTTTAAAGTCGACTTAAAAGTATACATTAAATATTTAATTAGTTATGTCTTATTTAATATTTATAAGATCTAAGTACTTTAATTATAACGTGTAATAATTATAAAAAACGTTACTTTTAATAAAACCTTATTCTTTATTTTTTAACGTTAAAAAAACGGCTGATTAACTACGCGTAAGACTTTAAAAAATAACTGAACTGTTTTAAAAAGACGAGATAAAGGCTTAAGACGTTAAGTATATATTAATAAATCGCTTAAATGTTAATAATATATTATAATTAAACATTAGTGTTTTTTTAAATAAGAATAACTGAGTAAAACTTTAAAAACTATAAAAGTCAAAGAGCTTATTAACTCGGGGGTAACGTTAATGTTTTTAGTTAACTCTAAGTCTATAACCTCGGGGGTAAAGTAATTTCCCCTTAAATTAATGGACTTAAATATTGAAACTTTAATTAAGCCTTTGACTGACTTAATACTTATTAATAAGAACTCGGGGGTGAATTTACAAAAGAGTACTAGACTTTTAATTTATAAGTACCTTAATTAAGTCTTATAGAGTGTTGACACATTAAAACAATTAGTAGTATTAAGCGTAACTAAGAGAAGAGTCTTATGTAATATAACAAATCTTAATAGACTTAATGTAAATACAGAGCGTAAATCGATTTTATAAGTTATTTTATGAGCTTAGGAGTCATATGACTTAGAGCGAGGTCTTAAAAAGTAATAAGAAACACTTGAGAGTGTTAAACTTAAGCTTATAGATGCTTTACTTTAAACAATTGAGGCTAAAGAGTCTTTTGAATATAATGATTTTTATGATATTAAGCCGTGGATAAAATAGCTCTTGTTGCTTTTAGTGGAAAATTAAGATTAAGAGTTACCTGAACCTCTAAAGAGGAAGAAGGTGCCTTTAAAATCAAGTAATAAAAGTCAAAAGACTAGAGTTATAAGACAATTAATATAACTTAATCATAATGTGTATTTTATTATTATGAAAGAGTTATTAATAAGTGTATTAAACCCGATAAGTAACTGTAAATACCTCGAGGACTTTTTAATTACCTTTTGGCCTAATTAAGAAAAGGTGTATAATGACGGAAAGGATTTAAGAGTAGTTTATACTGTAATTATAGTATTTATTCTTAATAACGTTAAAATTCAACAATTAGCTGTTTTTCCTAAGATTTATCAATTATAACTTTTAAAGGTATTATTAAATTGGAGAGATCTTTAATATTATCCTTTTAAAGAATACTTTAAAGCCGGAGTAATTATGGAGATTACTAATTTAAAGTCACGCAACTACTAAAGGGTAATAAAACACAGTTATGCCTTTAAATAACTAATTCCTTTAAAGTGGGTATTTACTTATAAAGTAAATTCCGACGGTTATTTAATTAAGTGTCATTCTTAAGTGGTAGTTAAAGGGGATTTATAGTTTAAAACCTTTATTTTATTAACATATGCCGTAATTCTAATTGTTTACTTATTTAAAACCGCTATAACTATGGTAATTTAATTTGACTTAGAAATAAAGCAATTCGACGTTATTAATATATTTATTAATATAAAGAGAGATGATTTAATTACTTATATACGTTATTATTTCCTTGATGGCTTTAAATAAAACGGAATGTTAGTAGAGATTAACTGTGCTCTTTATGGACTTAAAGACTCCTTAGTATTATAATACGGCAACTTTATAATAACTCTTTAAACTCTTAAGTTATTCTTTTATAAAGAAGAGCCTTATATGTTTATGAATGAGTAACGTATAGTGTTTAGTGTTTTATGTTAATGATATTTAAGTGTTATATCACGTTTTAATAACTCTAAAAATGCAATTGATAATAGAAGGGTTAAATTCAATATATGAGTTTACTAGAAGATAAAATATGGCATGGTTTTTAGGGATTTAAATTATTAGGGATTAATAGGCTAAGACAGTCTTTTTAATATATGACAATTATATTTAAAAGGTTATTCTGTGGTTTGGATTTGTTAATAGGAGTTGCCTAAGTACCCTATTACCTTATATAGAATTTATCAAGAACCCTAAGAAAGCAACCTTTAAAAAAGTCAAGGAGTATTAAGAAAGTTGGTTTAGTGTTTAATATTACGATTATGTTATATATAGACGTTGTTTTTATAACTTTAAAGCTCTTTCACTTTTTTAATTAATCTTTTAAAGGAATACTTTATTATTATTAACTGGATAATTTAATATCTTTTTAAAACTCGATTTTTAGTGATAGTTTATACTTATTAAGTGTGCGCTTCTTACTTAATTATAACCTTAGATACTTCTTTTAGTGATAATCTTAAAACTAGACGCGCTTTTTAAGGGTATACTAGGGGACCAATCAGAGATTAATAGGTGACAGCTTTAATGTTACTTAACTCTAATATAATATTATTAAAAGCGGTAATAATAAAAGTAGTAATATTATAAGTAATATTATAAGTAATATTATAAGTAATATTATAAGTATAATAATAAGTATTTTTTAGTTTTTAATGCTCCGCAGGCCCTCCGGGGGCCCTCCGGGGGTTCTGCGAGGCCTTTATATTAATTATAATTATATTAACTTAAAAAAGGCTTATTTTTAAAGGTATTAAACTATTAAATTATTAAACTATTAAACTATTAAACTATTAAACTATTAAACTATTAAACTATTAAACTATTAAACTATTAAACTATTAAACTATTAAACTATTAAACTATTAAACTATTAAACTATTAAACTATTAAACTATTAAACTATTAAACTATTAAACTATTAAACTTAATATTTAAGTTATAATAATAATATTTTTATTTTTAAATATACCCTTCTTATTTTAATAACCTTTATTAATTATACTTTTTATAAATACTTATTTATTAACTTATATATTAATATAAGATAAAAGTTTGTTTAATTTTAATTTTTTAATTAACTGATTATATGATATTTTTTTAATAATTAATGTCTTTATAATTATATTAATTATTATAAATCTAAAAAGGCCATTTTAATAAGCTAATTAAGCTAATTTTAAAATAGGTCTTATTTTATATTTTAGTTAAAAACCCGTAGTGATGCACGACTTTTAAATAAAATTTCTGTAGAAATATTTCTTTAATAATTAATATTTTTATAATTATAATTATTATAAATCCAAAAAAGCCATTTTAATAAGTTAATTAAGCTGATTTTAAAACAGGTCTTATTTTATATTTTACTTAGAAACTCGTAGCAATATACGATTTTTAAATAAATTCCCCATTAAAAGTGGGGCTTTTAAACTTCCCGCACTCCCGCACTCCCTCCCGCACTCCCGCACTTCTAAGGTTTTGTTACATATCGTATAATCAACACCATCTTTTATTATATTTATAACCATAAATTTATAAATCACGAGATAGTCACGCTGTAGTCAAAGCTTGGTCCACGTATTTATGACCAATTAGAGGAGGGTAAAAATTAACAGATTTTTTCACCACTGGGAAAATCAAACTGGTGTAGAGATTTCCGTGTGACTATAAGTGCCTGAGGCTCTTAAAATTCAAGAAAACGTAGAGACAGCTAAAGCTGTCAATTATTATGTTCTTTAGTGGTTTGATTCTATAAAGAATAATTCGCTAAGATATAATTACTATTTCAATTACTTAAGCAAAGCTTTTTAAAGTTAAATATATAATGAAAGAGGTTATAGCACTTTAACGATTCTTTTTAAAATTATACCTAAACATAGGAGCAGCTTAGATAATCTTCTATAATAATATTTAAATAATTTAACTAATTATTGGGGAAAACGAGTGTATCTTAACTAAGTTTTACTACGTTGATATTTAAAATATGTAGTTATATTAAAAGTATTAAAAGGGTAGCTTTTTAGTAGAGTATTTACTTATAGGCTTTATATTTATTAACAGACTCACTAAGAACTTAAGCTAATAAAAATTCGAGGATTTTATTATACTCATTAACTTAGTAAATATACAGGCTTAACTAGAGTAACTCTTTAAAGAAGCTCGTTTTTAAATAACTCTCTTTTTATACCTTTTATTCTCTTATTTATAATATTTCTTATGTTATTTATTTATTTCTTTTAAAGAGCGTTTAATTTTAAATTATTTTATATTACTTTAGAATTTACAGTTATTCTTAAAATTATTTTATTTTATAAAAAGGAATGTAATATAAGCTATAATAACGGGGGGACATTTTAGGGTGATAAAGGAGGTTCTTAAGCCTTAAAGAGAATAACTTAATTGACTAAAAGGCTTAAAACAACCTGTCGAGCACCGTAGGGGAGGAGCTTCAGGAAGTGTGAAAGTCTTGAATTATAAAAGAGTGTAATAAAGTTCCCTTTAAAAGGGAGCTCCAAAGATCTAGTTATATAAGCAGTCTTGATTAGCTGCAGCGCCATAAGGCTTTGTTAGTGTTATTAGCCGACTGACCCTTATTTTATATAATACACCCCTTTGGCTAAAAACAACTATAAAAGCAATAAAAATGCTTAAAATATAACTTATATAATATAATGGCGTAAATGTGGATTGCTATATAATTAAGAGTAGTGCTAATATAACTGGTGATAGTAAAGGTGTTGTTATTAGGGTAACGGAATTAAATGAGTAAAGTTATATTAAAGCTTCTGTGCCAGGAATTTATGTTCTTTAGTAATTATATTATCAAAAATGGCTTGTATTAAGAAGCGCGCCCCCGCCGTTGCCCTTAAAGCATTAAAAAAAAAGAGAATAGGTTTTAAACATTTAAAAGTCTAAAATCAACATATTAATATATATAATATAATTGGCCAGTGCCTCTCAGGTTGTTACCCCTCCCCTTTACTTGCCTCTCCCGCCTTTATTAACTCTTTAATATTGTGCTGTAGCTAGGGAAGCTTGTGTTATGCCATATTTTTATTATATTCATAATAGCATGCGTAACGCGCTGGGCGATTTTTGTTACAATAAAGCATTGTTAATACAATGTTTTTATTATTATAAAAACAATAAAGCTAATTATATTACCATGCCCCAGGTTATTGCCGCCTTTTTTACCATTTACTTAATAGCAAAGTTAATGCCAGAAAGCTCCCGCGTACGTATATTGTTTTATATAATAATAAATGTTATATAAGAGTAATGTTTAAAGCTCTTACTAATCGGCCATAGGCCCTTACCGCCCATCGGATTATTATTAAGGCTGCCTTAAAAAAGGAGGTTAAAATGGTTAAGGATAAAGATAAAAAAGAAGATGACTTTGCCTTCGGTTTATTGCTTTATAAGTATTATCTTTATTATTATAAGATGATAATTGACATATTATAACTTCTTTTTACTAAAAGACCGCCGTGCCCCCCCCTGCCCTATTTTTGGCGTTAAAGTAAGTGGTGGTAATAATATAGCTGTTATTATTAATACTAGTAAACCTTTAGTTGCCGTTATTGTAGTACGTATTACCGCTCACGCTTTTGCTTTAATAGAGGTTAACGTTCTGATTAACGCCGTTTAGCAGTTAGTGAACCTTTTACATTTACCTTTATAAATAAAAGTGGCTTTATAACCCGTAAGTCGTAGCTTAAGAACGTTATCCTAATAATAAAGCGGCTTTATAACCCTAAAGTTATAGCTTAAGAACGTTACCCCATTGGTTTTATATGGCTTTATAACCTTAAAGTCGTAGCTTAAAAACGTTTTCTTTATGTTATTATATAATTGCGGGTGTATCAAAGCAGCTTTATAACCCCAAAATAATAACTTAAGATCAAGTCCTTAGAATTCACATATTTCCCCTTTATACTTGTTGTCTTTTTATAACGTTAATTTAAAATAACATATAAAATATACTAAATATAAATGTAAATGTGCCTTAGTACTTTTAACTCAAATAAACTCTTCAACAACAGCTTGAGCGTCTTAAAGGTTTAAGAGAACTATAAATACCTCAAACTTTTGTTAAGGTAAGTTCTTTATTAAGCCATTTATTGACATATTATTAGTAGGGAAATATGTTATTTAAAAGCTCTTCCTTTTGTGCTTTTGTTGTAGTCACATGTTTTATATATTGACGTGTTTTAGCTTTATTAAAATACGTTAATTCTTTTTAATTATTAGCTAAATTGTTTATTTATTGTTATAAAATATATTCCATAAAGCTCTCACATTAAATGTTAGTTCTTTAAAAAAGCGCTAAAGCGTTATTATCTCCTTTACCATCCTTATTACTCTTAATAACTCCGTTTCCGTTGTTAAAATAGTTATAATGTCTTGCCTTAAGGCTTTTTAAACAATTGTACCTTTAAATAACATTATAATAAAACCTTAAAAAGAACGTCTTAACTTTTTGTCATTTATAAATAAAGCGTCTAAGGCTATTAGTAAATGTATTTCTTGATTTTTATATTAGTAAATAATTACTAAGAAACGTGATTTAAATAAGTATTTAATGGTTCATTCGACTGTTTTTGCGTGTTAGGCGCTTAGGTTCGTTAAAAAGTACAACAGCTGAGACGTTATAAAGGTAATATTTGGCCTTAATATAATAGTTATATATAAGACTAACTTAACCTTCTCTTAATACTCTTTAACTTACTTTAATGTAGCGGTTTTGGGGTTTTTAACTAAGTTGTAGTTTAGCAAAGGCGTGCTTAAGCACTTCTCATTTATTATATTAAATTTTTAAGCCACCTTTTTTATATAAGTGTTGTGTATTAAAGACACCGTTTTTACGGACTGATCTTTAACCATATGTACCCTTAAGAACCATTCTACATTTCCTAATATTATAAGCTCATAAGTTGAGTATAACCCTTTAATAATCTTTTGTCTTTTATTATCGTTTAAGGCATAATATAAAACTTAAATATCGTTAACGTAAAACGCCATAAAAACTGTCTTATTAGAGTTTGTAAAAATACACGGCTCCTCTGCTAAGGGGTTAAGGTTCAATTTACTTAGTGTTATAACAAAGTCGTTGTATTATAGCGTAAGGGAGTCTCTTAGGCTATATAATACTCGGTTGATTTCTACTATTATTCTAGGTCTTTTTTAGCCGTTTAATAAGTAACATGACACTAGGGCGCTCCTTTTATTACGTTTAACGTTAATAAATACGTTAATTACGTTAAATTATTTCACTTTTAAGTTGAATTATATTGTAAGCGCCATTATTATTTTAAAAGAGTGTACTACGAGTGTTACGGCGTACATCGAGAAAATCGTTAAATCGTTTTATATGTCCCCTTGCATTACGATACGAGAACGATAATGAATTAGTTTACTTATTGAGTCGATTTTATACGTGAAAACCTATTTTAATAAAATGGGTTATGTAGTAGCGTCTTCCCTGGGAATCACTCTTTAGTAATATCAAGCTTTCAAGTTAAAGATCTTTTTCTTGGCGTCTTTTTTAAAATATTCGCCTTAAGTGTGGCTGTTTAATTCATTTTAGTTCTTTAGAACTTTTAAAAGTTTCCCTTAATGTGGGTTATATAAATTAAAAGCGATTGTGAAGTCTGCTTTTACTTTAACACTTAAAACAACTATTATTATTACCGTATATAATATAACTATGTTTTTGTTATTTATTTATGTTAGAGTAATTTTATAAAATGTATTAATAAACTTTATTATACACGAGTAACTGTTTTATTATAAAGCCGTTATTATGGAGTAATGGCCCTTAGCTATAAGTTTATTGTATTTCTTTCACATTTCTTGTATTACGTAAATTCAGTTACGTTCTTGTTTTGTTGTTATTGTCGGCTTACTTTGGTTAATATTTAGAAATTGTTGTTTATCTTAGTCATTATAGGAAGAGTTTTTAATAGTTTAAGGACTTATTACTTAAAGTCTTATGATCTTTGATTTAGTATTATAATTTAAAAATATGTTTAGCGTGCTTTTTTAATATTTAAGTTTATATTTTTATTATGTAAGGCGTTCTTCTTAGGCTAATCTTTAAGCATTTAATCTTTAATAAATCTTAGAACGCCTAAACTTAACTTTTCATAAAGAGTTAGAACTTTATTATTGTTTTTAATATTATCTTTGTAAAGAACCACTTTATTTACCCCTGAGTTTTAACTCTCGTAAGGGACTATGTTGTTGTTCTCCCCTTTTTGGCTCTTATAAAGAACCATTTCGTTACTTTTTATTTCCTGGCTTGTATAAGGAATTATTCTTATTTTACTTTTCGTTACCCTCGAGTTCGTTAGTAGTTCAAAAAAATTAAGGTCTATTAGTATTATTATAAGTAGTTTAATAGCCAGGGGGAACATTCTTATAAGCGGGGGGGGGGGTACTTTTAATATAATAATTTCTGTTTTTATTAACTTTTTAATATACTCTTTAATAATGGCATTTAATGCGGTTATTCGTTCTTCTATAACATTCTTTGTAATATTACTCATGTCAAGCTTTACGTTTAAAAAGACGTCGTTCTTTTCTATTATAATAATGAACTCTTTTAAAGTAAAAGCGGTTTAATCGATTGACTTTTCCTTATTTGGAGAGTAAAACTTTGTTTTATTAAAACGAACATTATGTATTATAATAACACGGCGTAATTAGGGCACTCAGATTTTATATATGTTAAAAGTAATGTAATTAATTAAATAACTTAAATATCTCTTAAGGTTAACTTTAAAGGCTCTTTTGTCTTTTCTGGTTTTTTTGTTGTTTTTTATTAAATAAGCACACGCCTTATACGCGTACTCCCCGCTCTAATCTGATCTTAGATTAATTAATAGTCTTTTTATAATTAGTGGATCGTATTATTAAAAATAACCTTAAAACCATTCTTAAAGTACTTGGTTTAAACTCTTTATTCTTCGTTATACGAATAATGCCTTATTATATAAGTAAACCGCCGTATTACACATTTTTAAATATAGCTTCTATAGGAGTTTTATTTAAACGCATATTTTAATGGATTTAGTAATGATTTCTTGTTTTACGCGCTTTAAGCCATTGACTAGTTTTTTAATATATGTTAAGGGGTTCTTTACTTTAATCCTTTCCTTTGTTGTCTAGTCTTAATAACGTGTTGTTTTAGAGATTATAACAACGGAAATGTCATTGTCATGTTTAATAACACAAATAAATAGTTTATATTAACGTCTTGTTTAATATTTAAACTTTTATAACACTAGTATGACATGGTTTAACGACTTATTTATTAAGGTCTAATTAAACAACTTCCCACTATACTTGTCTTTAATTACTAATAGTCACTATATTCTATTATAACTTAAAAAGAAATTAAACAAATCTTAAAAGATTTTGAAAAATAATCTTATTGCTTTGTTTTTAGACTCTTTCTTTAAAATGAAATTTCCGGCGTATATTATAATATAGTCCTTGTATTTGATTTTAAAAACATCATTAAATTCTACCCTTTTCCTTACATAAAGCAACGCTTAAAGTGCTTCTTTTCTAAAATGGCCCATTCTTAGATATTATATCTTTGGTGTTATATAACAAGCTTATAGTGGCTTTTTACTTAATTAAAAACCTTATTTTAAGTTATAACGAAGAATTGGGTATATTATGGCTAAGAGACGTTTTATTATTACTAGGCTATAAAAGCAACAAGAATAATTAAAAGGCTTATATTTAAAAAAAAGTAAGGTTATATTTTTGCTTTAATTTTTAAAGCATCACATTATCTTAAATTTCCTCATACTTTAATATAATGTCTTTTTTTAAATATTAAATTCTAATATTTAATAAAGCGCCTCTAAAATAATGTTAATATTAAAACTAAACATAACTATAACATTATTTAAAATCAAATCTTATATGTTTAAATTGTTTTTACTTTTTAATATATTCTTAAAAAGTCATTAGCTTCATTTAATAACTAAAAAGCATTATATACCTGCCTTTACACAATCATCGTTCTTAAATTTTATAAAAATACTTAGAATAAGCTTTTTCTCATTATTAACAAAATGTTAAGCATTATAATTATCAACAAATGTATTGTTTAAAAGTATGTATAAACTATTAATAAAATTTATAGCATATCCTCCTATTACTTTATTGATATCTAAAAGCTTCAAATTAATAATAATTATGCTAACATTTTTAAGATATTTACTCTTATTTAACAATAACAATATCTTTTCTTTTTCCTTTTTGTCTAGGGCAATGCTTTTAATGATTTAATTAATAAAAAGAATCTTTTAACTTTCTTTAATGATTTCCTTTTATAACTCAGCATACTTTGCTTCTTCAAATCTTTTACGAGTTTCTTTAACCTCATCGTTGTTAGGGAGATTCCTTAGTTTATTTATACAGCCGTTGTTATAGGCGTACCTTAGTTTTTAGCATTTAATAAGTGCTTAGAAATGGTTATTCTTAGAATTATAAGGGTAACCGCTTTTCTTCGATTATTTAGAATAAGATTGGTTAGATAAGCCTTATTTGCTATGTGTATTCGAGCTTTTAATACTGGAGGTAGTTTCGGAGTTGTTAGGAGTTTTTGAACGTTTCTTAAGGAAGGCGTACAATTTATTTATTGATTTTCCACCTCTTAGACCATTTTTAAAATGCTCTTCTAAATTAACTTTAAAAGCTAAACCGTATTTTTTAAGCGTTATGTAGTGTTCCCTTCTTAAAACGTTGTCTTTAGTGACGTTAATTAAAGTTTAAGCGGCCCATGTCTTGGCATAAACTAAAGCTACAAAAAAAAAGTCTTTAATGCTTAAAACGCCTTAGACTTTTAGAATGTTATGTGCTTTAGTAAGACAATACCTCTTTTATTACTTTTTGTGCCAAGTACAAGCTTTTATTTTCCCTTTTTTTCTAAAAGTACTTATTAAAGCTTTTTAGTAATTTAAGATAATAGATAATAATATAAAAGCGTCTAAAAGAGCTAGCTCTCGTTTAATTAACTTAACTAATATTTAAAGGCCAATAAGGTTCTTTGACTTATTATTGTTAATGGCGTTTGTTAAGATTAACACATTAATAGTATTATTAATCCAATTAAATAAGTGTTAATACTTTATGTTAAAGAACGTCCATTAGACGAGTTTATTTTAGAATTCTCTTGTACGAGTTTCTTAGATTTTTTTAATGTCACTAAAGGTCGCCTCTTGTGGTTTAATAACCTATAAAGGCTCTATGAGAGTCCTTTTCTCGTTTTTACTAGTAGTCTCTTACTTGTGGTACATCTTCTATTTGTTGTTACTTATTGATGCTATCCATTTTGTAAATTAATGGTTTGTCTTAACTTATATATACTCATTAATGTTAAGAGCCGTTGGTTAAGATTTAAGGAGATTTAGAACGTTATGTTCATTTAAGTCGACGAAGTTAATAATGCCTTTGAGTTAAGCGTGGTATTAGAATCTTGTTCATTATTATGGCCACTAGTGACGATTGCTTAGTAAAATGTTGTTTTTGTTAATTGATATGTCCTGAGAAGACATTTTGTTATTATTAAGTGTTTATAAAGTTTAAAAAAGTGTTATTGAGTTAAAAAGGGGGAATGTGTGTTTTTGAAGAGTTTATTAAGTAATAGTAAGTGTCTTTTAATACTTATCTTTGCTTTTCTTGATTTATAGTAGTCGTACTTTAATAATTCATAAAATGAGGCTATAGCTCTTAACTATTAAGCACCGTAGGGGAGGAGCTTCAGGAAGTGTGAAAGTCTTGAATTATAAAGGAGTGTAATAAAGCTCCCCTTAAAAGGGAGCTTTAAAGATCTAGTTACATAAGCAGTCTTGATTGGCTGCAGCGCCATGAGGCTCTGTTGGTGCTACTAGCCGACTGACCCCTATTCTGTACAACACAACCTAAATAAGATTATTAAAGGAATTAACGATTAACTTGGTAATTTTAATGATTTATTATTTTATAACAGTAGTTTCCTCTTTTAACAAAGGGTACACCCGAATTCTACTATTTAAAAGGGCGTTAAAAAGACTAATAAGACCATTAGTTATTCTTAAGCTATGTTTAGGAATAAACAAACCGGCAATAACCTTTCTTATCTTAGCCCAAAGACTAATAAATAAATCAAATTATTCCTTTTCTTCCTTTAAACCCTTATCATACTCTTCTTTATCTTAAGTCTCTTTATTTATATATAAGAGTAACTAATTAATTGTGTTTTAAAAAATAGATTTAAAATAATCTAATGGAAAAAGTAACTTACCATTAATGACTTAGCTAAGGCCGTGGTAATAAGAAGGGCCACTAACACTAACACCAGGAATAACCCGAGCTGTGTGAGTTGCAAGAATAGTAAGGACAATACCACTAATCTTCTTCGCTGTTAAATAGGCGCTCTAAAACTCCATTAACTCTTATATAAGTTAATAAATTTAATTACTTTAAATTGAATAAACTTACTTTAAAGGAAGAGCTCTTATTATTAAGAGTATCTTAATACTTTAAAAACGTAGCTAAAACACTAAGGAAAGGGGGACAATAAGCATAATTATTATTAGCGTAGTTAAAACAACGCGAACTATTAACAACGTTATAATAAAGGCCTAGGCCTTTGTTTTAGACTATTCCCTTTATATAACCCCGGTAGAGGACTAATCTCTTTTCACTAATAACCTTCTCTTTCTAAACCCGGCTAATAGGAGTAACCCGAGTAACTCGTTTACCCAAGGCCTTAGCCGAAGGCTTCTTGACTTATAAACTATTAATTAATTACTTATAAAAGTTTCACATTCCCTCAGATTGAACTTACGGGGGAAAAGGTGGTACTCTTATGAATAAATCAACGAAGTTCAGTACCCATCTTTATAAAAGGAGCAATTGATTTGTTTATTTATTTATTTAATTGGTTATAATTAATATAAATCAAAAACAAATTGAAAATCGTTCTTTTGTTAAAAGCTTGAGGTTTATAAATAAAAAGGAACAACTCTTTATCTATACAGCGCAGTTATTTACTTGATTTTTATTATTTTTAATAACTCGCTTAATAGCTAATTATAATAAGAGTAACTCTTATTATCGTTTAACTGGGGGGTATGTCGTATAGGCATAGCTATAACTCGCCTAACTATTCTCTTAGCACTGCAGACTTTCTAGATAGGGTTTTACTATTATATATCACTTTAAGAGAGTACTTCCCCTTTTATACTCTTTACTTAGATTTAACTTAATTAATTAACACATTTTCTATTATTTCAAGTGTTCGTAAAGCCTGAGTCTTATCGTGCACGTCACTTTCGTTTTGAGCCACTGTTAGATAGTTGATTTTATCAATCAAGACCTTTTCTTGCGCGTTGGTGAGCGCCTGTTTCCAAAAGGCGTTGGCATCTTTGTGAGAGTGAGTGAGGCCGCGAATACGCTTGGAAATCGATGTCCGGTCCACTCTAAAAATTTTTGCCGCGGCGCCATAATAGTGAACTCTCCTCTTTGAATTGTAGTAACTGCTGCGGAGATTAAGGCTGATTTGTCTGCTCTACCCATGGTTGAAGGCATCAGGTGGGGCAGAATTCGCGAATTTTTTGTGGGATTTATAGCAGGGGTGGGATTTTAAGCGGGATTTCGGGTAGCGCTCGAACTACAGGCGACATCACGTCGCAAGTGAAATGGAACGACTGTCAGCCTCACCGGTCGGCTTCTCCCATCGTCGGAATGAGTTTCTCAGATGACACCTGAGCCCTACCCATGTTTGTCAATTGGCACCAACATCAAATTGGAGGTCCCTCTTGCCGCTGACAAGTAGACTGTTCCTGCTCGAATGGCGTAAGTGCACTCTCCTGTGGAAGATCCCATGGCTCTGCTAATCCACACTTCACTATCTAGGTCCTCAACGGCCACGGACGTTATCTTCAGGGAAGCCCATACCATCTTCTTAGCATTGCTGTCGCCAAAAGAGCGCAGTCTGTTTTCAACATGCTCGTGCGCAGAAGAGCTACTCGCGGACGCCCAAAAGCTGGGGGTCGTTTCGAAAAATCGAGCTCGCGGCAAACGGTTTATGGGACGGATAAAGGCATTTAGTGATGGACTTGCACCATACTTTGAGGTTGTTGGGATAATAGTCCAGTCAAATCCCGAATACGCGGCCCTGGCTTGGGGCGGGGTCCGGCTGGTGTTGCAGGTCAGTTAAACCTATCTGGAGAGTCCAGGCAATTGTACTCACGACTCAAACAGTTGGCCAGCAACTATGCCACATTCTTCGATAAGCTCACACGAACCTTGGAGCGTCTTGCACACCACCTTCCCCAGTACGAGCTGATTGTGGGACTGTACAAGGGCCGTTATCTAGATCAGTTTGCACAAAGGATCACGGCATCATTGCGCGAAGTCTATGTGAATATTTTCCAATTTCTGCAGAGAGTGGCTCGAGTTTTTACAAGGAAAGATGGCAGTATGTGCACTATCATGCTCGTCTCCAAACACCGCTAACCTTCTAGAATCCAAGCATCGCCCAGTTGTTATGGCCAGCCTAGTCTGGAAACCCTTCGACGCGTGTTTTGATGAAATACTGCAGCAAATGGAATCGCATCGCACTGTATTGAAGGAAGTGGTTGAACTTGACCAGATCCGTTCCAATGTTGAAGCACGCGACAGAGCAGAAAAGGGATGGGAAGCAATGGGAAGTGTACATCATGATGCTGGAAAGGCCAGAGATTTCCAAGGTGATGCTGTCCACAAATCCGAAGCCGAGCGGGAAGAACAGCAGGAAGAGCGAAGAAAGGCAGAAACCGCATCTTTAAATGATGCGGAACATCGGTTCGCCGAAGCCAGGGAGCGGAAACTTGCTGCGGACGCGAGAGCAGAGGCGCGACGTGCACAGGAAAACTTGACAAAGTTGAAGGGGGAGGTAGAACAGGCACAAAGAGGTATGGTGGACCAACTTGTGTGCCTAATTTTAGCATTGCTCTTACTCTGTTCGTAGATGAACTTACTTCTCGTGTGCGGACCTGGCTCTCCCCACCAGAGTTCGCCCAGGACTACGAGAAGGCCCTTGTCTCTCGCGAAGAGGATACAGCGGAATGGCTTTTTGACGATCCAATGGTCGAAAGCTGGAAGACGTCTACCTTCACTCATTCCAATCAAGGCAGATTTGAACAGGAGTGTTTATGGGTCCAAGGTATGCAATCACTATGCCCGGCATATTGTCCTTGACTGACTTCTCGAGGCAATCCTGGATATGGCAAGACTGTACTCGCTGCTAACGCGATGACTGAGCTCAAGGATGAGAAGGAAAGCAGTTCGAGCCGTAGCTCAACCACCCTAATACCTGATGTTCTATACTTCTTCTTTCGATCAGGAATCTCGACAATGAGCTCCAACGCTGCCGCCCATCGAGCATTGCTTGCTCAAATTCTCCAAACCCATCGAAAGGACAACGAGATCATGGACAAGTTCGTTTTTGCGATGGAAGAGATGTCCAGTGGCCAGATAATAGCGTCCGAAGAGGAACTTGGCGAGCTCCTTCGTGTGTACACCAAATGCAGTGGACGGGAGTGTTTCATCATTCTCGACGGAATTGATGAATGTACAGAGAATGATAACTTGATCCAAAGCTTGCTGAGGCTCAAGCAAGACTCTGAAGTTAGGATGCTGTTGTTCAGCAGGCCAAATGTTGCAGCCCTGATACGGACTGTGTCAAACGAACAACAACTCCTGATTGCAAGGAAGACTTCTGCAGATATTGAAATCTACCTGAAAAGAAAGGTAGAGCTCTTGCAGGACGAAGGCTTACTTCCCGCGAATGCGAATACAAACCAACTCGTCGGACATCTTCTCACTGGAGCAGACGGGATGTTCCTGTGGGCACGATTAATGTTATCATATTTGAAGTGCCCAGCTCTCACCCGTTCCCAGCGTGTGGAAGTCATCGAGAATGTTATCTTACCTGAAGGACTAGAGGCCATGTACGACCGAATTGGCGACCTCATCGGACAAGGTTACCAAATTGAGCGAAATCTGGCGAGGAAAATTATCATCTGGCTGACCTTCACCGAGCGCAGACTGACAACTCGAGAACTTCAGGGCGCCATAGCTAGCTCAGCAGACCGACCAAAAGCATCACAAGACGATGAGGAGGACCTTGAAGAATTTACCAAGATGGTAGTCATGACTTGTGCAGGCCTAGTCGAGACCGAGAGATTACACAGTCCAGTTCATGGCCAGATATCAACGTTCTTCCGTTTTATTCATCTTTCCGCTTCCGAGTACTTTTCTAGCCAGGAGGGTCGTTTCAAGTCCGCCATCTCTACAACAGCATGGGATGCGCACATCGAGATCACGTGCAGTTGCCTTTATTTCCTAACATTTGCCCTGCCAGCCCAGCCCCTCGGCGAACGACTCGGTAAGAATGCCACGAAAGATGGATTGAGTAGGGCCTTTCCTTTCTGTAATTACGCTGCTCTACACTGGACCGGACATCTTGAGGCAACCAGGTTTGACCTTTCGAGGACAGTTGGGAATAGCGCTCTTTCAACCAAAGATCAATTCGATCGATTGCTGCACTCTTTATCTGGGCTCCTTTCTAAGAGTTTTAACCTTATGTCGTGGATCGAGGCAAACTATGTTTACGGTAAAGCACCGCCCTGCGAGCAACTGAAACAATGGTCAAGATGGGCGAAGAGCCTCAAGGAGCTTGACACTCCACAGGACCTCGATATGCCAAGTCTGTGTGACGATGTCGCAGAATTAGTCCGCTATCTACCGGAAATTCACGAGTACTGGGGATCTGAATTGGTAAAGACTCCGGGGTGCCTGTGGGAGGAAGTTACAGCGTTCACTCCATGTCGGCTTCTTCCCCAGACCGCTTCTGCGACGGTACACTTCCTTATTACAGAGGACCCTAACAGTGATTATATGAGCACGCAGTACCTGTGCAAGGTATCAGAGTCCAGTTCAAACGGACGCATTCTTGGAGTCCTCAGCATATGGCCTTCGAGGTAAGCATTTCTAACATTCTGAGTCCTATTTTGAGAATGGTGAACCATTTCTTCACTATCCCACCAAAACAGCACCACGATATCTGGGGGCACGATCGTATGGCGTCTTTAGATCGAGTTTTATGCCAGATTCATTCTTATATCCTTCTTTTAGTATCACATTGCGCTTAGAAACTATCGCGCACCAACTTGACATATGCTAATGTAGCCCTCAGAGACTATCAAATGTTCACACAGCAGAAAAAGAAGCATGTTTCTCTCCGAAAACTGCGCGACCTATCTACTGGTTGGATCGCCAAATACGAGATCTGGGCCCTTGCCACTGAGCCATGGTGCACTGTCGACCACCGGTTTTCACTCGACGCTACCGAAGTCTGGATTCAAATGAAGCAGACAATGTGTCAAAGGGAAGAGAATTTCTGGGAGACGGGTGGCTGGGGAATGCAGTTCCCAATGGCCATCAGTAAAGACGCTCGTATGTTTACGGTGCTGCGAACGCTGTATTCGCTGAAACCAGCAACGTCAAAACCGGGTTTGATCTTGGAATCTTCAGTTCTTGGAATGGATTTCGATGGATTGAAGACCTCACATTGGTCGGCTGGTGACAGTAGAGTTTCTAGCGACGATGCATTGTTTAAGTCGAGCCAACTGGAAGAGGATGAACGCTTTGAGCGACGTGACCTCTATCTTTATTGGTTCTTCTTTCACCCAGATAGCTGTTCTCTTCTGTTCGCCAGTCAGGATCTTCAGACCCGTAGTATGGCTGCCGTTTTCAAGCTTGACACCACATCGCAACCCTCAGTTCTTAACTCGGGTGAGCTCAACATCAAGGGAAGTCTTCTCAGGCATCCCTCTTGGTGCAGAAATTTCAACCAAGTCCAAGTGATCTATCATGCAGCCTACCCACTGTTAGGATTCTCGTTCGCTGGTCGGCTCTACCTTTGGGCTTTTAATAATCGTAAGTGCTCAATAGCCTTTTTGATTCGTAGTTGAAGAACACTCATTTATCTATTCCAGCTGCGGAAAAGCCATTCCCCGTGTGCGACATCCACCCAGATCCGAAGATTCAATTCTCCGACTGTGGTTCGGATGTCATTTTCTCAGAGCCTCTAGAAGGGCGCGCGAGGAGAACCCCAATTCCCCACCGCGTCTTACAGTTTCAACAGATGGTGGCCGTTTGGAACCCTGCTTCGACGGAGTTGACTACTGGCAGCTGGAACAAAGACACCCACTGGAGATCTCCAAGCCCTGGCAGTCGAGAGGTTCAACGACATAGATCATTGGGGTCGAACTCCAGGACGAATCTGACTTTGGACACGTTTCACTCACCAGATAACAATCTCCACCTTCGACTTCGGCAGAACAGACATAGCCCCCAAGGTTCTCGTGAGATCAGCAAGCTTCCGAGCTGGGCGGGCAGTGGAATGGCAAACATTAATGTGCAGTTACCTGAGAGCAGAGATGAAATGGTTAAGATTATTCTTAACAAAGCGGCGAAACCTTGGTATGGGATGTCAGAGCCAGTGGATAATCATTTGCCTGCTTTTATCCAGAGAGATCCGAAGTCTGCGGGTCTTGGGATTGAGGACCGTGAGACGGGTCGGGCCGAGGCACCGGACCGGACTCTACCTAATCGGTAAGGCCGTTGACCAAAATGGACTGAGTGCCCATGTATTTGTGTATGAAAAGGGGCTGGAGTTATATTGGCTTGCGTTATAAGGGATGGGTGGTCCATAGAAATACTGGATTTAGATAATGCTATGACGACTATCCCATGGACCGGTGGAACTACCGAATTAAAGTTTGACAGGGATTTCAGCCAATCAGAGAGCCAGGATTTTAGGTGAAAGAGTGTTGATTCTATATCCGGGCATGATATCTATCAAAACAATGGCCAACTACACATAAAAACACGTTGCACTCTTTACAGCCGTACCAAGTACAGTGCCTCTCTGTAGACCTCTGTAAATTAGTAGAGATTTCCCCTAGAGCGACTCTTTTTGGCCCCTTTGGCTGAGGTTCGTCCCCGTACCTCTCTCCCAAACAGTACTTGCAATCACCTCTCCACAGCTTCTTTTCCCGCGTGTGTTGATGCTCTGGCACTCGGAATTCGTCCAGATTACTATGGGAAAAGCCTCTCTTTCTCGTGCCCCCTTCATCGTCGGCGGCGTGCAGGAGAGCTCGAATAATCACCTTCCTGAATTTGACTTGCTCTATCCATTTATCGTCTTTTGAGAGTGCGTCGTGGTCAGTTGCATTGGCGTGAATAGAAACAAGGTAACAGTTGACAAGGACCGTATGTAAGAGCCAATTCCATGTAGCTTGCCATCCTCCTCTCCTAATCATTCGCTCTCCGGAGTTGTAGGACTTGAGTTGATCTCCTACATCCACAGCATTCATGCATTGATTGTAAAGCCAGGCGAAGACCGGTTCATCGATTTCTTTAGTAACTTCAGTACCAAAGAATGCTCTGGTAACAGCTGCGTTTGTTGAGGATTTACCTGGCCGCTTGCGTGTTGTCTTAACTGTACCGGAGCCATCAACACAGTTACTCAAAAACAAGGCGGCGGCGTTGTCGTTTCATAATATATGGCAAACCTTGCGCTGAAGGGGAAGCTGCGCTGTGAACCTCGTTGTATTTGAGTTTAGGTAGGCCATTCTTTCCGTTGTAGAGCTTGAGGTCGTGGATGCGCTTGACAATACCGGCATCGACTCTTGCTGTACCAATTGCACCAAATTCCAGCTCTCGGAGGTGTTCCAGGAGACAGTTGGATGTGAATAGGTTATCCAAGTACACAATATATCGTTGCGCAGGTAGGCTTTCTACCAAATGGACGATCTAATAATGTTTTGGGGGTGTCGATGGTTAACCCTAACCCCTGGGATTTTATTACTTTTACTTATCTTAAGGGTATTAATACGGCGTATTACAAATAATATGTAAAAGAGTGTAATGTGGTTAATGTAAGGTTAGTTAGCGTAATCTATGTCCAATCACGGAGAAAAGGGAGGCATAGGTACGAATCTCGCTGGTATTAAATGAAAACATTGAATTATGTTTTGATTAGGACTAGGTTGATTAGATTAAACGTGCATAGCATACCCATATTCTCCTTAGTTAACAATTGACTTAAATCAAGAATATCATAGCCACAGCGCATGTTTTGGGTTTAAGGGGGAGGAAGCCTAGCCGCAAAAGAGTGGGGATAGCCTTAGAGTAAGACCTGTGGCCAGGCTAGATTGTTAATATGGGATTTTGGTTTTTAGTATTTCTAGTTTAATTTAAACGTTCTCGTTACTAATTCCGCGATCTTTATAAATACAATACTTTATGTTCATCATCCACTCATAACCAGTTTCATTGGTAATACAATGCGTAGCCCCTTTATATAAAGAAATAAATAAAAGGAAAAACATTTTATCATCCTCCTTATAACCACATTACGCACAGTAAATTCCTCCCTTAATGTTTACCTATATCCTATCTTATTAACAAAATCCTTGTTTATCAAATAATAGATTTAATAGAACTTGAGAAAGATTACGTAATATATATTATGCGTGGAAATATAGAGTGGGCTTCATTAATTCTTTTACTACACGAACGCGGCATTTATATTACTTATTTTTTTTTTTTAATTTAAATAGTATAACGCATTGTTTACTTATAAATATAGAATAAAAGATATAAGGCCTTGCTGCCATTTAAAACCCACACAAATAAAGCACCTACAATAATTAAATGAAATCCTTTAACGCTATATTACTTATTCCTTTTTATTATGCATTTTACAGTTACCTTAAATAATTTAGAATAATTAATATAATATTAAAAAGAGCAACATCTTAAGACTTATTAAATAAAAAGTTAAAAGAGTATAAAACTTAATAAAATCATAAAAATACCTAAATAAGATTATTATAAGAATAAAATATAAAATATGGCACAAGCTTAACCACCTTCATAAATAATAATTAAAGAGCAAAAATGCAAAAGCTTAAAAAATGATATGACAGATCTCAAGTAATAATGCTATTGTTGGTCCACAGGGGTTATATAATCTCATCATGCTGTACAGGGAGCGCCACTTGAATGATACCATGGTAACTTTCAAAGGTTATGCCTTAACTATTAAGGGTAATAGATCTGATAATTCTAAAGGGTAGTCAAAGCTATAACGGACCTATTACAGGGGTCATTTGGAGGGGTATATAATAGGGGATCTCTCCCACTCTTTTAATAAAACATAGATTTTACTACTCACTTTATTAAAGACTATATTAATACTTTTGCTTTAATATCTTTTTATATGATCTACTAGTATTATACTAACACTAATCAATAGTCAATTTATACCATAAACAACAAAGTCCTAGATTATAGAGTCAAATCAAGGCATTTAATTATACCTTTCACTAAGGCTTAGCCATTTAATTAAATTTAAAGAACGGATAATTTCCCCCTTAAATAAAGGCAAAAGTAAAGGCACTTTAATTAACTAAGAATTTACATAACCACAATTATATAACTAAACAATAAAAGCAACATGACAATCACTTAACAACAACTGTTAAGTCAACACTTTAAAACCGGACTAACGGACTATTCAAAGAATTATATTTAAACCGTCTTCGAAGTACCCTTAATATAATGTCTTAATTAAAGGATTATACTATAAAGCTAGTAAAAGAGCATAAGAAAAAAAGTATTATCTTAATAATTTAAGAATTAGTGGATAATACACTAATAAAAGCTAATAAAATGTCAACTAATCACACAAGGTATAGTTGAGAGTTTTATAAACACTACTATAATAAGAAAACAAAGGGAGAGTATTTATTTTAGGATTTTTAAGAGTTCTTTGGTAAATGAATAATTGTCGACTTTAAAAGAATTCACAAGCAAAAGAAGACTTAATTAAAGAACAATCTCAGGTTCTACGGCTATTACGTGTAAAGAGTAAAAAGGGTAAAAGTTACAGACACATTAAAGGATATAATTAGGGCTAAAAAGAACGAATGGCTTAAAGAATAATTAAAAATATAAAATTAAATATACCCTAGATTTATACTAAACCACGTTTAAAAAATATAAACACTTCTTATACGGCTTCTCTAAAATCAACTAAGGGTCCTTATATTTATCAGGACTACTTTTTCCTTTATATTAGAAATTAAACAAGATTATGTATCTTTAATATTAAAAGGAGAGACGTTAGGTATTATACTAATATCTTAAGATGACTTGTTTATAACCCTTGTCTTTATTAAAATTAACACTATAAAAGAGGATTTATACAATATAACACCACTTATTAATCTAAAAAAAGAGTTCTCATTTACCCTTAATAAAGGTTCCTTTAGCGATTAACTAGAATAAAGACTAAACGATAATATATTACTTGATCTAACATTATTATTAAGTATTTATTTAAAAGATAAGACATTACCCCCATTTATTGTGGCACTAAGGCTTATTAACCCTTATTCTAAGCTAATACGGCCACTATAGTTCATAATAAACTAATTGTTTTTAGACTAAGCTAAGTCTTTAATAAATCTTAGTAAAATATACTTAAAAGAGCTTTAATATAATAACGCTAAGATTATTTTAATAAAAAGTTATACATTTTTATTAATTTATGTTAATAAGCTTTTATTGATAATTTTATTTAAAATCGAGCTTTTTTGTTCATATTATAAGACAGAGCTAATATATACTATTATTAGTACTTATAAAACAAGGGTTATTTTTTAAAGACCTTATCATAGTTACCCGAGGTAATTTTAAGATAAAAGAACAAGTAAATAAATCCTTTAGTTGATGGTTTAACTTAACCTTTTCGTTATTTTAAGTTAAATTATATTAAAAGGGTAAACTAGTATTAAGTCAGTTAAAGAACTTCATAAAAGAGTTATAAAGCCTTTAATTAAGTCTTAAAAACAACAATATATAGAATACTAAGACGTTTTAAGACAAGTTATTATAAGGAGTCTTGGGTAATCTATTCTTTAAAATGGCCTTATTTAAGACATTACTCACGTTCTTTATTCTAATAGACGGCCTCCGCTTTATTATTAACATTAAAACGACACATAAGTTGGGATCACGAGTTAAAAGGCATTTTAAATTAAATTTAAATTATCACTAATCTTATGTCATTAATAAAAGTGTACATTACTCAAATTAAAAAATTAAGTTTTTTTAAGATAACAAGCGTAAGGACAAATTCCAGTTTAAGCCAAGTTATATTAAGTACATTATTTATAAAAAAAATGGACTATTATAATAATTGACACTCTAAAGAGGAACGAGTTGCCGCTAAAGCAAAGTACTTTATTAAACGGAAAATAAAAAGAATAAGAGTTATAAACGGCTTATTTAAGGCTTATTTAGCACATATTAAAGGGTATAGACCTAATTTAGACTTAAATTAGACTTAATTTAAAGGGTATAAAAATAACCCTTATTATAACGAATTAAACATTTTATTAAATAATAATGACCTTTAAAAAGAAATAAACAATGATAATAGTAATAGTATAGTAAATTTAATGATTATATTTATAATAAATAAAACTAAATATAATATATAAGAAGTGTTAACATAGTTTAAAAATTAGAAAACGGCTCACATTTTAAAGAATAAAATTAAAAAATCTCCTTATAATAAGGCCTATATAATATAATAAATAAATCAATTTTTCAAGGCCTTTTCATTAACATTAAAGCCTTAAATAAAAACACTCAGGGTATTAACTAATTACGAGCTTTATAACGGATTTAACATATCAAGTTAAACATAAGTTAAGCGGGGTAAAGTCAAATCATATTTAGAGCCGGTTCCCGTCCTTTTATAAGAATAACAATGATTAATACTTTTATTAGACAAATAGAGTTTATAATTATAAATACGGACATTTTATTCCTAGTGTACTTATAATAGTTAAATAATCTTAATACTTAATACGACAATTTACGGAATATGTTAATTTAAGGCAAGAAAAAACATTTGATTATATAAAAACAAGGCTATTTATAGTTTCTCTTAAACTAGCACTGGTAATTATTAGATTCTTTAATTAGTATAATTAATGCGTGTTATTTAATTGAAATAAAGATTCAAAGGTGTTACAAACATACTTAGTAGGGAGTATCACGCGCGTCTTGGCCTTAAGGCTCGGCAGCCTTATTACACAGAGAAGCTAAGACAAGGGGATCTTATAAGGTATAGGACAACGGGTCACATGACGAGATCATTAAGGATTACGGTGATTTAAAGAGACCCTTATACGGTTACCTTAGATTATGGTGATTTAAGGAGAACGAAGGTTTTATATAAGACCGGTACGTTTGTTATTAAATAAGAGCTTTATGTTTAACTTTAAATAATATTCTTAATTATATTAGTAATTGTTTTACTTTATATGTAATATATTTACTTTTTGATTATTAGAGATTACCCGTAGCCTTTTATATTTATAACGAGTAAATATCGGACCGTTATATTTTAAACACCTTTTTGTTAAAAGTATTAACTCACGTATATAACATGGCTCTTAACTTTTCCACTGAGGCCTTAGCCACTATTAATACTTTTAATTTAAAGAATATCCTTAAGATTATATCCTTAGATTTTTATTATAAAAATCGATTTAAACTTAAAGCCTATTTTACTCAAGTAAAGCTTTATATTAGATTTAACGGCCACTAGTTTGTCACGGATATAGATAAAGTCCTTTAAGCCGCGTCTTTTTTCCGTAGGGCCGTTTTTAACTAAATTGAAACCTTTTTATCCGATTATATTAAAAATAGAATTAAAAAAAAAGGTTTTTATTATTATATTTAAAGAATCTTAAAAGATTTTTTTAAGCTTTAAAGGATTCGAGGGACACATTAACTATGTCTTTGGCGATATTAACTAGAACTAGACGACTGAACATAACATTTAAAACTTAAAGTAAACGGGGTTAGTAATTATGTATATGGCCGTTTTTTAATAGTTTATTAATTAAATTAATTAAAATGATAAAGCATTTAAGGTATAATACTATAAAAGATTAAAAGATAGAGTCAAAAATAAAGTCATAAGATCGGACATACCCTTCGACTTGTAAGAACTCATCAAGATGGCTATTAAAATCGATAATTATAACTTTAAGTGTGCTTTTAAACGAAAAGGCTAGTATTATTTTAAGACGTATATGTATTAAAACAAAGGGGGTAAGAAACCCTTTTATTTTTGTGAAATAAAACTAAATGTCACGTTTTAAAAATAACTTAAAGGAAAGCCGCGCAATGGCGGGTTTTTTTTAAAGAAGTTATAGATAAACGACGACAGGATAAACTGTACTTTGATTATAGTCTCCCGGGCTATATGGCTAACTCTTATTATTAAGGAAAGTCATGGTTAAGAAAAAAACAAATTAATATAATAAAACGGGGTATTTACGATGTCACTAATATCTTTTTATTATTATACTTTATTAAGTAATTTAACGCTTTAAGCTTTTAATATATAACTATTAACGAGTTTAAAGATAACGGAATTTATGCTTAAATAAAGGGTGACAATAATATAATATAAGACAATGGAAAAAAAGAAGATAAAGAACTTTATTAAGTCTTAGACTTAAGGCTATATTATTTATCTTTTTTTGGTTTATTATAAGGCGAAGTTTAAGAAGTCATTTAATAGAAAGAAAGCTTATATTTTTAGGCTTTAAACTTTTGACATTAAACTAACGAGGTCACAAGGACTATTTATGAAGAACTAGGACTAATTCTTACGGGAAAACCATAGTAAAGTGAAAAGTATCAGGTAATTTATTAGGACTATAAACATATTAAATAAAAGTAAGTTAAGTATAATAATAGCTGTCTTTAAACTTATATGTAAATTATCCTTTAAGAACTTTCGTTTATTTTTAAAGGTTAAGATGAGTCGGAAGAAGGAGAACTTTAGGAAGTCATGTTAAAGGGTAATTAACGGCGCCTTTAATTAAATATAACCGATGACACTTAAATGTATTAAGAGTGTCTTACTTTATTAGCTTAGATTTTAGGGATAAATTAATTATTCACGGTTATAGCTATAAAACTAAACCATTAAGTCTAGAGAAACATCTTAATAGAGGACTTTTATTAAAAAGACTTCTTTATACGTTAATTAGCGGTAATAAAGGACCGTTATTTAACTGTAGAAGTAAAAATTAAAGGAATAACTCTTAGGGTTATAGTGGACTATAAGGTATAAGGGAATTTTATATCTCTTGTTATTATACTTAAGTATTTATTATTAACTAAAGTTAAGGAAAAGGGGTATTAACTAGTATTCATTAATAGGAACGCCGCCGTTAATGAGATAGTAAATGTGTGGACTTAGACTTTGTACATAGGTATTATCGGTTACTTTAAAAGAATCTAATTTAACGTTACTTAAATTAGGATATATGACATTATCTTTGGACTTCTTTAAATAAAGAAACATAATTTAGAGATTAATTAAGTTAAGAGGCAATTAATGTTTAGTTGTTATAAGAACTGTTATTAGGATAAAGCAAAAACATTGATTATTTGAGAGGTTTATACCACTTTTAAAGAATAGATTAGACATTAAAATAAAGGTCCATTAATGAAGGATATATTATTAATATATTATAAGTTTACGGTATTATTTAAGGAAAAACGAGGCATTGAGGTTTTATTTAAACACTAAGACTACGATTATTAGATTAAGTTAAAAGAAAGTATTAAGTTAATATTTTAGTCATTTAAGGAATATCTAATGACAGACTTAATAATGATTAAGAATTATATTAATGAACACTTAATAAAAAGGTTTATTAAAGAGTTTAAGTCTTTATGAAGGAATAACGTTTGTTTCGTGGAAAAAAAGGACGGCAGATAATGAATATATATCAATTACCATTAATTAAATAATGTTATAAAGAAGGATCATTATGTATTATTATTAATTAAAGAACTGTAAGACAAGCTCGTCAGGGCTAAAATCTTTGCTTAACTTAATTTAAAAAGCATGTATAATTTTATTAAAATAATTAAAGGCAAAAAAGAAAAAACAGTATTTTACATTTGTTTTAATTATTATAAATACACGGTTATATTGTTTAATTTAATTAATATATTAGTTATATTTTAACGTTTAATTAATAATGTTTTATAATTATATTTAGACATAATATGTATTTATTATTTAGACGACATTTTAGTTTATTTTAAGAACGAAGAATAATATAAGAAAGACATAATAGTAATCTTTAAAAGGTTAAAAGCCGCCTTTATATTCTTTAAATTAAAGAAGTGTAATTTTTATATAAAAGAAGTCACTTTTTTAAGTTACATAATTATTATTACTGGATTAGTTATAAATTTTAAAAAGATTTAAATAATTATTAACTGGATTAGACTTATTAATATCAAAGAACTATAATCTTTTTTCAGATTCGTTAACTTTTATAAACGATTTATTAAAAATTACTTAGGAATTATTAAAGTATTTACGGAATTAACTTATAAAAACAAAGAATATATATAAACAGAAGAAGCCGACGTAGCTTTTAAGGCTTTTAAGGAGATGTTTATTAAAGAGCCCGTTTTTACGTCTTTTATACATAATAAAAAATACATATAAAGACAGGTTTTTTAAATTACACCATTAGTACCGTGTTTAGTTAATTGGGTAAAGACAGTAGATAATAATTAGTCGTTTATTATTCATTGAAACTATTATTAATAGAACTTAACTATAGTATATATAATAAAGAGTTATTGATAATTGTGGACGTAATATGTGAATAGAGGGTTTATTTTGAGGGCATTATTTATGAGGTATAAATATTAACGGATTATAAGAATCTTATTTATTTTATTATTATTAAAGAACTAAACCGACGTTAGGTTCAGTGGTATAAAACACTTTTTATTATAAAGCTTTGAATTTCTTATGTTAAAGGAATGGAAAACGTTAAGGCCAATGCCTTTAGTAAGAAATTAGAATATCTTGTAAATAAAACGTATAAATTATACACTATATTTAAAAAAGATAGTGACTTATTAATAATTAATCATAGACAATTAATAATGATAAGCCGCTTTTTGGAGAAGATTTAAAAGAATTATAATTACGACTTAGTAATAATTAAATAAAAGAAACAGTTAAATGAAAGATTCTTTTTTACTATTATTAGAGCTCTTTTATATTAAAGACGAGTTTATGTTTTGACATAGGATAAGACGGATTTCGTTAAAGAACAGGATGGGTTATTAACTTATGGGTATTAGGGAATTGCTAAGACATTGTTAAGGCTTTTTAAGGAATATTATTTTTTAAGTATAAGGAAAATAGTTAAAGACGTGATATTGTTATATAATATATGTATTTAGAATAAGGCAACTTATTATACTTTGTATAGGCTTATAAAGTCATTAATAATATTACTACGCTTATAAAAGTCAATTGTTTTAGATTTTATAGTCGAACTATTACCTTTAAAAGATTTAGTTATAAGAATCATATATAACTTGATTTATATTATAACAGATAAGTTCATTAAATACACGTATATAATATTAATATTAAAAACATAAGACGTGCCTATTATAATGTAAGTATTTGTCGTACAGAATAGGGGTTTGTCGGCTGGTAGCACCAACAGAGCCTCAATGGCGCTGCAGCCAATCAAGACTGCTTATGTAACTAAATCTTTGGAGCTCCTTCTTAAAGGGAGCTCTACTATACTCCTTTATAATTCAAGACTTTCACACTTCCTAAAGCTCCTCCCTTACAGTACTCGACAGTTAAGAGCCACAGCCTCATTTTATGAGTTATTAAAGCACAATTATTATAAGTCGAAAAAAACGAGGGTAAGTGTTGAAAGACATTTACCATTATTTAGAAGACTTTTTAAAAGCATACATTTCCCTTTTTTTTAATATAATAATATTTTTTTAAACTTTTTAGACGTTTGATAATAATAGAATTTTTTTTAGGATATACCAATTGATAAGGACAACGCTTTATTAAGCAATCATCGCCAGTGGCTGTAGTAGTAAACGAGATTCTAATACCACGCCTAATTCAAGGGCATTATTGACTTTGTTAATCCAAATAAATATAACGTTCTAAACCTTTTTGAATCTCGACTAATAGCTTCTAATATTGATAAATATATATAAGTTAAGACAAACAATTGGTTTATAGGGTAAATAGCGTTAATAAGCAATAATAAGCGGAAAATGTATCATAAGTAAGAGACTGTTAGTAAAGACGAGAAAAGGACTTTTATAAAGCTTTTACAGGCTATTAAACCACAAAAAGCAACTTTTAGTAATATTAAAAAAATCTAAGAAATTTGTATAAGAGAATTCTAAAATAATTTCGCCTAATGAATACTTTTTAATATAAAATATTAATATTTGTTTAATTAAATTAATAATATTATTAGTGTATTGATCTTAACAAACGCCATTAACAATAACAAATTAAAGAACCTTATTAAACTTCAAATATTAATCAAGTCAATCAAGCGAGAACTCGCTTCTTTGAACGCTTTTGTATTATTATTTATTATCTTAAACTACTAAGAAGCTTTAATAAATACTTTTAGAAAAAAAAAGAAGATAGAAATTTGTACTTAGCATAAAAAGTGGCAAAAGAAGTACTGTCTTATTAAAGTATATAATATTCCAGAAATATAAAGCGTTTTAGGTATTTGAGATTTTTTTTTTGTAATTTTAGTTTATATTAAGACATAAGCTGCTTAAGCTTTAGCTGATGTTATCAAAGACAACGTTTTAAGAAAAAAACATTATATAACGCTTAAAAAGTATAGTTTAGCTTTTAGAATTAATTTAGAAAAGTATTTTAAGAATAGTTTAAAGGGTAGAAAAATAACGAATAAGCTATACGCCTTTTTAAGGAAACGTTTAAAAACTCTTGACAATTTTAAAGCTACTTTTAATATTAAAAGCTCAAGTACTTATAATAAATAAGACTTATTTAACCGATTTTATTCTAAATAATCGAAGGAAAGCGGTTACCCCTGTAATTCCAAGAATAATTACTTTTAGGCACTTATTAAATATTAGAAACTACGGTACACTTATAATAGCGGTTATATAAACAAATTAAAAAATCGCCTTAACGACAATAAAATCAAAGAAACTCGCAAAAAACTTGAAGAAATAAAATACACTAAATTACGGAAAGAAATTGCTAAGGAAGGTTGGAAGATCTTCTTTATTAGTCGAATTATTAGAAACGTCGCCTTAGACAAAAAGGAGAAAGAAAAGCTGTTGTCATTAATAAACAAGAGTAAATACCCTGGAAATGTTAGTGCTATTATTATTAATCCAAAGCTATTTAACGTTAACGAAACAATAGGAGTATATATTGTAAATTTTATTAGTAATCTACATATACTTTCCAACAACACATTTATTAACAATTATAATACTTAATATTTTGTTAACAACGAGAAAAAGTTCATTTTAGGTATTTTTGTGAAATTAAAGAACAACGATTGTGTAAAAACAAGTATATAATGCCTTTTAATTATTAGTTAAAGCCAGTGATTTTTTAAGAATATACTAAAAAGCAAAGACAGTCTAAATACACAAGATTTGATTTTAAACAATATTATAATTATAATTGGTTTTAACATTAATATTATTTTTAAAGCGCTTTTGTTAGATATTAAGATTTAGTACTTAAAAAAAGATACCATATTAAAATATAAAGAAGTTTAAAACAATATAATACTTTGGAAGTTAAAATAAAAGTATAATTTTACTTTTTTTAAATATAAGCTTTTTAATTATTCTCGTTGCCCTTATAACCTAATGACAATAAAGCGCCTTTTAGCCATAATATATTCAATTCTCCATTATAGCTTAAAACAAAGTTTTTAATTAAATAAAAAGCTATTGCGAACTTATTATATAATACCAAAAATATAATATTTAAAAACAGGCCATTTTAGAAAAAGAACACTTCGGGCGTTGTTTTATATAAGGAAGGAGGTAGAATTTAACGGTGTTTCTAAAATTAAGTGCAAAGATTGTGTTGTAATACACGTCGGAAATGTTACTTTAAGGAGGGAGTTTAAAAATAAAGCAGTTAAACTATTCTTTAGAATCCTTTAGGACTTGTTTGATTTTTCCCTAAATTATAATAAAACGCAGTAGTTATTAATAATTAAAAATGAATATAGTAAGAAGTTGTTTAACTGGACTTTAATAAATAAGTTATTGAATTACGTTATACCGGTGTTATAAAACTTTAAATATTAAACAAGACATTAATATGAACTGTTTATTTATATCATTAGATATGATAATAACACTTTTATTGTTGTAATTTCTAAAACAACACATTATTAGGACTAGACAATAAAGGAAAGGATTAAAGTAGAGAATCCCTTAGTATATACTAAAAAATTAGTTGGCGGTTCAGAACGCGCAAAATAAAAAATCATCATTAAATCTATCAAGATGTACATTCGAACAAAATTCCCAAAGAAACTATACCTAGAGATGTGTAATATAACGGTTTATTTATATAATAAAACACTACTTATATAACGAAAAATAAAGAACCTAAAGTAAGTGCTTTAAGAATAGTTTTGGGATTACTTTTGATAATATGATTTATTAATTATAAAAAGGCTATTAACTGACCTAAAACCAGATTAAAGCGGGGAATACGCATATAAAGCGTGTACTTATTTAGTAAAAAACGACAAAAAAACCGGAAAAAACAAAAGAGGCTTTAAAGTCGACTTTAAGAAATATTTAGATTATTTGATTAATTATGTTATTTTTAATATATATAAAATTTAGGTACCCTAATTACGCTGTATTATTATAACACGTAATGTTTATTTTGATAAAACGAAGTTTTATTCTTTAGATAAGGAAAAGTCAGTTGGCTAAACCGCTTCTGCCTTAAAAAAGCTTATTATTATAATAAAAAAAGATAACGTTTTTTTAAATATAAGGTTTAATATAAGTAATATTATAGAGAATATTATAAAAAAACAAATAGCCGCATTAAATACTATTGTTGAAGTATATACTAAAAAGCCAATAAAAACAAAAATCATTATATTAAAGGTATTCTTTTTGCTTATAAAAATGCTTCCCCCGGTTATTAAACCATTTATTATATTATTAATAGACCTTGATTCTTCTGAACTATCGATGAATTTGGGGATAACAGAAAGTGAAACAAGAATAATTTTTTATAAAAGCCAAAAAATAAAAAACAATAAAATAGTTTTTTTATAAAAGCCAAAAAGGGGAAAACAACAACATAATCCTTTATAAAAATTAAAACTCGGGGGTAAATAAAGTGGTTCTTTATAAAGACAATATCAAGAACAATAGTAGAGTTTTGACTTTTTATAAAAAATTGAGTTTAGGCGCTTTAAGACTTGTTAAAGATTGAATAATTGAAGATTAGCCTGGGAAGAACGCCTTATGTAGTAAAAGTATAGACTTAAATATTAAGAAAATATGCTAAATATACCCTCAAATCGTAATACTAAGTTGAAAGCCACAAAACGTTAAATAACAAGTTCCTAAACTATTGAAAACTTTGCCCATAATAATTAGGATAAATAACGATTTTTAAAAACTGGCCAAAGTAAGCCGATAATAATAACAACAACAAGAATATAACCGAATTTATATAGTATAAGAAATGTAAAGGGAATACGACAGATTTACAACTCGGGGCTATTATTTTGTGGTAGTGGCTTTATAATAAAACAGTTATTTGCATATAATAGAGTTTGCTAATATATTTTATAAAATTATTCTGACGCGAGTAAATAGCGAAAACATAGTTATATTGTATACGGTAATAATAATAGCTGTTTTAAGTGTTAGAATAAAAGCAGATTTCATAATTGCTTTTAATTCACATAACCCATATTAAGAAAAGCTTTTGAAGGCTTTAAAGAATTGGAATAAATTAGACAGCCACGCTTAGGGCGAATATTTTAAAAAACCCGCCGAAAAAAAGATCGTTAATTTGAAAACTCAATATTATTAAAGAGTGATTCTTAAGGAAGACGCTATTATATAGTCCATTTCATTGAAATAGGTTTTCACATATAAAATCAATTTAATAAACAAACTAATTTGTTATTGTTTTTGTATTATAATATAAAGGAATATATAAAACAACTCAACAATTTTCTTAACGTACGCCATAATACTTATAGTACGCTTTTTCAAAGTAATAATAGCGCTTATAGTACAGTTTGATTTAAAAATAAAACAATTTGATATAATCAATGTATTCGTTAATGTTAAACATGATAAAAAAAGCGCCTTAATGTCATATTACTTTTTAAATGACTAAAAAAGACCTAGAATAGTAATAGAAATTAACCGAGTATTATACGGCCTAAGAAATTCCCCTATGTTATAATACAACGATTTTACGGTAATATTAAACAAACTAAATCTTAACCCTTTGGCAGAAGAGCCGTATATTTTCATAAATTCTAATAGGACAGTTTTTATAGTGTTTTATGTTGACGATATTTAAGTTCTATATTATACTTTAAACAATAATAAAAGACAAAAAATCATTAAAGGATTATATTCGGCTTATGAGTTTATAATACTAAGAAATGTGGAATGGTTTTTGGGGGTATATATAATTAAAGATTAGTTTGCAAAAACAGTGTTTTTAATACATAACACTTATATAAAAAAAGTAGCTCGGAAATTTAATATAATAAATAAGAAATACCCAAGTACGCTTTTACTAAATTATGACTTAATCAAGAACCCCGGAATCGTTATATTAAAACAGATTAAAGAATACTAAGAGAAAGTTAGGTTAGTCTTATATATAGCCATTATACTAAGGCTAGATGTCGTATTTATAGTGTTTTAGTTGTTGTATTTCTTGACAAACCCAAGTACTTAATATATAAAAACAGTCAAATAGACTATCAGATACTTGTTTAGATTATGTTTTTTAGTAATTGTTTATTAATACGAAAATCGGGAAATACATTTATTAATAGCCTTAAACACCTTATTTATAAATAACGAAGAATTAAGACGTTTTTCCTAGGGTTTTATTATAATATTATTTAGAAGTACAATTGTCTAAAAAGCCTTAAGATAAGATACTATAACCATTTTAATAATAAAAGCGGAATTACTAAGGGTAATAAGAACGGCGAAGGAAGTAATAGCGCTTTAGCGTTTTTTTAAAGAACTAACATTTAATGTAGGAGTTTTGTAGAATATATTTTGTGATAATAAATAAACGATTTGGTTAATAACTGAAAAGAATCAATATATTTTAATGAAACTAAGATACGTTGATATATAAAACATATGGCTATAACAAGAACATAAAAGGGGGAACTTTTAAGTGATATATCTTTTTATTAATAATATACTAGTAAATAGTTTGATAAAAAACCTACCTTAACAAAAGTTTGAGGTATTCGTAGCTTTCTTAAACTTTTAAGATATTTGAGCCGTTATTGAAAAGTTTACTTAAATTATTGCTAAGGCACATTTATATTTATATTTAATATATTTTATATATTATTTTAAACTAACATTATAAAGAAACGATAAGTACAAAGGAGAGTTATGTGAATTCCGAGGACTTAATTTTAAGTTATTACTTTGGGGTTATAAAGCCGCTTCGATATATCCATAGTTTTATAATAATATAAAGAAAACATTTTTAAATTACAACTTTAAGGTTATAAAACCGCTCTACTACCGGGGTAACGTTTTCAAACTACGACTTACGGGTTATAAAGCCACTTTTATTTATATAGGTAAAAACAAAAGATTTATTAACCGCCGAGCGGCGCTAATTAGAACGTTAATTTTCGCTAAAACAAAAGCGCAAGCGGCAGTATATATTGTAACAGCAACGACCGAAAATTTACTAATACTAACAACAATAGTTATATTATTATTACCACTTATTCTAATGCCAAAAACAGGGCAGGGAAGGGGCACGGCGGTTTCTCGGCAAAAAGAAACTGTAATTTGTTAGATGTTGTTTTAAAACAATAAGAATAGTACTTATAAAACAACAAACCAAAAGTAGAGTTATCTTTTTCTTTATTTTTATTTTTAGCCTTCTTAATTTCCTTTTTCTTTAAAGTAGCCTTAATAATAGCCCGACGGGCAGTGAAGGCCTATAGCTAGTTAATAAGAGCTTTATATATTGTTTTTACATAATATTTAATACTATGTAAAATGATATATATATACGGAAGTTCTTTGGTATCAATTTTGCCATTAAGTAAACAGCAAAGAAGGCAATAACAGCTTGAGGCGTAGCAATACAATTAGTTTTGTTGTTTTTATAATAACAAAAACATTGCATCGACGACGCCTTGTTATAACAAAGGTCACCCGGTACACCACATATACCACTACAAATATAATAGGAGCACAGTATAACACGAGTTTCCCTAGTTATGGCGCGACGCCGAAGGGTTAGTAGGGGCGGGAAGGGCGAGCGAAGGGGAGGGGTAATAACCCAAGGGGCACCGGCCAGTTATATTATATATATTAGTATATTGATTTTAAATTTTTAGATGTTTAAAACCTACTTTTTTTTTTAATATTTTGAGGGTAATAGTGGGGGTGTGTTTCTTAGTACAAACCATTTTTAATGGTATAATCATTGAAAAACGTAAATTTTTGGCACAGAAGTTTTAGTATAACTTCACTTGTTTAATTCCGTTACCCTAGTAACAACATTTCTACTACGACTAGTTATATTAGTACTATTCTTAATTGTATAACGGTTTGTATTTACGCCATTATATTATACAAATTACATTTAAGCGTTCTTATAGCTTTTATAATTGCTTTTAGCCAAAAGGGTATGTCGTACAGAATAGGGGTTTGTCGGCTAGTAGTACCAACAGAGCCTTAATGGCGCTACAGCCAATTAAAACTGTTTATATAACTAGATCTTTGGAGTTCTTTTTTAAAGGGAGCTCTATTACACTCTTTTATAATTCAAGACTTTCACACTTCTTGAAGCTCCTCCCTTACGGTACTCGACAGTATTCTTTTAAACGATTTTTATAAATTATAGAATATTAAACGAGGTTATTTTAAATAAAAAACAAGCTTTTTCTTTTAAGGTTTTAAAAAACTTTAATTACACTTTTAAAAATAAAACAAAAAATGTTAACGGCCTTTTACTTTTAAACGAATATATAAATAAAACGAATTAACTAAATAATAGAGACTTATTTTTAGTGTTATGTGAATTATAAGTAAGACAACTGGGTTTAATTGTTTTTATTTATCTAGTTTATATATAATAGCATAGACTAAGAGACTATTAGAGTATCGTCGTTTTATGTGAATTATAGGTATAACTTAACGATATATAACACACTAATTGTGGGTTAAAGAACCATATAAAAAGCCATATTATAAGGAGATAAACTAAAATAATTATATGAAGAATTATAAACTGATATTTTATTTATAATATAAAAATCAACGATTTATTATAATAAAAAGCATAATATAAGATTAATGTTTAAAAAAGGGGATAAAGTCTACTTATTTTAAAAGAATATTATGACTAAATGACTAAATCATAAGTTAAATTATAAAAAGCTAGGACTATTTAAGATTATAAAAGTTAAGGGATTAGTCAATTATTAATTAATACTTTTAAAGACAATGAATATTTACCCGGTATTTTATATATTTCTCTTTAAATTAACACCATTAAAAGTACCATTTACTTTTATCATAAAAATAGAACTGATTAATCTAAACGCCAAGTATAAAGTAGAGACTATTCTCAACTATTAGAACTTTTATAGTAGAATTAGATATTTAATTCAATGGAAAGGATACTTATAATTAAAGAATACATAAAAACCTAAGTTTAATTTCTATTACTTTGGGTTATTTTAAAGTTTTTATTAATAAAACTTAGACTTTTTTTAAAATAAGTTAGGTAACCTTTTAAAGGCTGTAAAATTAATAGTAGAGGACTCTAAGAGAGTAGAGGCCTCCGAGAGACTTATAATATTAGCCTTTAATTAGACAAATTCTACCTTTTTTTTTACGTTTTTTTTAATTTAACTCATTTAAAGTCTTTAAATTTGACTTTATTATTTTCATTTTTTTTCATTTAAGAAACGTTGTTGTTTTTAGAAACGAAGGATTTTTATTATAACTTTTTCTTTTTCTTTTTTTTAAGTGTTATTGTTGTTTATTAATAGAAACTTAAAAAGTAATAGTAAGAAGCTTTTTAATAAAGTTATATCTAATATGGCTATAATGGGCGTATTAGGAATAATGGACGGCTTTAAGGCTTATAATAATATAATAATAACGATTTTATATATAAAATTTATAAGGAGATATTTTTATAATTTTTTTTTTTAATTTTTATAATTAAAGTAATATGTTTAAATTTTATGTTATATTAAGAAAATATAATAAAAAAGGAAAATGGCCTTAGGCTATTAACAACATTTTTTTAAATATATTTAATCATAAAGGCATATTAAGTTAAAAAGGGGATAGTGTTACAAATATACTTAATAAAAAGTATTACGTATGTTTTGGCCTTAAGGCTTAGTAACTTTATTATATAAAAAAGCCAAAACAAGGGGATTTTATAAGTCATAAAACAACGGGTTACGTAACAAAATTACTAGGGATTATAGTAATTTAAAGAGACCCTTATGTGGTCACTTTAAATCATAATAATTTAAGGAAAACAAAGGTTTTATATAAGATCAGCACGTTTACCATTAAATAAAAGCTTTATATTTAACTTTAAATAATATTCTTAATTATATTAATAACTGTCTTACTTTGTACATGATACACTTACTTTTTAATCATTAGAGATCACCCATAACCTTTTGTATTTATAACAAGTAAATATCGGACCGTTACAAAAGGTTACATAAGCGATCCGGGCATTTTTTTAATATACTGCCTATAACACCTATTAAACCAAGTTAACCACGTACTTAACTTAAATATTATACTTAAAGTTAAAGAGATATGTGAACATTATTAAAAACACGTAAATACTTTACATAGGTTTTAATTTAAGTTATAAAATGACGTAAATTTCAATTATATAGTTTATGTTAATTTAACATAGTTTAAAGAGAGATATGCCCTTTATATGGTTAATAAAGCCACCGGCTTTAAAGCAATAAAACTACTTTAAAAAAGGCCCAGTTTAACTATGGCTTAAGCCATATTTAATGTTTTTAAGTTAATATAAATAAACATATACATTAAACCCCTTGACTTTATGGTTTATAATTATAAGGCTAATTTTAATTCTAAGAAATTTCACAACTCTTTATGCTTTATTAAGAGTACTTTAAAGTTTGTCCTTATAAAGGCACATTACTTAATTAGTAAAGTAGAAAAATATTATCGTTTACTTTAATGTACTTATAAGATCATTATAAAAAAGCACCTTAAATTAAATAACAAAAATTAATTATAAATGGCAATTAAAGTAATGAATAATATAATTAGACTTAATGGGTTAATTCTTATATTACTCGTTTTTAAAGCCTACTTTAAAATAACGGAATTAAACCCTTTAAGTTCATTTATTAAATAACGCGCTATTACTATTAAGAAAGCGATAAAAGAAGTGAGATGGATTTATGTTACTTATAAAATCAATAACGCGTTAACTACTTAAAACGGCCCTAGTACTACTTCGATTTATGACTTACGCTTAAAAGATCAAGTCCTAATGTAAAGAAAAAAGAAGGGATAAAGAGGGTTATATGAGTTCTTAAGGATAAATGGCGAATCTTATAAAATCGCCATAAATAACAATTAAATTTGTACATTTTAATCTACGTTTATATACCCATTTAAAACAAATACATTAGGCGTTAAACATTAAAAAAAATTTACTAAAGAATTTTATAAAAATCACTTTTAATCTAAAATCATTAATTGATAATACACTTAAATTAATTCTAAAGCCATCCTAGATTATTATTAAGCTCTTATTTGTATAATTTATTCAAGGATTATTAACAATTAATAATAATTATAATATTAAAATGTTTTTAATTAAAAAAGAAATAAGAAATTAAGAGTTTTTTAGTAAACTTCATAATAAAGGCAAGATCATTACACTTAGAGCACTATTTTAATAATCTCATTAAATTAAATACAAGGCATTTATTAAAAGAGGGGTATTTACATTTATCCAAAAGGACAACCTCAGGGTAAAAGGCTAACGCATCTTTAAATCTAAAATAATAAACAAAATTAAGGGCAAAAAAACCTTAACACTATATAGAAAATCAAGACTTATAATTTAATGCTTTAATAATAAAAGTAAAAAGGAGATATTAACTTAATTTCGAATAATCTAACAAGTAAATTAATGATTACTTATTTTCTTAACATTTGTAATTAAACAATTAAAACAAATATAAAACGGATTTAAATCACATTTAATATTTCAAAATATTACCTAAGTTTATGTCTAAGCATAAATAAAACTTTTTTAAAACATCTTTATATGGCCTCTTTAAAAGATCACGAATAAATTCCTTTTTAACACAATGTTCATAATAATACTCTTACTTTATAATATTCTAAAATCAAGAAATCAGTAATTTAACATTTACTATAAATACTATACCGAGAAATTATAAATAAAAACCTCCATATACAATTTTTACTTATTAATTAATACTAAGAATAATTAAAAGTTTAAAATAATAAAAATGTAAACTAATAACACACTAATTCTAAGAAATAACGAGTTTTTAACTAAAAAATAAACGGAAATTATAAATGTGGACTTTTTAACAAAGCCGATTTAAGTCTTAAACGCCTCTAAACCGCTTATATTTAATGATTATATTATTATTATAAAAAACGATTTTTATATGTCTCAAAAAAGACAAAGGGTTAAAATTGAACTAATTAACATAAGAAAAAGTAATTATAAAAAGGCCTACATAAAATAATGCGCTCATAAAGCCTATATTACCACAATTTATTAATTAAAAGCCACATTTGATTTCTTAATAACGACTTAATATTAAAATCCTATAATAAATGACTTTAAGGCCTTAAATCTACGTTTTTAATAATAAATGAATAACTTAAAAAGAGGTCTACGATATATCCCCATGGACTTATATTTAACAAAGATCTACGTCTTTATTAATGGTTCTTTTATTAATAACAAAGATCTTAATTCTTCAATTAATTTCATAATAATAATTAGAACCAAATAAAAAAGGGATATAGAGTTTACCCTTCGTAATAACATTATTTATATTAGTTTTATAAAGTATAAAAGAATTACTCACGTAATACTCGCTTTAAAGTTATATACTATAATTGCCAACGTTAATATATTAATCGTTATAACGACTATTATTAATATAATAACTAATAAGCTCGATCTTCCCAGGCTTCCCACCGTTGTTTATACAAACTCTTTCTTATTATATAAATGTATTATTAAACTTAATACCACAAAAGAAAAGCGGTTAATAATTAATATAATGGTAATTTGTTAATTATATAAGCGCAAAGAATTCACGGAGATATAATAAATCAATAGTATTCATAACTTTACTAATGCCATAACAAAAGCTACTTTAAATAAGGCTTTTTAAGATTTTATTAACATTAACACGTTTATTATTAAAATAAAGAGATAAGTTTAAAGACTTATTAAAACTGATTTAAATTAGTAATAAAGGAGTTTTATATAGTTATTACTTTTTTTCTATGTATACTTTCTTTATAATAGGTTTTTTTATTTTTTTTACTTATTTTATTTCACTTATTTATATGTTATAATTATTTAGTTTACAAAGACGGAAAACAACTTGAATTCATATTTATTTACCCTTTGATTTAAAGTATTAACGGGCGGCTTTATAATAATACTCTGGTAAAGACTTAATTACTGGCTTTACTATAAAGGGTTATTCCCGTATAAGGGTTTAAAGAAAGCATTACCACAAAAAACTTATTATAAAGCCAATTTAAAACAGGGCCTATTCATTACCCCTTATGCTATATAGGCCATCCGTAAACAGCTTTATACTTTTTTCTTCTTTTTTTATTATTACTTAACCACTACGATAAGGGCATTTGTTATTAAGTCCCGCCTTAATAAGAGCTTTACGCTTATTATGGGCTTTTTTAACCTTAACGTAAACGCCTGAAATAACCTTGTTTATGTAACTTAAAGCCATTGCCATTTTTTTAATTTATAAAACTAGGTTTTATACGTGGAACGGTTATTAATTAAATTTAAACCTTATATTAAAAGGAGTTATATACTTATTAAGTATTAATAAGCTGATTAAAACCAATTTAAAGGGTTCAAGTCTCCTTTAATAAGGCAAACACTAATTAGTCTTTTGCTTTTAATGCTTTTATTAAAACAACTAATAACACAACGATAATTGACTTTATAGTAATAAAAAAGTTCATAAATATAAATAATTCAGCGTTAATCATATAAATCAGAGTATTAAACTTAGTATTAATAAATTAAAGGAGTTATATATATTACGTTAAATATTAATTAAATTTAGACCCTTTTTAAATTTATATAGTTAATTTATAATCTTAAATTAAAAGTGGTTTATAAGGATTTAATTTATAAGGCGGAATTCCTTCTTTTACTTTATATAATAACTACACTTTTTTAATCTGGCATTTTCAAAGATACAAGAGTACTTTAAACCACGCGCTTAGGCGTAGACGTATTAGACGTAACATTTATAGTAAATAACCGTAAAAGCGCCAGATGGCATTAAAATTAATACTACGTTATTATTAATATAAGAATACGGCATTAAAACGGCCCTAAAATGAGTTTAAGTATTAATCTAAGAAATAATAAACTTATTATTAAAAGATTAAAGTTATTAATTAAAATGTTTAAAATACGTTAGCTTTTATATAAATCAACGGATTTTAATATATTAATAGTGAATTATTATTATTAAAAGAAAGAGAGTAATTTTTTTAAAAAAGACTTATAAGTATATATAACTAAGGGGGATAATAAAAAGGTTTAACTAACGTTAATAGATCTCACTTAAGTTATTAATAAACTTCACTTAAATTATTAATAAATCTCTTTTAACTTATATATTATCGATTTTTAACCCTAGATTAATAACTCCTTTAATATAATTAGTACAGAACCGTTATAAATAGATTTCAGACCCCTTTTAAACCGTTACTAAGAGTTATTACGTTTACTCTATTTCTTGGCATTTCTTGATTTTTCCTTTTAATAATTTTTGGTTTTACATCTCTTTATAATGGTCGTGTATTTACTTGGTAAACATAGGAAGGTTGGTTAATCTTAATGATCAAGAAGTAGATGTATCATGTATAAGGAAGATAGTTATTAGTATAATTAAAAATACTATTTGAGTTAAGTACGAAGCTTTTATTTAATAGTAAATGTGCCGGTTTTATGTAAAACCTTTGCTTTCTTTAAATCCCTTGGATCCTTTGAGATGTTAAATCCTTAAATCCTTGGATTTCTCTTATTGATATGGGATCCTAAGATTTATAAATTTATCACGTGATTTAATGTTTATTGTGACTTAAATTATTGCTATAATTAAAATTGTGACTACGATGTGTGTAATGATATTAATTGTTATTTTATATTATTTCTTGATTAGTACTAGCCCTTAGGCTGTATTAATCTTTTGTTAGTATTAATATTCCCATAGTATTATTCATTTGGTGATATTATTAGTATTTTGGTGCCAATTGTTTTTGGTGCTAAGGGGTTTATAACATTATTCCCCTTTTAGCTTAGTATGATCCTTACACTTAAGTATAACTTAAGAATTGTTAACGGCTGTTAATGATCATTTTTTTTATTTATTATGTTTAATGTTATAAAGAAATTAAGTGTTGTTTAAATAAAAAGGAAACAAAGTATTTAATTTACGCTTTATATTAAAAGCGCCGTGCGCCATGTAAAGCCTTGTTTTTATTATTATAGTCTTTCCTATACTTGCTTTTTGGACTTGTTTATTTTAAAAAGGTATTTAGAGTGCATTTGTTTTAAACATAATAATTGTAATTTTTTGGGGTATATTGTGAAGTTCTTTTGACCTGATTGGTTAATATGTTAATTTAAGCTGGGTAAAACGGTGACTTTTGTTTGTTTTTTAACGCTTTCTTTTAAGCCTGTTACAAATGTTCTTAGTCTTTGATTCCCCGCCTTTAAATTTAACGCCTATTTTGTATTTTTTTTTAAAGCGGGGGTTAACATGCCTAATCTCGGTTCTTTTTTCTTTTAGGTAAACCTGGATTTTGAGAGTGAAATTCCCAAAGTAGCCCAAGGCAATAAAGGTTAAATTTGGGTTTTTAAGTGTTTTTTGATTATGGGTACTTTTTTTATTTGATCAAATATTTAATAATGTTATAAAAGTATTAATAATTTAAAATAGTTTCAACCTCGTATTTAACATTTGGATTGATTAGTTATATTTTGATGATAGAAACGGATAGTGCTTTTAGTGATACTAGTTCAAAGAAGGATATGTCAAATATTGAGTGAATATTTATTGTTTTAGGGAGTGTTAATTAGAAATTAACCGGTCCTTTGATTTTAGTAATTTTGAATGGTCTTAGCTTTTTGTGATTTAATTTATGATTTAATTATTTAGTTGGAATATTCTTTTAAAATAAGTAGACTTTATTCCTTTTTTTAAACGTTAATCCTATGTTACGCTTTGAATTATAATAAATGGCTAATTTTTACATTATAAATAAAATATTGGCTAATAATTTTTTATACAGCTGTTTGAGCTTATTTTCTTATAACATAGCTTTTTGCGCGGTCCTTTGACCCGTTATTAGTGAATTATACGCCGTGGGGTTATACTTGTAATTTATATAAAATAGCGATATTCTAATAGTTTCTTGATCCGCGTTATTATATATAAATTGGGTAAATGAAAGTAATTAAACCTAATTGTTTTGCTTATAATTTATATAACATTAAAAATAAGTTTCTATTATTTGATGAATTTGTTTTATTTGTGTATTTGTTTAAGAATAAAAGGCTATTAACATTTTTTGTTTTATTTTTAAGAATGCTATAAATGTTTTTTTTAGAATTTTGAAGTAAAAAGCTTGTTTTTGTTTAAAATAATCTTATTTAATGTTTTATGATTTATGAAAATTATTTGTAAAAATAATTGTGCCATATTAGTGGCGTTTTGGGTTTTTAGCATTAGTATTATGTACACGTATTTAATGAACTTATTTATGATTATACAAATTGAGTTATATATAATTCCTATGATTAGGTTTATTAAAGGTAATAGTTTAATTACGAAGTTTAAAGTAATTGATTTTTATGGGTGGGGTGGCGTTGTGGGTGATTTTATGAGCTTATATAAAGTATGATGGGTTGCTTTGTTTTAGATGTATGTATTATAAAATGATATTATATTTTTGATTACTTTTTTTATTTTTGGAAAATAATATTTCCTAAAAAGCCTAAATAGTGTTTTAGTAATCTTTTGATAATTATGGGCCAGTAGCCTGTGGTATTTTATAACAAATTTTGTTTTATTTTAGGTAGGTAAATAAACTTGTTTTTAATAAAAAAGAGTTTTATTTAAAGTAAAAAAAAAATCCTTTGCCTAATTGTTTTTGTTATTTGGCTATAATCGGATTGTTGGCGTAGCCTTTTTAAATCCTTTTTATAACCTGGCTTATAATTGCCAATTGTTTTTAATTAAAGACCAATAAGTTGTTATATTGCCAAAGTATAGTGTAAGACTTATGGGTTTTATTTGCAAGATATTTTAATTTCTTACTTAAGGCATTGGCCCTGGCGTTCTCGGCCTTTTTGATATAAGAAATGCGGAAATTGAATATTAAAAGTATTTTATATTAGTGGACTTGCCGCTTGTTAAGTTTTTTTGTTGTAATGAAATAAATAAGATTTTTATGATTTGTTAATACTTGTATTTTATGGGTAATGTTTTTAAGGTACATTTTTTATTTGTGTATAGCGTTTATTATGGCCAGTAGCTTTTTATTATAAATGTTGTAATTGAGCTTTACCGGGGATAGTTTTTGTAAATGGTATATGATTGATTGTTATTTGTTGTTTTTGCTGGGTTAATTGAGTACAGCGCTAATGGCATAATTAAAAGAATCCGTTTTATTTGTATTTTTTTATTAAGGATAAAAAAGGTAAAAACCGGGCCTTTAATAAAGGCTTTTTTTAAAGCATTAAACGTCGTTTGATAATCTTTTGTTTAATTAAACTTTTTGTTTTTATAGATTAATTTTGTGAGTGGGCCTATAATTAATAAGTACCGCCTAATAAATTGTTAATAAAAGTTAGTAAACCTTAAAAAAGACTGTATCTTTTTAATATTTGTGGGCTTTATTTAATTAATAATGGTTTAAATTTTTTAAAGGTCTATTACCAATTTAGTGGTGGTTATCACATAACCTAAAAACACAACTTTTTTCACATGGAAATGGCATTTTTTTGGTTTTAAAAGTAATAATGCCTTTTTTAGTTTTTTAAGAATTACGATCACGTTTTTTATGTGCTGGTTTTTATTCTTAAAATAAACTAAAATATTGTTTAGATAGCATATGTAGGTGACGTTTAAGTATTACTGTAAGATGTTATTAATTAAATATTGAAATATGACTGGTGCGTTTGTTAAATTGAAAGGCATGATTGTGTACTTGTAGTATTTAAACCTTATGTAAAATGTTTTTAAGTGTTATTTTAATAAGGTTATACGCGCCCTGTAAGTTTAGTTGGGTAAAGATTTTGGCTTTTATGAGTTTATTGCGTAGCTTTTTGGTTAGTGGGAGTGTGTAATAATCCTTTTTAGTGGCATTGTTTAATTAATAATAATTAATGTATATTTGTTGTTTTTTATTCTTTTTCTTTGGCGAAAAGGACGTTTTTTTATGGGGATTTGAACTTTTAAATAAAACCTTTTATTAAGTTCTTATTAATATATTACTTAATTGTTATTAAATTAAAAGCGGAATACTTTTTAAGTAATTAAAATATTAGCTTTGTATTTGATAATAGTTTGATTTTGTGATTATAATTTTAATGTTTAAGTAAGGCCTTAATGCCTAGTTTTTTTTAAATAATGTTATAAACTTGTTATATATTAATGGTATATTTTTTATTAGTGGACCTTTGCTTTAGTGTTTAATTTGGTTTTTAAAAATGGCGTAAACTTTTTAAACAATTAATTTTCTTGTTTTATTATAATAACAATTCTTATAATAATTAAATAACAACTATTAGATATCTCAATTGATTTTTGAATTATGTTTTTGTATTTATAATAACCTTAAGATGATATTGTGCGTTTTAATTTTTATGACATTAAATTGGATTATTTTGGAATAGCCTGTAATGTTTATGTGCATTTTTTTAGTTTTAATATTGATTTGTTTTTTAGTAGTAGCTTTTTTGTTTATAAGTATGAAAGCATATCCGTTTTTTTTTTATTTTAATGAGTAGTAGATATTAAAGCATAATAATAAGAAATATAAAATTTCCTTGCGCCCTTAAATTTATTATTGCTTTAAGCGTGATTTGTTTAAGTTTGATTTTTATGATTCAATGGTGATCCCCGGTTGTGGGTAATTGTTATATTAAATTCTTTTTAATAAAAATTCTTGATTAGGATATTTTTTTAAACGTGGTGGTTTTGCTTTATTATCATAATCTTATATAATTAATTTGTGCTTAAGATTTGGGCTGGCTGGGTAAACCGTTTTTAATATATTTAAGTATTATTGGCGATATTAAATCATAAGCGTTTTTTTTTTTTTTTAGCTGTTATTTCTTATAGTTCTTTTTTTATAAGCTAGTCTTGTTTTTTTAAAATAAACACTAATTTTTAAGGAATGATTTATATATAAGTTCAAAAATAGCCGTTATTGTACTTGATTTATTTTTAACTAATGTGTTTATAGTCCTAATAAATTATTTTATATGTTTTACTTTATTATGGCCCGCTTATGGCAATTAACCCTGGTTTTTTATAAGTGAATTAAGTGATTTTATTAATTCAATGTTGAGTGTTTAAGGCTACTTGGCGCAAATTCTTTTCCGTTAAGTAACTTCTTGAATTTATTTTTAAAAAAAAGCCAAATGCAACCTTATAAAATGGGTTAAGGACTTATTATTATTTCTTATTATTTTTATTTTTTATTTTTTAATATTAAGTTTTTGTTATTGTTTACTTGGGTATAAATCGTATTGTTTTTTAGTTTATTGGTTATTATATTTTTAAAGCTTGTGGCATTGAGTTGTATGGTTTGGGCTGGCGGCGTGTGAACGCTTATGGTGTTATAGGCCCCTTGGCTTATTGCGTTAACTTGCTTTTTTTTAATCTATGTTTTTTTTAATAATAAAAGCTGATTATGTGACTTGAAAGGCCACATTTAAAGTAAAGCCTGTTTTATTACTTGTTCATAACTTTTTTAAAAAGTCCGCTATTACGTGATTTTTTTTGGCTTGTTTTTTAAAAGTAGCGTTTAGTTTTATTTTTTTAGAATAAAAGGGCTTTTAAGGTTTGTTATGCTTTTAATAAAAGTATTGCCTTTTTTTAAGGCTCCGCTTGTATGCTTGATTATTGATTTTAATGGCAAGCTTAATAAATTCTTAAAGGTTATTGGGTTACTTAAAACAAGTAATCTTGTTTTTAATATTATTTTTTAATTTTTTGTAATAACGGTCTTTAAAAGCATTTTTCCTTCATTTGGTTTATTTAGTATATTGCTAGAATTTTGCCATGTAATTTACGTAGGATTTAGTTTGCCAAAGTTTTTATATATTGCGCATTGCCATGTGCATTATATTAATGTTTTTAAAAAATTTAATTATGGCTTTTTTTAGGCCTTTAAAGGATAAGAACATTTTTTATGTGGCTTTAAAGGCATTGGTTATTATGCTTTTTGTTAAATTCTTAGTTGTTATGTAATTTTTAAAAAAGGGTTTTATTTAATCCTAAGCCGCCCCTTTAAGCAAGGTAATAACCTATAAGACTTTCTTAGTTTTAAAGGTAAATTGTTTTGTGTGAAATTTGGTGTATATATTAATTTAAATTATTTAATATTAATATTTGTTACAGTTGCCATTAAAGGTCTTTAAGATAGAAACTTTAATATTTTTATTAATATTACCTAAAACAGTGACAATAACGTTTTTATTAAATAAAAATCCTTTAATAAATATGGTATATGTAAATTAATACTTTTAATAAAAAGGTGCTTAAAGTATAATGATTATGTATTTATTTAATAAACATAAAAAGGCTAATTAATCTTAATAATTAAAAAGTAAGTATATCACGTATAAAGAAAACAATTATTAATATAATTAAAAATATTATTTGAATTAAACACAAAGCTTTTACTTAATAATAAATGTACCGGTTTTATATAAAACCTTTGCCTTCTTTGGATTCTTTAAATCCCTTGAGATGTTAAATCCTTAGATCCCTGGATCTTTCCTATTAATATAGGATCCCAGGATCCACGGATCCATCATGTGACTTAATATTTACTATGACTAAGATTATTGTTATAACTGAAATTGTGATTATAATATATGCAATGGTATTAATCATTATTTTGTATTATTTCCTAGTTGGTACCAGCCCTTAGGCTATACTAACCTTTTATTAATACCAATATTCTCATAGTATTATTCACTTGGTGGTACCATTAGTATCCTGGTGCCAATCGTCCTTTGGTGCCAAGGGGTCCGTAATACTCTTATGCCTTAGTTATTTAATTACTTTTATTTATATATTACGTATTATTATACTTTTTAGCGCACAGTCTTTATAAAACGTTTTTTATAACTTATTTAGAGTTTATATTACCTTTGCTTTTTTCTTATTATGTTAAAATTCCTCTGTCTTTTTAAAAGAAGTATTACGGGTATTAATCCACAGGGGTTATATAATCTCATTATATTATATAAAAAGCGCCACTTAAATAATACTATAATAACTTTTAATGGTTATGCCTTAACTATTAAGGGTAATGGATTTAATAATTCTAAAGGGTAGTCAGAGTTATAACGGACTTATTACAGGGGTCATTCGGAGGGGTATATAACAGGGGATTTCTCTTACTCTTTTGATAAAACACAGATTTTATTACCCACTTTATTAAAGACTATATTAATACCTTTACTTCAATATCTCTTTACGTAAACCACCGGTATTGCACCGACAGTTATAATATAAAAAGAAGGCAAATAACAGGTTAGTTATTAATAAATGAAACAGTGTCACAAAGAGTAATACGTATAAACTCTAAGGTGTTTGCTTATTTATTATATATTAATAACTAATACGAAACAAAAATAAGATATATACATCTAAACACGCTAATTAAAAATTATACTTTTAATATTACTTCGCCAATTACTTTGGGCCTAGCAAAAATATTACTTTAAGAATTCATAACTAAATTCTAATGTAATAAAAACCTTTGCCTTTTTACATATCTAGATCCTAATACCTCAACTTTTAACAACAAAAAATTGTGTAACGAAGTTGTTGTTATTAGTATTAAAAGGTATCCTTAGCTATGTCTTGGTAATATAATTTGTTATAAAATCTTGGGTTTAAAAAATCTTTATTTAAATTACTGCTATACGATTAAATAAACACAATATTTTACTGTTCATATATGAAGTCGCTAATATCTCAAAATTATATTACTTAATATAATATTCTTTAAGATATTACCATATTTGGTTTATTATTTTTAATTCAAGTCTTTACTTTATTCTTTAATAAATGCTAATTACACTAATCTTACTATTTTTAAATGATATAAATATATAAAATAATAACTTTAAAAGCAATTTAACATTATTATTAGCTAAAATTATGATTAAGATTATGATTCTTAAAATGGCCTTATATATTTATTGGCGTTTATTAATAAAACTAGCAATTATAACTCAAATTCTTAAATTAATGTTATGTGCCAATTTAGTGATTTATAACAAGTCGTTTTTAATTATTAATACGTGAATCTTATAAGGCTTTATTATAAGGCAGCTTCGTAAACATAGCTTATAGTTATTATATTAATCTTTATAATAAATTATTAAAATAAGAATAGTAACATTATTTAAAGTATAGGTGGGATTTTCAAGTAGTAGAATAAATTTAAAGGTCCAAAAGAACACATAATTAACAATAAGGCGAATATAACAGTAAAGCCTAAAAATCATTAAACATGCTTTTATGCTTAATCTTAATATATAGCCTATTACTCACTATAGCGTAACAAAAGAAATTTAATAATAAATAATTAACCTTATTTAAATATAATAAATACTTCAATATACGGAACTATTAAAAGATTTGGTAAATCCTCTAAGTATTATTAAAGGCTTGTTTTCCAAAAAACAATTCAATAAATAACGTAAAAGAACGTATAAACGATTAGCGTGATAAAGTGTAAAAATTAATTAAAAGCCCAGATATTAAAAAGTATAAAAGTAATAATATAAGCCTAAAAGCTTACATCCTTATATGTTCATTGATTATTGTATAAATAACCAGCTAAACTGTTTATTTCCTTATAAATAATTCAACCCACATGTATAAAGCCATAAAAAACTTAAAGATCATAGCCAACGGCTAACCACTAGGCTAATTGTAAATAAGTTTTAGAGAAATCGAAAAGGACATCCTAAGGGAAAGCTAATAACTTACTCATCTAAAAGGATAAGAATCAGCTAATACACTGGAAGAAAATAAATGACTATTATAAGTCGACACCCCCATGGTGATCATTAGACGTCGTCGCCCCCAAAGTAACTCATATGCATGATATACATTAACATTAACGTGCCTGTGGCTGCGTTAGGTCTAATTATGAAACTGAACAGATATGGCATATAATTTATTAGATAGATAGTGGCCAGCCTCTTAAAATATGCTTTAATCCTAAGATGGATTTTAGGCCTAGGCCTAAGTCATTTTATTGGCATTAATTGCGCGGTTTTACTATTAGCTATTATTATGAAATATTCTATATTAAGTAAATGGAATTGTTTAATATCTCAAAATAAAACATTTAAATAATATTAATTAATTCCTTTTTATAGGTTTTAGGATTGTTATATGAGCCTCAATTAGCCGTGGCAACTAAATTTCTAAAGCGGAGTTTATCTAAAGAAAATAACTCCTGTTTTTATAAAAAAAAACCCCCATTAAAATTACCCTACGTCACTTTAAGACGTTTTTCTTATAATATAAAAATGGATATCTCAAATCTTAAGATAATCACCTTTAACAGGAAAAGACTCTTTTTAAAAGAGGATTTATAAAAAGCAATGTAATTCTTAGAAAAAGATAAATATTTAATATTAAAAGGCGTAACAGATCTGTCCCCCTTTAAATTGATATTATTTATTAACCAAGGCTCTTTAGACTCTATAAAGAAAAATATTATATTAAATAATATAAATAAATTTTTTATATCGGGATATTTATTAAAAGATTAATTAATACTATTATTAAGTAATCAAAGCACTTCTATTCTCTACTCATAATAACGACTTTCGTATTACATCTTAACAAGTACATAAGTTCAATACAAAAGTGAGGGGAATAAGTCATAATAAGAAATAAAAAGAGATGGCGGCGTACTCCGGTCTTATAAGCGTTAATTATATACACTTGGGAAGTGACCCAACTATTTTATAAAACATCAAAATTAACACGGGATCTCACGGCAAACCCACGGGAAAAACAATTAACGTAAAAGCCAACGGCTATAATATATATTTATTCTTAACTAATGTTTATTTTCTTTTTTAACTGCCATTTAATTTCATTTATAGTCACTGGTTAACATAATCCACTCCACGTCTATAATCACAATATCCAGCCAAAGAATTCTTGATTATAATTACTTATTTATAAAAGGGGTTTTCAAATCGTAGAAAAATAACTCTTGGCTTAAGGACACAAATCCTTACATTAACTAGTAACCAGTGTTTTTACATTAGCAACTATATACTTTCATTAAAAAAACCTACATCTAAATAAATTGGGGTTTTAGTTATTTGCTATAATAATACGGTATCTTACAATTACAATATCGTACAGAAATTAACATTTTCGAAAAAAAAGGTCAGTCTCATAATAACAAATTCAAAATTTAATTATGCTAAACTACCTAGTCTCACATCAAATTACCACACACAATTAACTAGGTGTAATATTAAAATACCAAATAAATTCCCGACCTAAATATGCCCTACTTTAGCATTTATTATAACACTAATGTAAATATCAAAGGTATGTCATCAAGAACCATACCAAAAAAGGGCTAATAACCATACATAAACCCTGCCTAATTACTATTACTATTATTAAGATATAAGTAGCTTTAATAATCAATAGGAATTATATTAAAAAAACAATATAATAAATAAGTATTATAGGAAAAATAAACACTACATTATTAATTCCGCCGATGTTATAGTTTAAATAACCCTAAAAATCATTATAAACGGCGTTAAAACAAGCCAAAAACTTATGTAACTAATTATTAACAAGGCTTATGTTCTAATCTAAAAAATCAAAAAAGATATTTGTCCCATTCTATACAACGCCCTTATAAATAAGTCTTATTTCCAAAACCTCATTGTCCTCTTACCCAAACTTATTATAATTAACAAATTAGGAAATCAGTCTATATAAATGAAAAACTTACTTACTTATTAAATTGTTCCAATCCATAAATATATTTAAAAAAGTGTCTAACAGTATAAATACTTTTACAAGCCCAACAAAATAACAAGCAAACTTATAAGCCCTTAATATATATGTCTCATTATAAAATAATTTCTTATAGTGTACAAAATTACATAGCCATTTAAAATCCTTTTTACACAATACGTAATATTTTTAATTCAAAACGTAAATGAGGCTTAAATACGGCTTATCATAAACATCTTAAATATGCCAATACAAGTGATCTGTTTTATTAAAAACTTTTATACAATTGTCAATAAAATAATTCTACCATTTCAAGAACTCTATTTATATATAATTTATATTAATAGCGCTAAGCGGCTACTTCAAAGCTGCAAGTCTTTTAAATAATGGACTTTTGTACTAATACTTTAGTTATTAATTCACAATCTTTTTTATAACAACATATTCTATGCCATTTGTCACTACCGCATTTACTTACTAATTTAAATATTAAAAATTATTTGCATCCATTTTATAAGGCTGCTTTTTTCATTATAAACAATATGGGGGATAATAAAGGTTTTTGTATTAGAATATAATAAAAACGTAATAAATTAACAAAAGTACTTGACATGTCACAGGTTAATTTGGTTAATAATTAAACAACTGATTTAATGCCTTAGGGCTATATAACATTATAATATACATTTTAGCAAAATCCATTAAAAATTATGCCATCATGAATATGAAATTAATCAAAACGCACAATAATGCTTAATAAAATAATTTCGCCGCTTTAATTCCTAAAGTCTAACAATGTTTTAGGGGTATTAATAACTAACTTTAATCCCCGGGATTTTATTGTTTTCATTTATCTTAGGGGTATTAATGTGGCGTATTATAAATAATATGTAAAATAATATAAACGTAATTAATATAAGGTTAATTAATATAATTTACATTTAATCACAAAGAAAAGGGAGGGGTAAGCATAAATCTCGCCGGTATTAAATAAAAACTTTAAACTTTGTTTTAATTAAAACTAGATTAATTAAATTAAACATATATTCGCCTTGTACTTAGCGTAGGACATTCGTACACATTTCTGACATAAGTATAAAAATAATATTATATTATTGCCAATCAATTCTATGGGTAATCATACACCGTTTTTAAGAGGAAAAAGGGGGTATTCAAAAAATTGTATATATATAAAGTTTGAGGGAAAGGGAAGTAGAAGGGAAAGTGGTAAATATACATTGATTTTTACGGTTTATATTAATTAAGCATGAAATTTTAAACTTTAAAACTGAAGTAAGAATATAATAATAAAACTAAATATTCTAGTATTTTGGATTAAAATGATTTACGCTCTTAACCTTTCTTATAAGTCATAAAATTAAATAGTGCTTAATAGAAATAACACATAAAAGTGTTCTTCATCTTTACTAAAAATAACAACTCCACTATAAGAAGAATGTTTTATTTGTTTTATAATATACACTAATATTAAACCGCAGCTTTTAAATGTTTAACCCTTTTAGGCAACTTTAAGGCCATATAAGCCAATAACCATATTAATAAAAGGCAAATATTTAATAAAGGCAATTAAAGAGGGGGTAGCACAATAAGATTAATAAGGACTAAAAACGATTATAAGCGCTAAGAACGCAAATAACAAAAAATATAGAGTTTTAGGAATTATAAGGCAGAAATGGGTAATGACAAACTAATGTTTAATAAATTTCTCTAATTATAAACAGCAGGTAAAGAGTTTTAACCTTTATATTTTCTATAAATCTTTTATGTATTAATAATAACAACTTGTTTTTGGGTCTAGTAAATCCTTTTATAACCACATCTATTAAACTAATTAATATCTTTACTCAACTTAAGTAAAAGCAATGAGTCTTTTAACAATTGTGGCGGAATTATAGGAGGGAATATTAGGTCATCGGGCAAAGTATATCCATTGTTTATAATAGAAACTTGTATAAAAGGATCATTCTCATTATTTATTAAGAAAATCACATATAGCGGAATGTACACAATATCTATAGCGGGAATTTACATAAAGGAGCCATATTAATTATTTATTAAAAAAACTCGTTTAATACTCCGCGAATAATTAATTGTTTAAGTCCTTTTTGTTATTATAATCATAACTATTATTATTTATGAAGTCGCCAATGTCAACAAGTATATTTGGAAAGACAGGAGACTAATAATTTGCAGACCACTTTTCATTTAGCTTATTCTTCATTTTTTTCGAGGCTTTTTTAGCATTATCTTATAAATTTCTTAACTATTGTTTACTTTTCTTAAAATCTTTGTAAATTAATATAAGAAAAAAGTTAAAGGTAAAATATTAATAATATTTAACTTAGTCCTAAGACTCAAATAAATAATAATTAAAGGTGTTAACGGTAGTACCATTGATAATAAAAGTCAAAACAAATGTATAATCAATAAAATTAAAATTATTGAGAAATGAAAATGCTTTGTTTTTACCATAAATCATATAGGTACTATTATATATTACCTGAGTTTATACTAATACCATATTTTTCATTGGCCTTTTCTATTCTTCGATTAAATGTAGTAAAATAATGACGTATAAACCCACAATAAGAACAATAGCTCTATTAAATTATTAAAAAACTAAGAAAAAGTCAAACTTTGGCATTTTTAGCCTTTTAATTATATTTGGTTATATAATTGAGAGCCTATTATTAAATTTGACGTTTTTTAAAAAGGCATTAAACGCTTAATTATATACTTTACTATACCTTAAATCGGCCTTATCATATTTCTTAAATAATTGGGATATTTGAAATAAAACGGTTTATTTATTATAAGTTGTCCATATTTTATAAGTAAATTTTTAATATTCTAATTTATTAAGTAATACTATATCTTAGCTCTTATTAATACATTTTTAACAAGATTTAAGATTTTTATGTGGTTTAAAGCTATTAAGATTAAAGATACTATTATTAAAAGCAACGTCTTAAAAGCCCGGGTCTATCATAAAAATGAATTGTTTTAATTATATTAACTTAGTCTTAGAGTTTAAGGTTTTTGACTTCAATTAATAGCATTATGAACCTAAATCTTTATTAATAATTATAATTATGAAAAACAAGTATCTAATAAACTTTTTCTTAAAAGGCTTTATTTTTTATCTTTTTATTTTTTTAAACGCCTTTAAATTTTTTATGATTAAGTGGGTACGTTTTAAAGGACTTTTGGCACTGGTTTCAATAAATCTATCAAGTCTCCGCTTTTAAATTTAATAATTATGGGTTTATAATAGACTAAGATATTTTAATATGGCATATATGTATTAATACATTGTTTATCAAGAACAATAATTACAATTAATCTTGAAACTGTTTTTTTGAAAGTACTGGCAGTAATACTTTAATAAGACTTAAAATTGGTACACATATATATAAGGTCATTTTAATTAGCTGTGAAGTCCGAGGATTTATTGGTTGTTCCTTGAAGGGGCTTAGAGATTTGTAATAAAATCTTAAAATATAAAGAATTAATATAAGGCACTGCCTTAATTTTATCTAAGAGCTTTATCTTTATGACACTATTTAATATTAATATTTTTGTAATCATTGTATAAAGAAGAAATCATACTTATTTGAAGGGATTTATTATGAATTTAATAACGGTCATTAAAAAACCCAACATTTATAAATTTATATAAATAATGAATTTATAGGAGACATAGGCAACTATGAATAAAACATAATATTAATGGTTAATATTAAGTGAAGAGGTCAATAGGCTAATGGCCCAAATTTTAAAAACAAGTGTGTTATATTTAAGAAGTAGTAATTTAATTGGCTGATTTAATTTATTTATGTACGGCAATTAAATGCTCATTTTATATGGCACAATTTTAAGCAGGGTACATATACTCAAAGCTCAATTAAATTAATTAGGAATTTAATTAGTTGTGACACAATAATAATGTTTTTACTTAACAATTGGTTAGAAATATAAGACCTTTTTACTAAACGCCCTCATTAACATTTAACGGAATAAGTTATGATTTACGATATAAAATTTATTAAAATAAACTAATTAAAAACATTACGATTAGCCTAAGGAAAAACAAAAGGCTTTTAATTTAAAACCCCGCTTTCTTGGCAACAAATCTTTTAATAATAAAGAAATTTTATTAGTAAGGAATTAACCAAAGGTTTAATCCCTATTAACAGTTTTTTTACGCTTATGCCACACGCTTAATAAAATGAAGCCGTATTTTAGCTTCCCTATTTTTATTAAGAATGATACGATTTAAGAATTAGCTAATATAAATTAAATGCGGCACTAATTAATAAAATAATATTATAATACAGAACTCGAATTACGCCATTAGGGTCATATAGCGGGCGGCTAAAACGGCAATTAAGAAATGGCTCCTAATCACTTTGCTATTATGACCTGGAAGTAAGCGTAGATGTGTAAAGAGTAAATAGTGATGTCGACTCCACTAATTCAAATCACCCCACCCCCCTTTAATATTAAAAGAAACAATTATTAATTAAGTCTATGTGACTACGCCTTACCTACTTTAAATAGGGCTCCCAATTTTTACTAATAAACATATTACATAAGGCGTATATATTCAAATGTACATTAAATACATATAAGACAAGGTAAATAAAGGTTAATAAGCATAGGCTAGTACTTAATTACAAAGAGTAAAGTACCTCAAATCCTGAACAAGTGATTGATCTAATCACTCTTAAAGACACGGCTATAATCACCTAAACTTAGTATATTTGAAAGAGGCGTTTAATAAAAGAAGGAAATGAAAAAGGTTTAATTAATAGCCCAGGTTGTCTTTACAACGGCGTATTTATATAGTTTTTACTTAATTTCAAATTACTTTTCGTTTAATATTAAAGAACATACCATGTAAATATTAAGACTGCAATTTAAATATACAATAAACATTTTGCCTATTAATTATTACTTTATAAATTTACCTAAGCCTAATAAAAAAAGAATAAATAAAGCATCAGAATCCATTATTAAAACGTGGCATCATTAAAACCCTACTCTTATTAAATCTTTTTTAAATAAAGTTAATATAATATGAATTATTAACGTTTTTTTAAGAGTATATGTAAACAACGCCAAGCAAAGTAGTTGTGATGATTAATAAAATAAATGCCGCACTCAAGTCATAATACCCAAATACCACGCCATTCGATTGTATTATTCTAGGCCTTACCAATTAATAGTAGTCATACGCAAGGGCTGGGGCGCTTTTTATAAAGCACTGGCTTTTTATATATAAGTTATTATCTTATCAAATATATAACGCTTTATTATAAATTATAATAATTGGTAAATACTTGGTCACAGCTATAATTAAGCGATTTAAATAATTATAAAAACGCGTATTATATCAAAGGGTTTATATTAATTTCTTTAATTATTTAAACTATTTTTTTTAAAATATATTCATACGCCTATTAACTAAATCAATGTTCAATTATATATCCCCTACTTTATAAGTTTTAATCTTAATTAAAATACTTAAATCAAAAGGCAAAGTTTCATAACTAAACCTTATCACCATCTTTATCTACCTTTCACTTTAATCTTATAAACCATTCTATTTCCACATTGAAAAGAAGTGATATTGGTGTGAATGATGATTCTATTGAGGGGGGATTTCTAGGTCTATTTAATTACTTTTAATGCCAAGCTCTCCTCGGCTCTCGTCGCTCTGATTGCCTATTTGGGCTTAGTGCCAAGCCTCTGCTTTGATACGCTTTGATAGCTTTAAAACCTCGGCTAAGAGTGCTTTGATAACTGTGAAACTGGCATTTATTGATTCCTTCGCTTAGTCAATTATTAAACTCAAGCTGATATTAGGTCCTACTTATCGTTTTGATTGCCTATTTGGGCTTAGTGCCAAGGCCTCGCATTGGTCTAAGAGTTATAGGATTTTTTAGAGCCTCTTGGAGCCTCTAGGGGACCTTAGGGACCTCTAGGGGGCCTTGGGACCCTTGAGTAATATAGCTAGGTATAGGCGAGTATAAGCGAGTATAAGCGAGTCTATATTCTTATACACATTATTCACTACCATTCTTTGGGAAACTAAAAGCATTCAATAAAACACCGTCACTATAAATAAAATTCTTAATAAAACTCATTCAACAATTACTAATATTATAAAAAAAAACTAACTAACGTTTCTATAAATCGCAGCTAAACTACGTACCCTAAAAAACAAAAAGATTTACAGAATTTCAATATACGCTAAGATTATAATAAAGAAATAAAGCAAAATAAAACACTTTATAATAAGTTCCAGATTTAGCCTAATATTAAGAAAATTAATTCAATCATTCGCCATTAATAGGAAAAGCATAGCGGGACATATGCTATTATAAAAATAATATATGTAAAAAAGAACGGGTTAATAAAAAACATTATTATAAACTAGAACAATTTTACAAAAAAATTTAAAGGCTCTACTTTTAAAGAAGGTTCATTTTTTACAAAAAAGGCTAAGGGCTCTAAAACAAAAACCAAAAGGTTAAACTTGTTAGAATAGGTTTAATAAGGCGATAAAAGCATATAATATTATTAAATAAATGGGGTCAATAAATAGTATACACTTAAAAATGGCGAAAATTCAAATTAGATTTATAATAATAAACAAAAAAAGTACTTTATCAAATATATTAATAAGGCAATTATTTAACAATAAATCAATTACAAGGATTAAAAAAATTAAGTTTAAATAAATTCAATCGTTAAGGAATTTAAGATTTTATAAATAACAAGATTATATTATTTATATATTATAATAGATTATTTTTACTATTTCACACTTCATAGGATTATTATGATTAATAGTATGCACATTTTTTTATAATTGCAGCACACGTACTTAGCGCAAAGCCTTGCTCTATTAAAATTAGTTTTAGCGATTATTAAATTATTTAAATCATTACATAATACCTTCTTTAATTTGAATTTTTTTTATTCACATAATATAAAAAAATTGCCTTATTTAAAAAGCTTTCTAATCTTTTTATACGCCTTATGATAAAGATACGCAAGCTTTATTAACAGTTCAATCACGCAATTATAACATAAAAAGGCGTCAAAAATCAACGGCTAAAATCAACGACTTAATTAACTCATTCTTTAATTATACGTCTAATAAATAACTATAAATCTATGAATCCGACTAAATATTAATTAATATTATATATTCATTAACTTTATACGTGTCCTTAGTTATAATAAACATTTACATTTATTAAAAAGGCAACTTTATTTCAACATAAACGAGCTGTGTCACCTTATTGTCAAATCTATCGGGCTACCTAATATTAATATTATATTTGTCATAAAACTTGCAAAAGGTAATTTATATCGCATTTTTAAAACACCTTTTTATAATAAGTTAAAGGTTATTATACATTTATTATATCTTTGTATTATTTTTCACAAATATAGCATTATTAACAAAGTTATAACGATAGCGTTTTTACATATATATGACATTCTGATTCCTAAAATCCTTAACTAGAATTCATCAGCTTTTAATTAACTTAGGTTTAAATATATTATTATAAAGCAAGTTCTAAGGAAGAAATTAATAAATACATAATATATTATAACATTTAAAAAAATAACGGTTATTAAGAAGATTATGGATATAAAAAGGCTTCTATTTAATATTAGGTTTTTTATTAATAATAGTCTTTTTTTTTAAAGATTCCTTAAATCTTAATATTAAAAGCGTAAATATACCCGAAAACAACAGCTTTAAATATATAAACAAATTCTACATTAGACCCTTAACCGAATATCTCTAGTGGTATTAAAAGTAAAATGAGCTCGTTATTAATCGCGGACTTTATGAACGCCCTTATTTATATAATCTTAAGTTAGTGTAATGGTCCGATATTTATTCACTGTAAATATAAAAGGCTACGGGTGATTTCTGATAATTAAGAAGTAAGTATATTATATATAAGGTAAGATAGTTATTAGTATAATTAAAAATATTATTTAAAATTAAATATAAAACTTTTATTTAATAGTAAACGTGCCGGTTTTATATAAAACCTTCGTTTTCTTTAAATTACTATGATTTAAGGTAATTATATAAAGGATTTCTTAAATCATTATAATTTTTAATGATTTTGTTACATAATCCGTTGTTTTATGCCTTATAAAATCTTTTTATCTTAGCTTTTATATATAATAAAGCTATTAAGCTTTAAGACTAAAACGTATGTAATATTCTTTATTAAATATATTTATAATATTATTCCTTTTTTAATTTAATATATTTTTATACTTAAATATATTAAAAGGAATGTTATTAATAGCTTAAGGCCATTTTATTTTTTTATTATGTCTTTTTAATATAATATAAAACTTAAACTTATTATTTTAATTATAAAAAATAAACAAAATTAATAAAAAAATGTCTTTTTATGGATTTTATATATAAAATCGTTATTATTGTGTTATTATAAGCCTTAAAGCTATTTATTATTTTAATGTACTCATTATAATTACATTAAATATAACTTTATTAAAAAGCTTTTCATCATTATTTTTTAGGCTTTTATTAATAAGTAATAATACCGCTTAAAAGAAAAAGAGGAAGAAGTTATAGTAAAAATCTTTCATTTTTAAAAATAACAACATTTTTTAAATGAAAAAAAAATAATAAAGTTAAGTTTAAAGACTTTAAATGAATTAAATTAAAAAGAACATGAAAAAAAGGCAAAGCTTATTTAATTAAAAATTAACGTTATAAGCCTCTCAGAGGCCTTTGTTTTTTTAGAGTCTTTTATCATTGATTTTATAACCTTTAAAGGGTTACTTAACTTATTTTAAGAAGGTCTAGGTTTTATTAATAAAAACTTTAAAATAATTTAAAGTAATAAAAGTTAAACTTAAGTTCTTATATATTCTTTAATTATAAGTATTTTTTTTATTTGATTAAATATTTAATTTTATTATAAAGGTTTTAATAATTAAAAATAATCTTTATTTTATACTCAGCGTTTAGATTAATTAGTTATATTTCTATAATAAGAATAAGTAGTAATTTTAGTGGTATTAACTCGAGGAGGGATATGTAGAATACTAGGTAAATGTTTATTATCTTTAAAAATATTAATTAATAATTAATTAGTCTTTTAACTTGACGTGCGCAATAAGGCTCAGGCTCTGCGAGTACTTGAATTGATAGAATGTGTTAATTAATTAAGTAAAATCTAAATAAAAAGTGTGAAAGGGGGAAGTGCTCTTTTAAAGCGGTATACAATAGTAGAACCTTATTTAAAAAGTGTACAATGCCAAAAGAGCAGTTTAGGCGAGCTGTAGCCGTGTTTGTACGATATACCCTTTAGTTAAACAATAATGGGAATTGCTTTTATTATAATTGGCTGTTAGGCGAGTTATTAGAAATGATAAAAATCAGGTAAATAATTGTATTATATAAATAAAGAGTTGTTTCTTTTTATTTGTAAATTTTAAGCTTTTAATAAAAAAATGATTTTTGATTTGTTTTTGATTTATATTATAATCAATTAAATAAATAAATAATTAAATTAATTGCTCCTTTTGTAAAGATGGGTGCTGAATTTTGTTGATTTATTTATAAAAGCGCTACTTTTTTTTTGGTAAATTTGATTTGAAGAATGTGAAACTTATTTAAATAATTGATTAATTGCTTATAGGCTAAAAGACTTTTGGCTAAGGCCTTAGTAAGCGCGTTGTTTAGGCTGTTCTTATTGGTTGGGTTTAGAAGAAAAAGGTTATTAGTGAGGAGAAATCGGTTTTTTGTTAAGGTTATATGAAAGGAGTAATTTAAAATAAAGGCATAGGCCTTTATTATGATATTATGGGTGGCTCGCATTGTTTTAATTGCGCTAGTAATAACTATGTTTGCCGCCCCCCTTTCTTTAGTATTTTGGCTGCGTTTTTGAAGTATTAGGATGCTTTTAATAATAAGAGCTTTTTTTTAAAATAAGTTTATTTAATTTAAAATAATTGAATATATTAACTTATATAAGAGTTGACTGAGTTTAAAAGCGCTTATTTGGCAGTGAAAAAGATGGGTAATGTTATTTTTACTGCTTTTGTAGCTTATGTTGCTCAGGTTGTTTTTGGTGTTAGTGTTAGTGGCCCCTTTTGTTATTATGGCCTTGGCTAGATTATTAATAGTAAATTGCTTTTTTTATTAAAATATTTTAAATTTATTTTCTAAAACATAATTAATTAATTGCTCTTATATATAAATAAAGAGACTTAGGATAGAGAGGAGTATAACGAGGATATAGAGGAAGAGGAGGAGAAGTAATTTAATCCGCTTGTTAGCCTTTGGGTTAAAATGGGAGAGGTTATTGTCGGCTTGTTTGTCCTTAAGTATAGCTTGGGAATAACTAGTGGCTTTACTGGTTTTTTTAATGTCCTTTTAGGTGGTAGAATCCGGGTACGCCTTCTTTTAGGGGAGGAAGCTGTTGTTGTAGAGTAATAGATTGTTAAGATTATTGAAGTAATTGCTAATTTTTTTAGTAATTTTGTTTAAGTTGTTTTAGGCTTTTTAGTTAATTGAATGGTTTTTTTAAGGCTTAGGAACCTTTTTTATTACCTTAAAGTGTCCTTTTATTATTATAATTTACGTTGCGTTTATTTTTTTGAAATAAAATAATTTTAAGAGTAATTGTAAATATTATAATAATATAAATAATTTAAAATTAAAAGGTTTTTAAAAGAAATAATAAAAAACATAAAAAATATTATAAATGAAAAAATAAAAAGTGTAAAAAGAAAGCTGTTTAAAAACGAGCTTTTTTAAAGAATTGCTTTAGTTAAGTTCGTATATTTATTAAGTTAATAAGAGTAATAAAATGTTTGAATTTCTATTGGCTTAAGTTTTTAATAAATCTATCCGTAAGTATAAAGCCTATGGATAAATATTTCATTAAAAAATTACCCTTTTGATATTTTTAATGTAATCATATATTTTAAATATTAATATGGCGGAGTTTAGTTAAAATGCGCTTGTTTTTCTCAATAATTAATCAAATTATTTAAATATTATTATAGAAGATTATTCAAGCTGTTTTCATGTTTAGGCATAATTTTAAAAAGAATTATTAAAATGTTATAACCTTTTTTACTGTATGTTTAATCCTAAAAAGCTTTGTTTAAGTAATTAACATAGTGATTATATTTTAATAAGTTGCTTTTTATAAAATCAAATCATTAAAGAGTATAATAATATACCTTTGAGAGAAGCGTTTAGTTTTGAGATTATTGTTAAAGGAAGTATTTAAGGCTATGATTAAATAGGAAGCGCGCATTTGGTAAATGTAAACTATTATTAAAAATCGGGTTTTAAAAAAATGTTTAAATTGTTTAATTAATAATGATAAAGTGCTTTTTTAAAAGATTAGTCAAAAAGTGAGAGAGCTTTAAAGCTGTAAAAGTAATGTTTACGCGTAATATAATTATAATGTAAAGTATTAAGCTAATTTTCTCTTGATATTCTTTGATTTTTTTAGGGGTTGTTTTCTTAGGATTTTTGATAAATTTTATCTGAGGTAATAGGGTACTCGGGTAGTTCCCATTAACGAATTCAAAACGTAGAGTAACTTTCTGAATGTAATTGTTGTGTATTAGGGAGATTGTCTTAATTTGTTGATTTTTAATAATTTGAATCCTTAAAAACTATGCCGTTTTTTGTCCTCTAATGAGTTTATACTCTGAGTTTAATTTATTTATTATTAATTGCGTTTTTGGAATTGTTAAAGCGTGAAATAGTACTTGGATATTGTTGATATAAAACATCATAAACATTATATATTACTTATTTATAAACATATAAAGCTCTTTTTTATAAAAAAGCAATTTGAGAGTTTGAAGGGTTATTATAAAGTTGCCGTATTATAGTGCTGGGGAGTCTTTGAGTTTATAGAAAGCGCGGTTGACTTTTATTAATATTTTGTTTTGTTTAAAACTATTGGGAAGATAATAGTGTATGCGAGTAGTTAAAATTTTTTTTATATTAATAAATATATTAATAATGTTAAATTACTTTATTTTTAAATTAAATTAAGTTATTATAACTATGGCGGTTTTGAATGAGCGAGTAGTTAAAGTTGCGGCATATGTTGATAAAATAGAGGTTTTAGATTATAAGTCCTTTTTAATTATTATTTGAAAGTGATATTTGGTTAAATAATTGTTGGAATTTATTTTATAAATAAAAACCTACTTTAAAGGAATCGGTTGTTTAAAGGCATAATTGTGTTTTATTACCTTTTAGTAATTGTGTAATTTTAGATTAGTGATTTTTATAATGGCTTTGGTTTTGAAGTGCTTTTTAAGAGGGTGGTGTTAAAAATCTTTCTAATTTAATGGTGCTTTTGGAAGTTGTGATTAATGAATTTTAGGAAAAGTAATTGGTTATTAAATTTTGACATTGTTAAAAATAAACGTTATAATTACAGTGTAAACTGTTCTTAAATTTTTTCTGTTATTATGCACCTTTTTTTAATTAGGCTAAAAAGTTTTTAAAGTGTTTGTGGTTGTTTGTTAAGTTTAATATGCCTTTTAATAATTTTTTTGTTGTGGTAAAATATATACTATAATTGGGTTGTGTTAATTGTCTTATAATTCTAATTTTTCGACTTTTATTATTTGTTTTTAAAAATATCCTCTTCCTTTTCAAGGGTTTAGGTAGCTTTTAATTTTAATTTTCTGCCGGGAACAACAGGAGTTGTTTTATTTGCGGTTTAGTATTATAGAGATTATTATGTTTAAAAGGCTCTTTAGCTTTAATTGTTTAAGGTAGAGTTTTTATAAGTTTAGGTTTAATATTTTTAAATGTTTCTTATTACTTTTTAAGACTTTGCTTTAGGTTATGTAATTCTTAAGCTTATAAAATAATTTGTGAAATCGATTTATGCTCCGTACCCACATTAAGTCTTTTGGGATTTATTATATTATGTAAAACATTTTTCTTAATTGTGTTTAGTACTACTAATTGTTTTAATGTGTTAACATTTTATAAAACCTAATTAAGGTACTTATAAATTAAAAGTTTAGTGCTTTTTTGTATTTTTATTCTTGTGTTTTTATTAATAGGTATTAAGTTAGTTAAGGGCTTAATTGAAAGTTTAGTATTTAAGTTTATTAATTTAAGGGGAGATTGTTTTATTTTTAAAATTATAAACTTAGATTTAATTGGGGGCATTGTTGTCATTCTTGAGTTAATAGGTTTTTTAATTTTTATAACTTTTAAAGCTTTATTTAGTTGCTTTTGTTTAAAAGAAATACCAGCGTTTAATTGTAGTGTATTATTGGCGTTTAAGCGGTTTATTAATATGTACTTAACGTTTTAAGCCTTTATCTTGTTTTTTTAAGGTAATTTGGCTATTTTTTAAAGTTTTACGCACAACTAGCCAATTGCTTTTTTAATATTAAAAGAGGTAAAGAATAAGGTTTTATTAAAAGTGACGTTTTTTATAATTATTATATATTATAATTGAGGCATTTAGATCTTGTATATATTGGATGAGATGTAATTAATTAAATATTTGATGTGTGCTTTTGGGTTGATTTTAAAAGCTTTCTTTTTGTGGAGCGCTTTTTGATTTTTTAATAATGGGTATACGCGCGACTTATATATATAAATCTTGCTCTAGTTAGGCCATAAATTAGTGGTGAGTTTAATAAGTAATTTTGGGTTATATTATTTAAAGTATTATTTAAATTAGAAGTGAAGTACTTCGTTTAGACTTTTAAATGTTTTTTGTATTAAAGGACTTATATTATAAAAGTATATTACTGTAAGAACGATTTTAGGCTATAATACTTTAAGAAAATTAGCGGTAAGGTGCATTTTAATTGCTTTTTTAATGATTTTCTTGTTTATTTGTTTTACTTCTTTATTTGGCTTATAGGTATATAATAAAGTAAGTTTTAGGTTAATATTGCTTTTGTAGGTCCATTTTTTGAATTAAGTTGTTTCATTTAATCTAATAATTAAGGTTTTGTTATTTTGGCGAATTTTATAAATAAAAAGGCCAAATTGTTGTTTTGTTTATTGTTTAAAAGATTGGAGAATAGTTAATATTACGTTTAATTTTTTGCTTTTGAATATAAAGCCATAGAAAACTTTTGTAAATTTGTTTTTAATTAAGAGGAGCCAATTGCTTCTGTCAAACCTGGGAGGATAATTGAATAAATCTTAGGTAATTTAATAAAAAGGTTGGGTAGTTTTTCTTTTAAATAATCGTTAATTAATATTCTGATGTGTTATTACTAAAGTATATTATTTGTATTTTATTTTTATAAGGCTTAGAATTTCAATATTATGAGTATTTTTTATTAATGTTTGTAGTGCTTTTTTTTTAAATGCCTTGCGTGAAGATGCCATAGGTGCGCTGTGTTTTATTGAAGTCTTAAGTAACGCTTATTTAATTAAAAGCCTTATTAAATGCTTTTTATTATTATTAGAAATATTAAATGTGATACGGAAAATGAAGCAGGTCTTTTAAGGTGTGAGAGATCTCTATGATTATTGGAAGTGAGAAGTGTGTAAGTATGTTTAATAAATTAAATTAAGCGTTACTTTTTTTAAAATGGGATTGCGAGCTAGAGATATATATATGGAATGTTTATGTAAGTATACACTAGATTTTATTAGATATGCTAATATAATAATGGAGTTTGTTGTGTAATATACTCTTATAGTAAGATGTTATTTGTATGATCAAAAGTTTGCTATTATTAATGTGTAATATGTGATTGTAGCTAAAAAGGACAATTATATTAGTTATATATCTTGGATTATGATGTATTTATTATAAATTATGTGAATAATTGCGTATAGGCGTTGTGCAGATTCAAAAGAAAGGAAAATATATAGGTGCGCAATTAATGTGTGTGGTAAGATCGTGTGATGTAAATAATTGTTGCGTTTAATATAAATATGATACTTAGTAATAAGTATAATATATAATAAATAAAAGTAAATAATAAATACATAATTAAAGCATATTAAATCAATCTGTTAGAATATATAAAGAGATATGCAATGATAAGTTTAATATAAAAAAAAATAAGAGATTATATATTATAATTGTTTTATTTGATTTTAAGTATTTGGTTTAAGTTCAAGATAATAAGGTTTTACGCAGGTGTTCCCAATGCCAAAGTAAGATCGGATTTGTATAATTAATATTGTGATTAAGTGATCTAAGAATTAAGTAATTGTTTTAGATTAAGTTTCTAGGAAGTGAAAGTGAATCAAGTTTATTTATTAATTGAGTTGAGATTTATTTTATGCTTTATTATATATTGCTTATTGATTGGTGTATTATTGGGTGGCTTGAGTGCGTTGGCTAATAATTAAGCGATTGCGTTTATTAGGTTAACAATTATAAAAGGAGTATTTGTTTTAATAATTAATAACCTTTTTTTAATATTAATATTATATATATTTACGCTTGTGTTTTTGTTTTTTGCCTTTTTTGTTTTTTTTTTCTTTGATTTTTATATATATTATTTGAACAATTTTTATTATTAAAATATTTCCTAAGTTAGCTAAAGAAGTAAACAACAAGTATTACAAGTTTTATATTACTTAAGTGAGTATCCTGTTTTTCTTTTACTTTTTTATATGTTTTATATATTGTGTTTTTCAGTTTTGAGTATTGGGCTAATTAATAATATAATTTCAAATGAATATCTTTAAGAATAAGCTTGCTTAAATATTCTTTTTTACGTTGCCTTTTATATAATAAGTTATATATTTAGATCCCTTTTTTTAAATTAAAAGATTCTTTTTATTTGGATTTTGATAATATTCTGCTTATTTTATTTGTTTGTTATTATTTTGCATTTAGTGGCAAATCTAATACAATTTCTTCTTTTATTTGTGTGCCTTTTTTTATTTGAGCTTTTGTTTTTTGTAAACGTTTTGTGTTTTTTTGTCTTGTTTTTTCTTTTTTTACTTTTGCCTTATTTTTTGTTTAAGTTATTATTCTTTAGACTTTTAAAGGCAAAGGCAAAGTACATAAAGTGATTGACAATTATAACGCTTATATATTTATTAATAAGAAGTCGGGAAAATCACAGCGTTTAAGTAATAAAAGCTCAAGTTAAAAGCGTTTGATTATATCTTTTTTTTTGTTTTGGATATACTTTTGTGTTCTCAAAAAAACTTTTGTAAGTTTTGTATTTTTTTAAAACATAGTTCAAGATCTAAGTCCTTGTTTATTAAATATAAGTGTGATATGTATTTTTTTATTATATTTTATATTTGCTTTTATTGTATAATTATAAGTAAATATTAATATATGTTTATAAGTTAATGATTTGTTAAGCTTTGTTTCTTATGTGTTTGTTTTATTATATATAACTATGATAATAAAAGTAAATGTTTTGTTAATATCCTTTCCGCTAGTTTATGCTATTATAATTGTATTTTTGGGTATATTTGTTATGTTGCTTTTTTTTAGATCTTTTAGTATAGTGTTTGATTGATTTCCTTTTTTAAAGCTAAAAACAGTCCTTTTTTTCCAGTGAGTATTTTTGAAAATTTTGTAAGTATTCTATTGATATTACATAGAGTGTCCGTGTAATTCGCATAACTTTTAAGACCTTATTAAAGAAAGGTAAATTAAATAATAAAAATAGGGAAAAAGAAAAGGATGAGAAAAAGATTGAGATTTTATTATTTAGGTTTTATTGTTTTGGTATTAGGCGTAAAAAGAAAAATAAGGATAATAATAATATTATTGGTGGAACTGGTGTTATTATTGGGAAGATTTTTAAAGGGATTAATTATTAGCGGATTTGTTAAAAGGAATTGTAAGAGTATTGTACTTGTAAGTGAGCTTTTATTGGGTTTTACGTGGGTTTAGGGTTTTTTTTTGCAGTTTTTTACGCTAGATTTTTGTTTTTTTGTTTAAAATAATAGGAGATATTTATTTATTAAAATTAAAAAAATTAATTTGACAAATGAAAGTGTATATAAATTGTTAATATACTTTTAGTAAATGTGTTTAAAGCTTTTTGATTTAAGATTTATAATTTTTAAAATTTAAAAAAGTTTTGAATTGTTTAAATTTTTAATAAAACAATTTTTTTGTAAGCTTATTAATAGGTATATTATTTGTTAGTAAGTATATAATCTTAAATAAGCCCTAAACAAACTTTTATTTAAGCTATATGTTTTGAATATTCATATAACGAAGTTTAGTAACGATTCTTTTATTATTATTTACTATAAGCCTAATTGTTTGTTGATTATTATAGAAGACTTCCCAAGTTTTGCTAATATTTAAAGACAGGTTTTTTAAAAAATTGTTGAAGCATTATGGCTTTCTTTTTTATGTGTTTGAGAGATAGTAACTTCGTTTCTGTTATAGAAGTTGTAATTATGGATTGTTGAGATGCTTTTTAGATTATTGGATTATTAAATATTAAAATTATATATTTTTGTAATAATTACTTAGTTTTAGAATTATTTGCAAATGAAGTATTAGAAGCAATGAATATAGCCTGTATTTAATTGCTTTTAAATATAATTTTTAAAAAGTGTGTTTTAAATAGGTACTGGATGAGCTAATGTATGGCAATAAAATACTTTGGTTTAGGGTTTGTAGCAAATTATAAGAATAAAGCTGTAGTATATATAATGTTTGGTTATGTAATAATTGTTGTATATAACATAAACCCAACTTTTTTTTGATATGCTTTGATGATTTTTTTTAATGTTTGATTATTGGATTTTATTACCTTGATTTAAGGTAACGGGGTTATAAAACACCTCCTATTTACTTACTTAAATTTATAAATAATCTTTTTAATATATTAGTTATAAACAAGAGAAATAGTTTTATACTTTTGGTTACTTAATGTTTTTAAGATTATATATATTATATATTTGATTAAGCTTTTTAATAAGTTTTTTGCTAAGCTTTATATCATTTTAATAAAAAAGCACTTAAATGTTGTTGACATAAAATAATACCAAAATTTTGTACTTAGGGTTTATGAATATATAAGGCTTTTTAAAACAAAAAAATAATCTCAAATTTGTTAAAGTTTTATTAATATGTTTATACTAAAAGTAAGGGGAGTTGCGCATTTTATAAAGTGTACAATTAACTTATAATACTTTTTTTGGCTTTTGAAAATCGGGAAGGAATTTATAATATATTATTTTTTTGTTTGTATTTCAAAGAACATTAATAAATATATTAATTACATCAAAGTATTTGATTTTTAAGTCAAATTTAGTTACGAGAGTTATGGCTATTTTAAATGATTTGGCTGTTAGAGTGTTTGTATATATTGAAATGATTGTAGATTTGTTTTGAAGGTTTTTGTGTATTATAATGTATGATTGGTATTTTGAGATATATTTGTTTTTATTAGGTTTATATTTAAATATTTATATAAACAATATAAGTATTAATATAATATTTGAGTTAAAATATTTTGGCGTTCAGTATTTGTGCGTATTTATATTACTTATTTTCAAATAAGTATTTTTAATAAATCACGTTTTTATTAGGTAATTTTTAAGATTGTTTTATTTTTTAGGCTTTAGTAGAAGATTTTAGATCTTGATTTTAGGAAGTGGGATTTTCCCCTTTAATAATAGCTGTTTTTTTTGGGTAATTTGCTTAGATAACTGTTGTGATTATTATATATACCGTTTTTGTTATTTGTCTCAGTTTTTCCTGCTTTTTGAGAAGTATATATTAATTAGGCATTAGTTTATTGAATATGGGATTTATATATGATATAAGATTATTATATAAATTAAAGAAGTGCTTTTTTTTGATATATTACTTTTGAAATTGTGAATATCCCCAAGATTGAGGTGTTTTTATTAGGATTTTGTTTTTTTAAAAATTGTGTTAAATATAGCAAACACTTTAGCACGCCTTTTGAATTATTTCCCTTTTCTTTTTATAGCTTTTGGTGGCTTGTTTTAAGTGCTTAAGAATTTTAATTCAATTAATTGAGCTTTAGTCATTGTAGTTTAAAAACGTATTAATACTTTTGTTGATCTAAAAAATTTGAATTCTGATTCCCCATAATTTAGGGGTAATGTGTTTTGATGTGTATTTGGATTATATGATGAGATTTGGATTTTGAGTTTTAATGCTTAAGGCAGATCTGTTGTTTAATCTTGAGATACGTTTGACGCCCAATTAGTAAGTTGTATGCGCTTATTTGGATAGAATGCTTTTGAATTTGGATTTATGCCTAAATCAAGCCTTGAGTTTAATATATTTGATAATTGCTTTTTTGCTTTTTGTGTGTTTTTATTTAGGATAGGCGTTGTTTTTAGAATTAAAAGTTTAATTTAAGTGCTAAGGTCTTTAGTATGATTTTTTACTTTTAAGTTCTGTATTTTAGGAGCTTTTGTTTGCTGTTTTGTGGTTTTTAATAAAAATTTCGGTATGCTTTTTCTTATAGTATTTTGTTTTTTGATAGTTTTATTTTTTATTTTAAAATTTTTAGTTTAATTGTTGATTGGCTTCTTTTTTTAATAAGTTCGCAAATTGATTAAGCTTTTGAGATTAAAATCTCTTGCTTTTTTTTAAATGAGGTGTAGAAGCTTTTTTTATTAAATCGTATATTGCGAGTGATGATGATTTTATTGAGGCGTGGCACTTAGATTTTGTAAATATTTAAAGTAATATATTTTATTAGGTATTCGATGTGCGTATGTGTATTGGTTTTGAATGCTTTTTTGTTTTTTCCTAATGTTTGTTTTATTATTAATATGTATGCCTTATACTTAAACATATAAATTTCATTTTAGTTTGATTTGAAATTAATAATGATTTTAGTAATGAGTATAGGATTATATTACTAAAAATAATTGTAAAATTACCTATCGTTTTTCTTAATGGGTAATTGTTAATTGTTTATGCGTTTTGGGCTTTTGTTGTATAAATGAATATTTATAAATACGTACTTAATGTTTAGTTTGATAAGGAGATTGGATTTTAATCGCATTTTTATTCTTTTGTTAATTGTTTTTTGGCTAGCTTTTTTGATGTTGCCATTTGGCTTATAGGTTATAGTTAGAAAAAGTTTGAGTTTGATTTTAAGTTTGAAAACCTATTTCTTGTATTTTGTGAACTTTTTGATTATAATAATAGCCTTTTTTTGATTGTATTTGATTTTATATATTAAAAGTCCAAATTGTTTTTATATTTATGATTTAAAGTTTTTAATATATTTAAAAATTTTGTTATGTTTTTTTAAGTGTAAAGTATATTTGATTAGTATTTTGCTATATTTATATTTAAGTACCAATAGCTAAGATATGCCTTTAAAGTAATTTAAGTAATTAAAAAGATTTTATGTGATTTTTCAGAATAAATGTAATAATTGCTAATAAATTGGGCAAGTTGAATTAGTGTTCGAAACATAAATGAGTGTATATTACTATAACGGTCGTGTATTTACTCGGTAAACACAAGAAGCTATGGTTAATCTCTGATAATCGAAAAGTAGGTGTATTACATACGGGGAAGACAGTTATTAGTATTGTTAAAAATACTATTTAAAGTTGAATACAAAGCTCTTATCTAATGGTAGACGTACTAGTCTTATATAAAACCTTTACTCTCTTTGGATCTTTTGGACTTAAGGTCCTAGGCGCCTTGGATCTTATAGTTCTAAAGGTTCTAGTTATTATATGACTTAATGTCTACTGTAATCTAAATAACTACTATAATTAAAATCGTAACTACGATATATATAATGGTACTAATCGTTATTTTGTATTATTCCTTGATTAGTATTAACCCATAAACTATACTAATCCCTTGTTAGTATTAATACTCTTATAATATTATCCACTCGGTGGTACTATTAGTATCTTAGTGCCAATTACTTATTAATATAAAGGGGTCTATAACACTATCCCCCTTTTTACCTAGTATAGCCTCCACGTTTAAGTATACTAAAAGAAATATCGACGACTACTTATAGTTGTCTTTTTTTTTATTATACTTTCTAAAATAATAAAATATAAACAATGCATAATATTTACTAAAACAATAAATTCTTACGGCTCTTTTATAATACTGTGTTCCAATTGTGTTCAATACTACCGAAAGTATATAGTCTTAAATAAAAAGTCCCAATGTTATAAAGAATATATCCGTTATAATATAAAATATAATGCCCTTTAAACTTCTGTCGATGATTTCTAAAGCCTTTAAATAAAGGAAAACAAACTAAAGTTTAAGAAAGACATGGCTTTTAAAGCGGCTATAGCCGGCTTCGCCCATATCTATGAACTCGAGTTATACTAGGCTAAACTAAAAGAAAAAGGCAAAGAAATACTCCGTAAAGGCATAAAAACTCTTGACAAACTAAACGTAATAAAAAAGAAGGACCGTTAAAAGGCAGAAAAACGAGAACAACGCGTTCCCCTTATTTCTTAACCCGGTAATAGCCTACTTGTCCTTTTATATATTAACAAGACATTGCCAGATTTTAGGGATTCTTTTTGAGTAGACCTAAGTCTTGTTAAAAGAAACTTCAAAACAACTTAAGGTAATAGAGGTTAAATTCGGGTTCTTAGGTATTCTCCGATTATAGGTATCTTTTCTATTTAATCAAATATCTAGCTTTACCGTAAAAGTTCTAATAGTTAAAAATAGTTTTTACTTTATATTCGGTATTTAAGTTAACTAGTTATATTTCAGTGACAAAAACAAATAGTACTCCTAATAGTATTAGTTCAAGGAAAAATATGTAGAATATCGGATAAATATTTATTATCCTAAGAAATACTAGTTAATAATTAACTAGTCCTTTGACTTTTACAATTCTAAATAATCTTAGTTTCTTATAATCTAACTTATGACTTAGTCGTTTTGTCGCGATATTCTTTTGGAATAAATAGACTTTATCCCCCTCCTTCAGTATTAGTCCCATACTACGCTTTTTGTTATAGTAAATCGCTGACCTTTATACTATAAATAAAATATCGGCTGATAATTCTTCATACAATTGCTTTAGTTCGTCTCCCTGTAATATGGCTTTCTGCATAGTCCCTTAACTTACAATTAGTGTATTATATACCGTCAAGTTATACCCATAATTTGCGTAAAACAACAATACTCCAATAGTCTCTTAATCCGCGCTGTTATATACAAATTAAGTAAATAAGAATAATTAAACCCAATTGTCTTGTTTATAATTCATATAACATCGAAAATACGTCTTTATTATTTAATTAATTCGTTTTGTCTATATATTTGTCTAGGGGTAAAAGGCCGTTGACATTTTCTGTTTTATCCTTAAGAATACAATTAGAGTTTTCTAGAACCTCAAAGTAAAGAGTTTATCTTTATTTAAAATAACCTCGTTTAATATTCTATAATTTATAAAAATCGTTCAAAAGAATACCTACGCTATAGCGGGCACGTCTTACGTTCTTAGTACTAGTACTATATACACGTATTTAGTAAACCTATCCGTTATAACACAAATCGAGTCGTATACAACTCCAGTGACTAAGTCTTTTAAGGGTAATAGTTCGACTATAAAGTCTAAAACGATTGACTTCTATAGGTGTAGTAATATCATTAGTGACTTCATAAGCTTATACAGAATATAATAAGTTACCTTGTTTTAAATACATATGTCGTATAATAATACCACGTCTTTGATTACTTTTTTTATTCTTAAAAAATAATAATCCTTAGATAACCTTAACAATGTCTTAGTTACCCTTTAGTGACTATAAGCCGATAACTTGTGGTGTTCTATAATAAACTTAACTCACTCTCGAATAAAAATATATATTTGTCCTTAGAACTAGAGAGTTTTACTTAGTGCAAAAGAAAATCCTTCGCCCAACTGTTTACATTATTCAATTATAACCGAGTTATTAATATAACTTTTCTAGGTTTCTTCTATAACTAGTCAACTAGTTATTACTAATTGTTAATAATTAACAACCAATGAATCACTATCCTTCTACAATACAATATAAGATTTATAGGTCTTATTCACAAGATATTTTAGTTTTTTATTTAAAACGTCGGCTTAAGTGTTTTTTGTTCTTTTAATATAAAAAATTCGAAGTTTAACAATAAAAAGTGTCTTATACCACTGAACTTAGCGTTGGTTTAGTTCTTTAATAATAGTAAAATAAATAAGATTTTTATAGTCCGTTAAGATCTATACTTCATAAGCAACGCCCTCGAGATAAACCCTTTATTCGCGTATTATATCCACAATTACTAATAATTCTTTGTTATATATATTATAGTTGAGTTTTATTAATAATAGTTTCCGCGAATAATAAACAACTAGTTACTATCTCCCGTCCTCACCTAATTAGCTAAATATAGCGCCGATAATATAATCCGAAGAATCTGTCTTTATACATATTTCCTTGTTAAATATAAAAGATATAAAGACAGGTTCTTTAATAAACATTTCCTTAAAAGACTTAAAAGCCACGTTAGCTTCTTCTGTCCACACATATTCCTTGTTTTTATAAGTCAACTCTATAAATACCCTAACAATTCCTAAATAACCTTTAATAAATCGTCTATAAAAGTTAATAAATCCAAAGAAAAATTACAATTCTTTGACATTAATAGGTCCAGTCCAGTTAATAATTACTTGAATCTTTTTAAGATCTATAGCCAATCCAATAATAATAACCATATAACTTAAAAAAAACAACCTCTTTCACATAAAAGTTATACTTCTCTGGTTTAAAAAGTATAAAGGCGGCTTTTAACTTCTCGAAAATCGCCGTTATGTTTTTTACATATTGTCCTTTATCTTTAAAATAAACCAAAATATCGTCCAAATAACAAATGCACGTTATATCCAAATATAACCGCAAAACATTATTAATTAAACGTTAAAATATAACTAATACATTAGTCAAGCCAAATAATATGACTATATATTCATAATAACCAAAACGAGTGCGAAATACTGTTTTTTCCTCTTTACCTTTAGTTATCCTAACGAGGTTATATATACCTCTTAAGTCAAACTGAATAAAGATTTTGGCCCTTACGAACCTGTTTTGCAATTCTTTAGCTAATAGTAATATATAATAATCCTTTTTAATAACGTTATTTAATCGACAATAATTAATATATATCTATTGTCCGCTGTCCTTCTTTTCCACAAAAAAGACATTATTCCCCCACAAGGATTTAGACTCCTTAATAAATCCTTTCGCTAAGTATTCATTAATATAATTCTTAATTGTTATTAAGTCTATTGTCAAATATTCCCTAAATAATTAAAATATTAGCTTAGTACCTTTTTTTAATTTAATCTAATAATTATAGTCCTAATATTTAGGTAAGGCCTCGATGTCTCGTTTTTCTTTAAACAATACTGTAAATTTATAATATACTAATAATATATCCTTTATTAGTGGACCTTTATCTTAATATCCAATTTATTCCTTAAAAGTAGCGCAAACTTCTCGAACAATCAATGTTCCTGCTTTGTCTTAATAACAGTTCTTATAACGACTAAACATTAATTGCCTTTTAATTCAATTAATCTTTAAATTATATTTCTTTATTCAAAAAAACCTAAAGATAATATCGTACATCCCGATTCAAATAACATCAAATTGGATTTTTTTAGAATAACCGGCAATACCTATATACAAAGTCTAAGTCCACACATCCACCGTCCCATTAACAACGGTATTCCCGTCAACGAATACTAACTAATACCCTTTTTCCTTAACTTCAATTAATAACAAATACTTAAATACAATAATAAAAAATATGAAATTCCCTTGTACCCTAGAGTCCACTATAGCCCTAAGAGTTACTCCTTTGATTTTTCTTTTTACAGTTAAGTAACAGTTCTTTATTACCGCCAGTTAACACACAAAAAAATCCTCTTAATAAAAGTCTTCTATCAAAATGTTTCTCTAAACCTAATAGTTTGGTTCTATAGCTACGACTATAAACAACTGATTTATCCCTAAGATCTAGGTTAATAAAGTAAAATATTCCTAATATATTTAAGTATCATCGGCTATATTAAACCAAAGGCGCCGTCAATTGCCTTTTAATATAACCTCCCAAAGTTCTCCCTCCTCCAGCTCGTCCTAGTTCTTAAAAACAAGTAATAGTTTTTAAAAAATAATTTATATATAGGTTCAAGGACAGCCGCTATTATACTCGACTTACTTCTATCCAATATATTTATAATCCCAATAAACTACCTAATACTTCTCGCCCTATTATAGTCCCCCTATAAAGACTAGTCCCGGTTCTTCGTAAATAACCCTCGTGACCTCGTTAGTCTAGTATTGAAAATTTAAAGCCCAAAAATATAAGTTCTCTTTTTGCTAAATGACTTCCTAGACTTCGCCCTATAATAGTCTAAAAAACAGCGGCTAATATAACCTTAAGTCCGAGACCCAATAGAACTCCTCATCTCCTTCTTCTCTACTGTCTTATACTATACTACTGTCGTCCTTTACTTAAATATAAATTCCGTTGTTTTCAAATTCGTTAATAGTTATATATTAAAAACTTAAGGCGTTAAACTATTTAATAAGGTATAATAACACAAAGATATCAATAATATCATAAGCACCCCGTCCTATTATATTGATTTGTTTCTTTCCTAACCATAACTTTCCTTAACAGTAAAAACTGGCTATATAACCCGAAAAACCACAATCAAAACATAATTTATCCTGTCAACGTTTATCTATGACTTCTTTTAAGAATCCGCTGTTGTATAACTTTCCTTTGGCTTGTTTCCAAAAAATAACATCCAGCTCCATCTCCCTAAAGTAAAAAGGTTTTCGGGGTTTATTATACTTCTAATAAAAGTACTGCCCTTTTTACTTAAGGCTCTATTTATAGGCTCAATTATCAATTTTAATTATAAACTTAATTAGTTCCTAAAAGTCGTCGGGTCGTTTAGAACGAGTGATCTCGTCCTTAACGTTATTTTTTAGTCTTTTATAATAACAGTCCTTTAAAACGTCTTTTCCTTATTTAGTTCATCCGGTATATTACTAGAATTCTGTTATATAATTCATACAAGACCTAGTTTACTAAAGCTTCTATATATTATGTACCGTTATATATATTATATTAATGTTGCCAAAGATCCGGATTATAGATTCTTTTAGGCCTTAAAAAGACAAGAATATTTTTTGGGTAATTTTAAAAACATTAGTTGTTATACTTCCTGTTAAATTCTTAGTAACCATATAATCATCGAAAAATAGTTCCATCTAGTCCCAAGCTACTCCTTTGAGTAAAATAATAACTTATAAGACTTTCTCTGTCTTAAAAGTAAATCGTCCTGTATAAAATCCAGTGTACATATTAACCTAAACTATCCAATATTAATACTTATTATAATTACCGTTAAAAGTCTCTAAGATAAGGACTTTAATGTCTTTATTAATATTACCCAAAACAATAACAATAACGTCTTTATTAAATAAAAATCTCTTAATAGATATAATATACATAAGTCGGTACTTCTAATGAAAGAATACTCAAAGTATAATAGTTGTATATTTACTCAATAAACACAAAAAACTATAGTTAATCTCTAATAATCGAAAAGTAAGTGTATTATATACAAGAAAAACAGTTATTAATATTGTTAAAAATACTATTTAAAGTTGAACACAAAGCTCTTATCTAATAATAGATGTACTAGCCTTATATAAAACCTTTGCTCTCTTTAAATCCTTTGGACTTAAAGTCCTAGGCGCCTTAGATCCTATGGCTCCAAAGGTTCCAGTCATCACGTGACCTAATATCCACCGTAATCTAAATAACTATTATAACTAAAATCGTGACTACAATATATACAATAGTACCAATCGTTATCCTATACCATTCTTTGATTAGTACTAGTCCATAAACTGTACCAATCCCTTGTTAGTACCAATACTCTTATAGTACCATTCACTCGGTAGTACCATCAATATCCTAGTGCCAACTACTCATTAGTACAAAAGGGTCCGTAACAATTACTTATACTTTAAACGTTTAATTTTGTTTGTTATTTTGATATTTTTAATTAATTCAATTAATTTTTTTAATGTATTTGGGCTTAAGTGATTAGCGTGCAAATGTTATATTGTTTTTGTATTCAACCAAAGGTTCTTATGCTTTTGGGTTGGTTTTAATGTTTGTTTGAGCTTTTGCTTTATAGTTGTACAAATCACAGTTTTTATAAAGCTTAATAAGACTTTATACAAATAGTTTAAATGTTTCTTATATTTAAAAAACACAAGGTTTTGTTGGCGTTTTAATTAACAAATAATAAAGTGGTTTGCCATAGGTTTGCTATTATTGCCTTAGCGTAAAATACAATTCATTTTATAGAATTAAAGATTTTATTTAAATAGATAAGCTTATAAAATAATGTTAATATGAAATCCTTTTATGATAATTCTGTTATAAAGAATGAAATTATATGTTTGGTTATTATTACTTATGAGGACATTTTTTATAATTCGAGTTTTACGCCTTAAAATAAGGAACTGGTTATTTTTTGCTTTTATGATATTATTTGGTTTTGTTTTAATAAAAGATTCAGATTTTAAAAATAAGATATTATTGATTAAATTAATTGTTTTATAATTGTTCAAAAGTATTAAATTAAAAAGAGGGTATGGGGCATTTCCCCAAAAAGAGTAAACTCCTAATTAGGCCTTTTTTTAAAATTTAATAAGAGTACTGAATATGTATTGTTTTTTGATCCTACTGATTTATTAAAGATATTACTTGGGAATTTGGCTTTGGGTTTCCTTAAGCTTTTTGAGTTCTTTAATTTTTTAATCAGATTTTTGACTAATAAAAGCAATGATTTGTTTTGGTTAAATTAGTTTTGTAAGCTTTTTCACTTGTTTTTTTGCAAATTATTAATGGATTTTCTTAGTTTAACTCTTATTTTGCTTTGGACTTGGTTTAAGTGATCTGTTAGAAAAAGTTTTAAAGGTCTTTTTGCAAACAATAAGTTAAAGTTTTATATAATAGTTAAAGGATTATTTATATAGATTTTTAAAACATAAGTAAGATTATTTTAAAGTTTATTAATTTAATGTACTTTTTGATTTTTTGCTTTAGGCTTTGAATAAGCTTTTGTTTTTAGATCTTGTATTGTTTGATTTTCTTTGAAAAGTAGCGAAATAATCAGTATATGGTTTATTATTAATAAGTTTGCGATATGTTGAATTCATTTTATTAATATAAAAAAGGCGGTATAACTGTTTTAAAATGTATAAAAAAGGGTTTTCAAACTTATTGGCTTTTTTAATCTTTTGATATTAATTAGTAAATTATTTGTTATTAAATTGTTTAATAGTAATTAAAAAGTTTATAAGCCTTTAAAATCTTTTAATATTAGTGATTTTATATAATTTGGCTTTTTAAAAAAAGGCTTAATATATTATAATTTATTTGGTTAAATTGATTTTTCCTTTTTTTGTTTGAGTAAATAAGGCTGTGCATTTTTGTTTAATGTTGGTTTGTAAGGTTTGGTTTGTTTATTAAAGTATAAAACAAAGGGAATAAATAAGTGCTTGAATGTTTATGTGCTTTTTTGAGATAAGCTATGATATGGCAATATTGAAGTATTTATATACTATAGTCTTTTGGATCTATTTATAGAGTTGGAGGTATATAATTATTTAAAATTGCTAAATCACGTAATTTAATTTTTATTTCTTTTTTTCGTTTTTGGTATTAAAAGTACATAATTCTGGCCTGTATAAAATCGCTATGACTGGGGCTCTTGGGATTATAGAAGCGGGAAAATTTGGAGTTAATTGCTTGGCCTTGCTTTTACCTAATGTGGTGGTGGAGGTTTTACTTTAAGTGTTATTTGATAATAAGGCCAAAAGATCTAAGTGAGTTTTTATTATTATAGCCTAAGTAATAAGGTTTGCGCTGTATTGAGCTTACGTAATTTGAAAGTTGACTTGTGATTGAGTAGTTTTTGCTGTTATAATTTGTTTGGCACTTTTGGAAGTTAAATTGAAAATTTCCGCAAGAGTGTAAACATCTGTTATATTAGGGTTGATCAAGGGCTATAATTTAAGAATATTTGCGCTAAAAATGAAATAAGTATATTAATTAGCTTATTGCTTAGGTTTTTTACAAATAATGTTTATATTTAGTGTTCTAATGCTGCTATTGTTTATGGATATATTAAAGTAATCAAATGATTATTAAATAAGGGAACTAAAAGATTGAGAATAAAAAAGGATCATAAATTTAATAAGTAAAAAACTTGAATAAAATCTAATCCTATGTATGTACCAAGTAAAAGTAATAGCTTGTGGCTTTTAATTGTGATATGGAAAGTGAAGTCGGTTTTTTAAAATATAAGAGATCTTTATAATTACTAGAAGTGAAAAGTGTGTAAATGTGTTTAATAAATTGAATTAAACATTACCTTTTCTAAAATGGAACTGTAAATTAAAGATATATATATGAAATGCTTACGTAAGCATATACTAAACCTTATCAGATATACTAACATAATGATGGAGCTTGTTGTGTGACATTAAAAGTTCAAAATTAAGGCGTTTTAATATATTAAGAGTAATTAATGGGGTAAAAGAGTAGTTGTCAAGCTTGTATTTAAAGAAGGCTAAGTTTACGTGGCGTTTTAAGTTCTTAACAATCATGTTACTTTTTATTAATTTATAGTGTAAAGTATAATTTAAACTATTATATTAAATTCTTTTTTTTAATAAATAAGCTTTTGAGATGATATTAATATTAAAACCCTTAATAATAGTAATGTTAGTTAGCTTTAAGTCTATTATATTTGGCCTGTTCTCTTTATTAAAAGCACTTGACATTAGGCAAGTACCCCATCCTTTTATTGGCAGGCTTAAAGTACTAGCTTTAATAGCGTTATTAACAATTGCTTTTATAAAGGAGCTAGGGACTAAAAGATTAATTGAGTTTATTAAATGAATTGCGGCTTTGTTATTAATTAAGGTGCTTTTAGAAAATGGGTGACGATTAAAGTCTTATGTAACGTATACTTTTATTGTTTTTATTGTAGAATCGAGTAATTAAGGGCTGATTATCATAAAGATTATTTTTTTAGGATATACTGACATCAAAGGTTTTAACGATTAGGTTATTCTAATATTGTTAATTAAAGGGGAGCGATTAGAAGAGCGGTTATTAAAAGAGCCTATGATTTATTAAATAAGGAATATTTTTTAGCCACATTTATTTACTTTGCTTTGAAGTTTAATAAAGGTAATGGCTAGCTTTAAGTATGTTTCCTTAATTTCTTTAATTAAAGGTAAATTTTATAACTTGTTTTTAGTGGAATTATCAAAAGAATAACATAATTAAAAGCATTTTAGTGGCTTATATTAATGAGAACCTATTATGTAAGCGTAGTCCTTGAAAAAGCTACCTGATTTGGAGGGGCGAGAACAAGAGGAAGAGGAGGACTTATTATTATTATTATTGGAAGTATTTAGTTTATTATTAAAAATAGCAATTGAATATAATTTAATGGGCTTTTTAAAAGACGATTTGAGTTGTGATTATTTAGCTAGAATTGTAAACATTGTATTATATTGGACTAGAGTGATTGGGTGAGGTTTTCTTAAGGTAATGTTCTTTTAAAGCTTGGCGGACTTATGTTACGCTTATTGGGGAATTAATTGAACCTTTATTATTTTTAAAAAAATATGAGTTGTTAAATCCTTTATTATAAAATCCAGATTATAAAAAAGCGCTTTTTAATAAGTATGTTTTCATTTCTAAATCTAAATAATAGGCTTAAGTCATTAATGGGTTGTTTTATAAAGCACTGTAGTATAGTTCTCTTTGATTTAAGTCAAAATATTTAATATTAAAAGAGCGTAGTTTTATTAGAGGGTTTATACTAATTGTTAAATAGTTCAGTTGCGCCTGTAAGTGTTTTTACTTTTTAAAGAAATAGCGTTATAAATATTATTATTAATATGCTCTTAAATTCATTTTATAACGGCTTTGTAGTTCTTTGCCTTTTTATTTTAAGAGGGCATAAGCATTAAGTATTTTATTAAAAACAGCTTAAACTTAGCCGTAACCTTTTTTAAGGTTGTTATTTTATAATTCGCCTTATTAGATTTTGCTCCTTTAGCTTTAAGGTTTTTGATATTTTTTTCCTAAGCAACTTGAGTTTTGATTATTGTTTTAGCCTTTTGTGTATTGTTAATTTTATATTTGATAATGAGAAGTATTAAAGCAATTGGTTTTATGTCTAATAGGCTTACTAAGTCGGAAGTATTTAGATTAAGCTTTGTTTAAATCTTATTTAAATAATAAAAGTCCTTATAAGCTTAAAATTATATAAGCCAGGTGTGTTTATTGTAAGTGAGTAATAGCTTTTTAGTTATGAATTTATTGTTTATTATAAAGAGGTTGTTTTTAAGAGTTTGAAATATGAGGAAAAATTTGAGGAATTTGAGGAATTGAAGGAAGAAGGAAGAGTGAAGAGTAGTTGAAGGATTTAAATCTACAGCTTTTTTAGGCTCTTATATAGGTTGTTGGGGTTAAAGAAGCGGTGTGTTGAAATAGCGGTGAAAACTTTGTAATAAGTAGTTTGCAAAACCTCAAGAACTTTAAGAAATTTAAGAAGTTTTAATCTTATTGGCTGTGCGTAATATAAAAGAATATTAATTTAATAGTTTTGTTATGGGGCTTATAATTGATGTGTATGATAAGGCTTAGGCTTTGTGAGTACTTGAATTAATAGAATGTATTAATTAATTAAGTAAAATTTAAGTAAAGAATGTGAAAGGGGGAAGTGCTCCTTTAAGGCGGTATATAATGGCAGAACCTTATTTAAAAAGTGTATAGTGCCAAGAGAGCAGTTTAGGCGAGCTGCAGCCGTGCCTGTACGACATAACTTTTATAATTTTAAATAATCTTAGCTTTTTATAATTTAATTTATAATTTAGTCGTTTAATTATAATATTCTTTTAGAGTAAATAGACTTTTTTTTTAAACGTTAGTTTTATATTATGTTTTTTATTATAATAAATCGTTGATTATTATATTATAAATAAAATATTAGCTAATAATTTTTTATATAATTGTTTTAGTTTATCTTTTTATAATATGGCTTTTTACGTGGTCTTTTGACTTATAATTAATGTGTTATATGTCATTAGGTTATATTTATAATTTGTATAAAACGGCGATATTTTAATGGTTTTTTAATTTGCGTTATTATATGTAAACTAAGTAAGTAGGAATAATTAAACTTAATTGTCTTATTTATAATTTATATAATATTAAAAATAAGTCTTTATTATTTAATTAATTTGTTTTATTTATATATTCATTTAAGAGTAAAAGGCCGTTAACATTTTTTGGTTTATTTTTAAAAATATAATTAAAGTTTTTTAAAACTTTAAAATAAAAAGTTTATTTTTATTTAAAATAACTTTATTTAATATTTTATAATTTATAAAGATTATTTAAAAAAATACCTATATTATAGTGGGCATGTTTTATGTTTTTAATATTAGTATTATATATATATATTTAATAAATTTATTTAATAAATTTATTTATTATAATATAAATTGAGTTATATATGATTTTTATAGCTAGATCTTTTAAAGATAATAGTTTAATTATAAAGTTTAAAACGATTGATTTTTATAGGTGTAATGGTATTATTGGTAATTTTATAAGTTTATATAGAGTATAGTGAATTACTTTATTTTGAATATATGTGTTGTATAATAATATTACGTTTTTGATTATTTTCTTTATATTTAGGAAATAATATTTTTTAAAGAGCTTTAATAATGTCTTAGTAATTTTTTAATATTTATGGGTTAGTAACTTATGTTGTTTTTTGACGAAGTCCGTTTTATTTTGTGTTGGGTCATAAACTCGTTTTTAATATAAAAGAGTTCTAGTGATAGTGAAAGAGAATCTTTCATTTAATTGTTTTTTTGTTTAATTATTATTAGGTTGTGGTTATAGTTTTTTTAGATCTTTTTTGAGAAGTGGCTTGTTGTTATTAGTTGTTTGTGGTTAATTATTAATGAGTTGTCATTTTTCTTAAATATAATGTGTAATTTGTGCGTTTTATTTATGAGATATTTTAGTTTTTTGTTAAGGGTATTGGCCTTAGCGTTTTTTGTTCTTTTAATATAAGAAATTTGAAGCTTTACAATAAAGAGTGTTTTATATTATTAAACTTAGCATTAATTCAGTTTTTTAATAGTAGTAAAGTAAATGAGATTCTTATAGTTTATTAAGATTTGTACCTTATGGGTAACGCCTTTGAGATAAACCTTTTATTCATGTATTATGTTTATAATTATTAGTAACTCTTTGTTATATATATTGTAATTAAGTTTTATTAGTGATAGTTTCTATGAATAACAAACGACTAGTTATTATTTACCGTCTTTACCCTGTTAGTTAAATATAGCACTAATGGCATAATCTAAAGAATCTGTCTTTATGCGTATTTTTTTTATCATATATAAAAGACGTGAAAACAGGTTTTTTAATAAATATTTTTTTAAGGGCCTTAAAAGTTACGTTAGTTTTTTTTATTTATATATATTCTTTGTTTTTATAAATTAATTTTATAAATATTTTAGTAATTCTTGAGTAATTTTTAATAAATCATTTATAAAAGTTAATGAATTTGAGGAAAGATTATAATTCTTTAATATTAATAGGTTCAATTTAATTAATAATTATTTAAATCTTTTTAAGATTTATAATTAATTTAGTAGTAATAATTATATAGTTTAAAAAGGTGACTTTTTTTTTACATAAAAATTGTATTTTTTTAGTTTAAAGAGTATAAAAGCGGCTTTTAACTTTTTGAAGATTATTGTTATATTTTTTTAATATTGTTTTTCATTTTTAAAATAAACTAAAATGTCGTTTAAATAATAAATATATGTTATATTTAAGTATAATTATAAAACATTATTAATTAAACGTTAAAATGTAGCCGGTATGTTAATTAAACTAAACGGCATAATTGTGTATTTGTAGTAATTAAAACAAGTGTGAAATGTTATTTGTTTTTACCTTTAATTATTTTAACAAGGTTATATGTGCCTTTTAAGTTAAATTAAGTGAAGATCTTAGCTTTTATGAGTTTATTTTATAGTTTTTTAATTAATAATAATATATAACGATCTTTTTTTATGGCATTATTTAATTAATAATAGTTAATATATATTTATCATCCGTTATCTTTTTTTTATGAAAAAAACGTTGTTCCTTTACAGAGACTTAGACTTTTTAATGAACCCTTTCACTAAGTGTTTATTAATGTAGTTTTTAATTGTTATTAAGTTTATTATTGAATATTTTTTAAATGGTTGAAATATTAGTTTAATATTTTCTTTTAATTTAATTTAATAGTTGTAGTTTTAGTGTTTGAGTAAGGCCTTAATACCTCGTTCTTCCTTAAATAATGCCATAAACTTATAATATATTAATAGTATATCTTTTATTAGTGGACTTTTATTTTAGTGTTTAATTTGTTTTTTAGAAGTAGTGTAAACCTTTTGAATAATTAATGTTTTTGTTTCATTTTAATAATAGTTCTTATAATGATTAAACATTAATTACCTTTTAACTTAATTGATCTTTGGATTATGTTTTTTTATTTAAGGAAATTTAAGGACAATGTTGTGTATTTTAATTTGGGTAACGTTAAATTGGATTCTTTTAAAATAGCCAGTGATACTTATATATAAAGTTTAAGTTTATACATTTATTATCCCGTTAACGGCGGCGTTCCTATTAGCGAGTATTAGTTAATACCCTTTTTTAAACTTTAATTAGTAATAAATACTTGAATATAATAGTAGGAGATATGAAATTCCTTTATACCTTAGAATTTATTATAGCTTTAAGAGTTATTCTTTTGATTTTTGTTTTTACAGTTAAATGGCGGTTTTTTATTATATCAGTAAAAAATATCGGCGCCGAAAAGTTAACTAATCGGCCAAAGTAGCCATTTTAGCAATTTGGCGCTTTTGGCGTAAAAGGCCGCCTTTTAGCGAGTGGGTCTTTTTTTTAGTGGCCTTTTAGCGAATTAGGCCAAAGCTTAATAATTTCTATGCCAATCGGAATGGATTATCAATTTATCCATTCTAAAGGCTACACTTTGGCGTATACGTTCAATAAACTAGGTTCGCTAAGCCTATTATACTATAAATATCCACACTAATAAAAATCTAATAAGCGCACTAGCTTTTTTAGGCAAAGTTTACCCTGACTAGCGTCAATCATATGTATTTACCCATAGTATACCCCTTAAATACCTTAGGTACTTAAAGCCTTAAAAAAAAAAAAAAAAAAATTTTTTACTATTATTAGAATAAATGCTATAAGTAAAATTTGGCGCTTTTGGCGCTTTTGGCGCAGAATTTTTTTTGGTATATGGCATTCCGCACTAAAAAAATTGACATATAACTTTTTAACCAAAAGCACCAAAAGCACAAAAGGCCGCCGCCGGCCGCTATTTGCCACCAAAAAATTTTGCTGATGTATTATTAATTGATGTATAAAGAAGTCTTTTTAATAAAAGTCCTTTATTAAAATGTTTTTTTAAACTTAATGGTTTAGTTTTATAATTATGACTATAAATAACTGATTTATCCTTAGGATTTAAGCTAATAAAATAAGATGTTCTTGATATATTTAGGTATTATTAGTTATATTTAATTAAAGGCGCCGTTAGTTACTTTTTAATATAACTTTTTAAAGTTCTCCTTTTTCAGTTTATCTTAGCTTTTAAGAATAAACGAAGGTTCTTAAAGGATGATTTATATGTAGGTTCAAGGATAACCGTTGTCGTATTTAATTTGTTTTTATTTAATATATTTATAGTTTTAATAAACTATTTAATATTTTTTATTTTATTATGGTTTTTTATAAGTAGTCTTTGTGATTTTGTTAGTTTAATGCCAAGAGTTTAAGGCTTAAAGATATAAGTTCTCTTCTTATTAAGTAACTTTTTAAACTTCACTTTATAATAAACCGGAAAAAGGTGAATAATATGGCTTTAAGTCTAAGACTTAATAGAATTCTTTATTTTCTTTTTTTCCATTGTTTTATATTGTATTATTGTTGTCTTTTATTTAGGCATAAATTTTATTATCTTTAAGTTCGTTAATAGTCATGTGTTAGAAACTCAAGGCGTTGAGTTGCCTAGTGGGGTATGGTGATAAAGGGATGTCAATGATATTGTAGGTACTTTGTTTTATTATATTGATTTGTTTTTTTTTGATTATGACTTTTTTTTAGCGGTGGGAATTAATTATATAGCCTAAGAGACTATAATTAAAGTATAGTTTATTTTGTCATTGTTTATTTATGACTTTTTTAGAGAGTTTACCGTTGTACAGCTTTTTTTTAAGTTATTTTTAAAACGTGACATTTAGTTTTATTTTATGGGGGTAGAAGGGTTTTTTATTCTTTTTATTTTAGTATATGTACGTCTTAGAGTAATATTGGCCTTTTCGTTTAAGAGTACATTTAAAGTTATAATTATTGATTTTAATAATTATTTTGATGAGTTTTTATAAGTCAGAGGGTACGTTTGATTTTACGACTTTATTTTTGATTTTATCTTTTAATCTTTTATAATATTATGCCTTAAGTGTTTTATTGTTTTAATTAGTTTAATTAATAAACTATTAAAAAGCAGTTATGTACATAATTGTTAACCCCGTTTATTTTAAGTTTTAAATATTACATTTAACCGTTTAATTTTAATTAATGTCACTAAAAACGCAATTAATGTGTTTTTTAAATCTTTTAAAGTTTAAAAAGATCTTTTAAGATTTTTTAGATATAATAGTAAAAACCTTTTTTTTTATTTTTATTTTTAATATAATCAGATAAAAAGGTTTTAATTTAATTAAAAGTGGCCTTATGAAAAAAAGACACGGCTTAAAGGATTTTATTTGTATTTGTAACGAATTAATAACCGTTAAATTTAATATAAAGCTTTACTTAAGTAAAGTAAGCTTTAAGCTTAGATTAATCTTTATAATAAAGATTTAAAGATGTGATTTTAAGGATATTCTTTAAGTTAAAGGCATTAATAATAGCTAAGGCCTTAGTAAAAGAGTTAAGAGCCATGTTATATATGTAAGTCAATACTTCTAATGAAAAGGTGTTTAAAGTATAATGGTTTAATATTTACTCGTTATAAATATAAAAGGTTATGGGTAATCTTTAATAATTAAAAAGTAAGTGTATTATGTACAAGGTAAAACAGTTATTAATATAGTTGAGAATATTATTTAAAGTTAAATATAAAGCTTTTATTTAATAATAAACATGTTGGTTTTATATAAAACCTTCGTTTTTTTAAATCACTATGATTTAAGGTAACCGTATGAGGGTTTCTTTAGATTACCGTAATCCTTAGTGATTTTGTCACGTGACCCGTCGTTTTGTGCCTTATGAGATCCTTTTGTCTTGGCTTTTTTGTGTAGTAAGGCTGCCGAGTCTTAGGACTAAGACGCGCGTGATATTCCCTATTGAGTATGTTTATAATAGTTAGTTAATTAAGTAAATTTTAATGAAAACTAGTAAAAAAGTATTAAAAACAGTTAATGAAAAGGAGATCTTATGATTTTAAAGATTTAGCAAAAAGCGGTATTTATAGGAACCATTTTATAAAAAGTTTTATTATAACTAAAAGGTAGATCCACAAGTATAGATTTATTATTTATTAGACTATTTAAAGGTTGCTCTTTATTTCGTTTTAAAAGTGGAATAGTTGAACGTACTTATTATTTATCACCTTAACCTTTTACTTAATAATATCTTTATCTCTGACTTTGGCGACATCATTGGCATCATCGATTGGTAATATGTTATTATCTTTTTAATATTTTTATAAATCAAAATCCTGAAGTATTTTTAAAATTATGGTAACAATGATTTTGAGAATTTCCGGCGTTTAAAGCTTATAAAAAATTTCATTAATATAACTAGTAGTGATAAGGAAGTAGAGATGAAGTAATATTAACGATGGTAAGTGTATTACTTTTACCTTAGCTATACTAATGACTTTAATAAGGCTTATTTTTTGTCGTACAGGCACGGCTGCAGCTCGCCTAACTGCTCTCTTGGCACTGCAAATTTTCCAGATAGGGTTCTGCCACTGTATACCGCTTTAAAGGAGCACTTCCCCTTTTACACTCCTTACTTAGATTTTACTCAATTAATCAACACATTTCTATCATTTCAAGTGCTCGCAGAGCCTGAGTCTTATCGCGCACGTCATTTTTACATAATAGGAAAGTATAACTTTGTTTTAAGGAATTAGCTTTATGATACTATTGATTAATTATGAAAAAATGATAATATATTACTTTAAGTACAGTTGATTAAGACAATGTCGGAGTGGTTTGAAATTGCCTTTTTAGAAGACAATTGCCCAGTTTATTATTCTTTAATGGAAATTAAAAAATATCTTAACAGGGACACTAAGTAAAACAGCGTTAATAAATAAATGTAATAAGTGTGAAATTTTATTGGGATTAATATTAACGGCTTAGTATTAAATGAGGAATTTGAGAGTACGAGAGTGAAGGTTAAACTTATTAAAAATAAACTAATAGAAAGCGCCAATATAAATGAATAAAAGAGGGAGTTTAATAAAATCTGGCCTTTTTAAAATTATGAAGAAATAAATTAAATATTAAACTAATCAGTAATAATAATAAAGAACTTTAATAACATAAAATACAAAAAGATAAAAGAATTTATTCTAAAAATAAGATAAAATGAAAAACGTATCAATAAAGCATAAATATAAAGCCTCTGTAGGATTAAATTAAATGCTATATGTTGTTACCCCCAATTCCTACAAATATATTAAACTATGCATTAATCATATTCTCTTTTTTCTAACATAGCGCCAGCCTTTACATTAGCTTTTACGCAAGGCTTCTAGCCCCGCTTTCAAGGCTTCCCCCCTTACTTCGTGAAGAAGTTCTCCTTTAGTGACTGCAGTGTGTGGCTTAGGAAGTGCCGTCTTATCTCTGCCCAGGTCTTGTCTTTGTGGACTATCTTAGCTAATAGACTCTCTTGATTCTTGGTCAGTTTTTTGCCCGGCTTGCGAGAAGTGGCAGCTTGGCGAGAGACTGCAGCCTCTACTAACAACTCCTTAGAGCTAGTGCTTAAAACTTCTGAATGAAGTGAAAGGTTTAAGTACTTAGGGATATGTAATAACGAAAACTCGAGATTGTATATCATCTGATTGTTAATTATAATGCGTTTTAAGAAACCTTGGAAAGGCCATTCCTAATATTCCGCAACTGGTGCCAACTCCTCCGTATCTGAGGGACTGTGAGAGCTTGGTGGGGCGTAATGGTGGTCATTCTTTACGGATGTGGGCGGGTGAGCAAGATCAGTCTGGGACTGCGTATCGCCGATCTTAAGGGCAGGCGTTGGAGGTATATCAGGAGGCGCTAGGAACAGTCTCCGCTGCTTCATAGGTCATAGGTTCTTGTCTTCCTTGTTGTCCTTGTTTATGTCATGACCATGGCGGTGCTCTTGGAATGGTGGATGCCGCTGTTGATTCCTTCATTCTGGTACTGCCGCTTCTCTCCCCGCTGCTTGTGCTCCCCATTGTCATCATGGTCATCGGCCTCCTCCAGTTCCTGCTCCATTACCTCCTGCCTTATCTCATCTACTGCCATCTCCTGTTCTTGCTGTCAATCTCGAGCTTAGTGGTCGAGGGTGACCCAAGGGGACGAGACCGTCGGACGTGGAGGTGTAGTTATGGTAGGCGCTGAGCGTGGCTTTCGTCGCATTGCAGGTCGTGGGTCCTTATTGCTTGTATTTGAGGTATCATTTGTGTTTATGTAATAATGGGTTTCACTACTAATCTCTATGTGCATGTCCTAGTGCCTCTGCTTCTCTCGTTATTTCCCCAACTCGAGCTCGCCGCCCAGTGCCGGGTACAGCAGTACTTGTCGTGGATCGAAGTCACTAACTGCTTAAGATGGACCTTAGACTATGCTTGGCTTAAGGGATGGGGAGGAGGCGCTATTTGAGACGTGTTTTGTTAACAATATGTTCCTCAACTTCTTCCAAACTAGAATTCTCTTAAATCAGCTACTTACGTTTAAGCTCAGAGAGTACCATAAAGCTAAGCGAGATCTTCAATTGATCTTCAGTGATTTAGCTACGGGGTTTATCAACCTAATACTCGAAATTATTCTTACCTCTACTGCAGCTGTTATAGCGCATATAATAAACTCAAATGCCATCCCTTTCCACTGGTGGGACTAAGTCTTGAGAAGGTCATTCGCAAGGCGGCCGTAACATTGAAATTCGCATGTCGTCTTCATTAACCTAAGTATCTAACCTATTTGGATATCCCCCCAATACGATTCAGTATTAGGTTGTGACTGTCTGGCGTCTAACAAGCGGCCGGATGTGTATGTAAACAACGATAGTGCTCGTTGAAGATCTAAGGTTGTGCGGTTAACAAAGCCTCAGTGGCTTTTTTATCTTCAGGGTCATTCATATTAACGTAAACAATTAGGTCTAACCAATGGATTTCCACCTATAGTGGGCAGCCTAAGCTCTTCTTTCTATACTGCAAGCTCTTACTGTTTTTATATTATTATGCCTCCACTTTCTACCACCTTAGTTTTCCACCGCTTTTACTCCTTAATACCTTAAGTTATGCCATATCAAGAAGCATTTATTTTTAATTTATTACCAATAGTTTCACTATGTTTTCGACTTCAAATCTCGTTTTATAATTCTTTAATCAAGTAATAACTTAAGGAGAAAAGTGTAGGCTAATAATGACTTCACTTATTACTCTTTTAAAGCCAACCCTAAATCCCTTTTTAATTTAGGCATATTCTTCTTAATTTATTCATTGTCGCTGTTATTAAAAAGCTTAAATAATAAAGCGTAAAATCCACTAATACACTCTAAGTAATACTACCAATATTTTATTAATTAGTCTGATTTTTTAATAACTTAAAGAATTAAGGAAAAGTTTAGGATTAGGCTTGCGTTAAAGTAAAAAGCACACCGTACAACTCAAAGTTAAGTTTTAAGATTACAAAGGCGTCATATAAAGTCGCGTTTTATTTAATATACCTAATATTAATATTGCCAAAAACGCCTTTAGCCTTATCATAAGCACTTGCATTATTTAAATCATTATTATCAAATCACTAATTAATCTGCATATAATTAGCAAATCGCTTTTAAGCATCAGAAACAACCAATGCACCTGCCTCAACTATTACCTTAATATTTATTTAATCCTAATTATGTTTAGTTATATTATAGTCCAACTTAGTAAAAAGCTGGCTATTTTAAATGCTAAAGGATGGATCTAGCATTTAAGGCCTTAGTTAAGATCTTTAAATACAAAGTTATTTAAAACTATTCCTTAAAAAATGGAAAATTATTGTTTAATTTATTATTATTATTAATAAAAGCGCACAAAACAAATTCATTTTTAATATAACTTATTCACATACTTTTAATTATTATTACTATATTTCTCTCCGCCTTAATTTAATATCCAAAACAAAAAAAGTTGGCTATAAACCTATATATTCTCTAGCTATTATTAACATTAAATAAAAACATTAAACAGCTAGGTTCAAAAGATCAAAGATTATTTCTATTATAAAATAATTAATTTGATAGGAAAAATGCAAATTAAACAAATTATATACTCTAAAAAGCAGCTATTATAAAACAAAATAAGCAAAGAAAAAGACCAATTTAAGCACATATATAATATCTAATAAGGGGAATTAAGGGACTTAAGTGAAAATCCGTGAACGCCTATTTCTTGAAATTGGACTAGTCTTATTCACACATCAATTTGCCATTTACAACTGCCATATATTATCCTAATATTAACCTAATCTTACGCATAAAATCTTAGCCCTTTTAAGCTTTTACTAAAACTTATTTATTATATAATCCCCAACATCCCTTAATTTCACCAATAATCAAAAAATTGGCCTATAATCAATCTAATCTTGTTTAACATCTAATTCATAATACCAATTTTATAAAACTTGCGGTTATTTCTGCAAAGCTAAGTCCAAATCAATCTTCCTTTTGTAAAATTGAAACTCCACGCATACATTATGCTATGCTAATTCTAACAGCAATTACAGTCTTGCCAAGGCAGCCTTAAAGCCAAACAATCCTCAAAACAGCTTTTAATTATTAAATCCATTATTCCAATATATAACAACCGCCAATCTAACTCCTCCTAAAATCATATAATATGCTTTTATACCAATTTCCACGTCAATCTACCTACTTATAACCTATTCTCCACTACCAGCGTTTTATATTCAATCTATAGAATGCTTAGTAAAAGCTTTAATAATGCTATTATTATATAAATTATCACTTGCCACAGCCACATTAAATAAAAATCAATCCTACTTATCACAAATCAATTTAAATCAAAGCATCAGTACATATCATCATCTCTATCAGCCTAAAGAAGTTTACTGAGATCTTTCTCGTCACAAATCAACTTAAATCTAAATATATAACCCATGTTTTCTTCTCCGCGGCATAAAAAAGCTCACCAAGATCCTTTCCTTGGCGTATAATGCCATGGCATAGCTAGATAAAGGCTGGCTATGTCATCATAAGGCATTACTTCCATCAACCAAATTATATCACATAAAAAAAATACAAAGGGTATGCCTCCCATTATTATATTCACTAAGAAAGCATTATCAAAAGGATCATAATAATACAACGGTAAAAAAAAAGGGAGTTAAGCTGAGCTTATATTTATATCTTATTTAATATAATATCCTCCAAAGGAATAATTGCCGTCACGACAATTAAGAGAATCAAATCCAAAGTGGTAAATTAAAGGTTCTGGCTTTAAACTAGTCTTTTTATTAAAGCTTTTAGTTATCATAAGCCCAATGAACCAGTTATCATAACCTTTAATACAATTACCGTACCGCCCTTCTTATACGGCCTTACATAAATAATGCTTTACCCAGGGGAAGTATTTAGTGGCGTTATATAATAGGTAGTATACTTATAAGGAACACTAAACGTTAACTCTTAAGATTTGTGTCGTCGTCTTTTGGGCCATTTAATACGATATAAAATCGTTGACTAATTGTTATAACGGAGTAATATTGTATGTTTTAAGTATAGCTTCTTATAATAAAAAGAAATTGAACAAGTGCTTAATAAACTAGTATATGCTTATATATAATAAAATTGAATTTACGAAGCTCGGTAAATAAGGCTCCGCCGGTTGTTTAGCGCGGCTTTTTTAATCAGGGGTCCAGAACTAGCCTTAAAAAATCCCTAACTTACTTTTTCCAAATTTAGCCGGCGGCAATCATAGCCAAAGAGCCTAAACAAGCCCTTGTCCACTCACCTCAACTCACCTCCTGCTCAGCTTAGCTCACCCATAGCTTAGGCTATAACAGCAACTACTCAGGTCCAAAGACAGAAATAGAAATTACTCACATCGAGATTCCAATATCGAACTACCTGTTATAGTTAGTACACGTATTACAACGCTTCGGATTGTGGTTTTATTCTACTCTCCTGTCCCATTTAGGGAACGAAGAAGTATGATCGTTACTTTACTAAAATGTTTTGTATGAACCAAGTGAATGCACTTGATGGGTCTTGCTTGTCACGATAGGCATGGATCTGAGACGTGTGTACTGTAAGGGGTTTAAGCAATTCGCGGTGATTGGAGAGGCTGGCTGAACGACTGCAGTGAATCATTACATGTATTTCGAGAGCCACCTCATCTTGCGCCCTATATATTCCCACAATTCAATCTCTAACCCCTTGTACAATCGCTCTTTCCACAGACAATTACAGCTCCCACCTCATAAACTCCACTCCAGTCTTCAGTCCTACGAAATCCAATTGAACATCCCATGTCTCTTAAGTCCTACACCGCAGGCGAATGGACAGCGCTATTCACACTCCACTCGAAACAAAACCCTCATTTTCCTCATCCTGGACAGCCGAAAGTTTTTCCTAGCTCCCATACTCTCACGAAATGGATTCAGGATGGCTTCCCTTGGACTGGCGACCTCGCTCAGCAACCCACTGACGATGTTGTGGCCGAGATCATAGCATGTTGGGAGAAGAGCGGAATATTGCGAAAAGAGACTGATTGGAAGGGAATGTTCGAACAAATGAGAAAGGAGAAGGAGACTTGCAAGATGGCCGGGGAAGCAAGTTGGTTCCCAAAACCTGAGATTTTCAATCGATGGACGTTTTTATATGGGATCATGCTTTGGCTCTGACATCTTCTCTGTAGGTCGATTGCTATCTGCATGATCCAGTGTAGGAATATTACAGCAACTTCCTTCTACTCACTCGGACAGAAATCTCACCTCATCATTGATGTAAAATATCTCCACCAGCGCGCATTGAATATCTTACGACCTCTAAACTCTCATCCTCCGCAAACTTATAGTTAGGGTAACATTTGCGGCAAAACACATAAAACATCGCAGTATAACCCTATCTAGGTAACTCCGTACTGTAGGGCTGGGGCCGGGCCGAAACCCTTTTCCTTACCTAACGTCCCACCCCACCATTCCGGCCACCCCCCATTCCGGCCACCGTTTTACACCAAAAAGTGCGATTTTGAGGTATTAGTATTTTTACAACAAATTAATAATAATTTATAATTTTTTTATATTTATATTTATTGATATCTATTGACTAAGTTCCTATAACGGCATACAATTTAAATCATATATTATTACGTAATATTAAATTTGACTTTTTACATACAAAAAACGTCAAAAATCACTTACTAATAATGTAATAAATAATAGATATAATTATTTAAAACTTGGAACATTTAAAGATTAGATATAAATCTTATTATTTGGAAAATTATAAGGCAATTGTATTAGTAGTTATTTTTTAATTAAGTATTTAATTTTTCTCATACAAATTATTTGTATGGTGTTTAATATTCTAATTAATTATAAAACAAATATAGAGAGGATTAGTCTAAAAATTGAGAATCTAAAAGTAATACATAAGTTCTAATTTGTTTATAAGTTTCAAGTTTTTATACTAATATAAAAAAAAGTAATTAAAAAAATAAGAAAAATCAATTTTACACCAAATTTGTATGAGAGAAATATTGTTGAACTTTAAACACTTAGTTTATAATATTACGTAATACAAAATATTTAAAATTATTATAATTTAAAAGACCTAATAAAAAGTGTTCTGAATCTTTATTTTTAGCTTATTTTATTAATAAACGATAAAGATATTAGTTATTTAAAGTAGTGAGTTTTGGTGTAAAAGGCGGCCGGAATGGGGGGGTGGCCGGAATGGTGGGGTGGGACGTTAGCCGAAAGATTTTGTGGAAATGCCACGGCCCATGGGTCGCGGCATTTCTATTTTTTGTTGGTTTTCAAACTTGATCTTCTTTATCCCATGGATAGAGTGGGGTAGGAGTATGTTGGTACTGGTCTTCAAACTTACTATTCTTTATCCTGAGAAGAGAGTGGGGTTAGAAGTATATTGGTACCCAGGTATATAGCTGCTGTAGCTTCTCCTTATTTGAATGGAGAATTCTGTTATCATTTGTGGTCGTTTCAGCTCAACACTTTGAAAACTCCTGTCATTGGTAAACATGGGCGGCATCCAAACCCTCCTGGAGAAATCTCCGACGAACATAATGTCCAAACATCAAGCATGAAAGCCCGAGCTGCGTCTCTTCGAGGACAATCTTTCGTACTTCCCAAACTTGATACACTCATGCCGGGCTGGCCTTCTTACATCGGCAAGCATTATGAGGAACTTCAGGCCGTAGCCGAGATTAAGTACGCCAAGTAAGCATAATTGCTACCTTTTCAATTAAATGTTGTGTATTTTGTTACTAACAATGAGCTAGATTGGGGTACACAGGCGACAAGCTCAAACGGCTTCGCAGGATAAGCTGCCCTTTACCTGCTTCTTGCTGGTGGCATGAAGCGTCACTTGAAGCCGGTGTTACTTCATGTACTGGATCATGTTTATTTTCACCTGGGATGATGAGTTAGAGGAGATCCATATGAGAGATGTCGCTGGTATGTCAGTGATTTCTCATGTCTCATGATTTTGAATGTGGAAGGGCTGAGGGATCTTATATAAATCAAGCAGTGAAGTAAGCGAGTCTTCCAAGGCTTGCAACATTCAGACTGTAGAGGTCTCTCACTCGGAGTTTTGATATGTTCAAAATACACACTAAGTCCCCAACAGGAGAGTCACTAGCCGCCTAAGCTTTCCGACACGATACCTTGCTTTTCATCGAGCACTACCTCGGCCTCTTAAGCACAGAAGGTCCAGCTCCCGTCGCACCCAGCCCGGGCCTAGCGACATTCACCGAGCTACAACGTCACGCAACGCAGAATATGGTTCGAAGAAGCGAGACTCTTCCTCAATATGGTAAAAGTAGAGCAGGAATACATCCTTGCTGATCAAGTCCCAACCGTGGAAGATTTTTGGACGATGAGGATGGGCAGTGGTGCTGTTGGACAGGCTAATTTGTTGGGGGAGTAAGTCACGGTCGTTCATTTCATTATTGTACTCTCGGAAAATTTGGAATTCCTGTGTTGTGAATGGGGTTGGTTGGTTGTTGTGAGGAGGTATGGAGAGCTTGTATAAAAAGATTATGTCTCAAATTCGGACTACCCGACCATATCCACGCGCACCTAGAGATGCAAGTCCTAAAAGACGAAGCCAAAACATCTCAGCAGTCAACGACATCCTCTCACTCAAGAAAGAGCTACGAGAGAACTGCGTTCTCTCCTTGATCCCAGTTTGTGTGTACAACAGTATGGGGTTACAAGTTGCGATTGATACAGCTTTGGAATTTCTACGTGGTGTGGTAGGGCGCTTTGAAGCTGCTGCGAAGAGACTTCTGAAGTTGGGGTGAAGAGTCCGGAATATGAAAGGACAGTGGTATTTATTGATGCGTTGAGGACAACACAGACAGGGAACTTGTTGTGGTCGATTGAGACGGATAGGTATGGTCTTGCGCAGTATAAGAGAGAAGATGGGAGTACGGGTAGTACTGTAGATCAGCTGACATATTTTCACTACGAGGGGATCATCAGAACGAGGGCTTTTTGAGCCAACGGGCCACTAAACGTTCTTCATTCTCAAGTAGACTGTGCTCATGAGTACACATGGAAGTATTCTGTGATACAGCCATCATATCGAGTCCAAGTTCCCTCATCACTTGTCACCAGATGACTTCGGATAATCCTACACACAAACTGTAAAAACAAATCATCAATCTGCGGCGAGACATGTCCTTATGCAGAGCATCGGAATACTATTCATTCTTAGTTAGCTCTGTCCGGAACCTTGATTGGGAGGCAAAGGATACACACCGTTGAACCTGAGACTATTGAGAATAGGAATCGATGCGTATGTTGATAGCCACCTTCGGCAACAGCATATTGCGAGATGCGAAATTCGAGAGACGCCACCTCAAACAACCCACGAGTGCTCCAAGACCTCCTTCTCAAACAGCAATGCCTCGGTTCTCTCCGTCATCTCACCCAAGGTCTCTCCCGGCAAACTCTCGAAATTGTCCCTATCGGCTGCAGTAATAACCTTCTGGTCGATATTCCTCGGAGTCGTCCCATCGCCGTAGTTGACCCAAGTAGTAATCGCAACAGCAGCATTCCCTCTCTTCGCAACATGAACCATCGCAGCGTCGCAACGGAAAGGTGCGGCGTCCTAGAATGCGCTCTTCTCTGGAAGTGGCTATGGTTTCTTCTTAGATTGTCTTGAGTTCATTGGGGTTATGGTTCTTTCGCTTTCGCTTTCGCCTTCGCTATCGCTGTCCCCCTCCCCCCGATAGATTCTGATGATGTCATCACGGATGTTACAGTCGCAGCAGCCTAGGTCGTCATGGTAATCATATATGGCTCCAATTGCCAGCTCGAAGTATTGATCCTGCGAGGGGTGGTCGGACGGCGTTCGCATCCAGACTTGTGTTCGTAGAATCAGCTCGCCTGCGAAGATGCGTGCTTCGTATGAGTGAACTGCGGAGAACTTGAAGCCGTGGCCGTCTATTCTAGTGATACCCTTCTCAGTGGCTGTGAATGATGAGAGGGAGAAACCGTGTGGAGCACCGTGTCTGTACCGCTTCATCGCCATTTGAACCTGGAGGAAATCGATCGGTCGTGTAGGGAGGGTGTAGGTCTGCTGGTTCTGTGTGCAAGGGGGTAATGCCATTGTGAGGGGAGCTGTCGAGCCAGGCAAGGCGACAACATTGTTCGAGTGCAGCTTCTCGCAAGAACTTGTCAGGGAAGTCCTTCTCGTAGAGGGTGAGGAATTCGATGTAATCGGGGTTGCCAGTAACGACACAATCTTCGTATTTCTTGCGAAGCTTTTTGTAGAGCTTTGTATTGCAGATCGAAAGGCAAGCTGAACTCGAAGCAGGCAGGAAATCCGTAATACACAAGAGAACATTGGGTAGCAATCCATCCAGACGCCTTGGGCCAGCGGAAGCCATGCTTTGTGCCGCGGCGGGAGAGGAGGTGGAAGTAGGAAGTAGTTTTTGAGAGTCTTCCATTGTGAGGTGTTGTGGTGTGGTGGTGTTCCTTTGCGAGCAATCTGCAAGATCGAGTGAAAATATATCTTCACGTGCGCGAGTATTGCCTCAAAATTTAGACCCTAGCCACTAGTTCCATCCCGTTCTCAGGCAGACGCTTGATAATATTCACGCTGTTCAGTATGGTAGTTGAAGGTGAGATGCTGTCAAGGCGGCTGACAACAAAGAAATAAATCCAACAAGCGAAAATGCCGTTGTCCTTTGGAAGTTGAGCGCTTGAGGCAGCCTCCTATAGAGTGAAAACCAAACAGACTTGGTTTACTGCATGCAGGTATACAAGCGCCAGAGTGCATACTTCTTCAGCTAGCTGTCACAGCACGGCGTCAATCAAAGTCAATCAAAAAGGGAAAATTATCAGACCAAGACGCACGAAGTATGTAAGTTCACTTCAAATACAATAACTTTCTCTATAGGACCGAGCCTGTCAGTGGCAGAAGATGGGGCCATAGTAAACCAAAGCTCCCTTGTAAACCCACCGTAGATGGGGAAAACAGAGCCGGCGTAACTTCAAAGGCTCCCCCATTGGTCCCACTGCGGCTTTCTGGATTGCATTTTGTCTGCATCACCACTATCAATAAGCCCAAGAGAGAGCGAGGGAATTAAAAGCTTACTGCGTGGTCCCATAGGCTTCCTTCCATCTCGTGGCAGTTGTTGCGGTGCGCCCAGATGCTTGGTTGTACAAAGCCCATCTCCACGCTCAAGAGTATACATCTGGAGTGCCTGTCTTAAGCTTTGTAGGAGAGCGCCGAGAGAAGACGTCGTGCCTATCAATCATGACAATACCCCAACACACTCAAAGACTCACTTCAGAATACCTTTCCTCGTCCGCCGATCCCGAGCTTCCTAACTTCTGGTTTAAACCGATGGCAACAGCAGCTCTCGCTGTAGTACCAAGGGACATGGAAGCTGCGGGTTCAATCACATGGCCGACTTCAGAGAGTGATACCAGAAGTATTGATGAGCAATTTGTAATGAGTGAATGTTTGCGGCTTCGACTATTGCAACGAAATTCTTCACCAACATGTATAGCGAAGAGAACGACTCCTGAATTCCCTTTTCAGGAGGAACAATGACGATGAGCGCCATGATTAGAAATGGAGGCTATATTTGGCACATATAAGCGGGTTGAAGAGCCCAAGGCCGAGTCAACACTCTGAGCCAAGCTCTGAGATTCATAAAGACATCGACGTACCAAGCTGTACCAATCAGCAAGACAAATCACATACCGGCACTCTGGGAGACCTACTCATGGCAGAGCGAACTTGGCTTCGTCTGGTCACATTTTTCTTTCGATCTCGGCATGATATACAAGCTTTAATAGGAACGGTGGCACTCATCACAAGGGAGCGTGAAGTGGACAGACCGGTCAGGCTTCCCGGTACTTGGGAACGGACCCAGGCAATGCCAGATGTGGAGAATCACAACCTTCACGTAAGAGCTTTGGGGATTTGTCACGACCATCTTGTTGAGTAAGCAGTAAGCAGTAATCGGTTGGATGTTGGTGAAGTGAGATCCGTGAGAAGGCATGGAAGGATCCTTGAAGAGGCTAAGGACCCCGCCTCACGTGACAAATCACTGCACATATCTCACATATTTCATATGGCAGTGATAACAAGGAATCGCGGATCAGTGAATAAATTCTGCCTCATAGAAATTTGGGACAGCAATGTGGTAGAGAAAGAGCCAGCTCCAGGTTCGATGGGCAATATTGCGGCCCATCACAGCCGCTCCACGTGCCTCGCTTAGCTATACCAAGGCAAACTTTTTCCCAACCTCACTAATCTCGTAAAGCCCTTCCCACCTTCCACTTTTCCAAGTCAGACCCCGTATCTTTTATTAGAACCATGCGTCAACAACTCGTACCCCTCCAAGATTTGATTTGTACCCAACCCCGCCAGGAACTGAGAATGCGATTACTGTAGTGACCAACCTGCGAATCGTCCGATCGCACCAGAACCCCGGCCACATTCACTCGTATTCCCAGACACCTGCATCCAAGCTCCAGAACAGATCATCAACTCTCCACAGTTTCTCGGATCAGTGCCGCTCACGAGAGCTTGAATTGGACACCGTCTACGTCAGGGTCGATGATGCGCCACGTCCTTCTAAAGAGAAGATTAGAAGGACCCCTCCAAGGCATCAGCAAATACGGGGACTCGCATCGCGCTGCCCAGTCAAAAATAAGCATGGAGATCGAGTTCTATCATGTATCCTGGAAGGTTGGTGACATTGAAGGCAAAAAGGACTTACCTTGCTGAGACACTGGATTAGCAGGAATACCAACTTGCAGAGGAGTCCTGAAAGTATGCCAGGCGATCCTGAACCAAGTTCGAAATTCAATAGTCTGACTTCAAGATTTCCCGCCTTCTCCATTTTGCAGGATACTCCAATCGGTGCTGCTTCGTATTCTTTGTGTTTTTCGCTTGCGCATGTCTTGGCTTTGCGATTATGGGTGCGCAACGGTTGCTATGGAGGACACCCGGCCACCCGAATCGCCCAGACAGGAAATTCAATTCTCATAATTATGGGCCTCTCAGATCAGAGGCGTCAATTCGCCCGCCTTTCTTATTCATGAGTTCTTTCTGACCCAGTGGCAGTCCATTCTCATCCAATGAGCTTGTGAAGAAAGTTGGGGATTCAGAGATCGTATGTCCTGAACAATACTAAAATCCCAGTAAGCACGGGATTGATATGTGCATCTATTTGTGGTACGAGCCATTTTTCATCTGCGATTGTGCGTCACTTCCTTTTGTTTTGGCGTTATCTTATCCCGAGCCACTTTTGCTTTCAGGTATTTGAAGCGGCATCCCCCTTCCAAGACCGACTTTCTCTCGACATCCATTTCAACCACTCTCGTTCTCGAACACCCACATTCGCTATGCATTCTCTTGTAAAGCTGTCTATGATCGCGGGAGCATCTGCCTCGCCGCTGGTCACAAGATCATCATGCTGGTTTGGACTCACAGCATCCGGAGGACAATCTGGCACTCTCGGCCAACTTCCTGACGGGCAGATCCGTATTGGCGGAGGTTTAGCACCTGCCAGCTTCTCCATCAAGGATGGCAAGGTCACTGACGACTCTGCCTTTGGATGTATCTTGACTGGTAAGTACTACCTGTTTAGATAAATTTCATCACTGACATATCATAGATGGCATCGAACAATTCCAATGTGACCAAGGCAAGACACCAACTCCAGGCTTCGCCATTGGTACCAGTGGATCCTTTTCACATTCCGATGATACCAAATTCTATGCCTGCCCGGCATCCGATGCGGAATGGAACGTCTACACTACACCTGTCGAAGGACAGAAGAAGTGTGTTGAGATTACCTTGACTGCCAGTGGTTGCGGCGTTACACCTTCGTCGTCTGTCGTCGCTCCTAGTGTTAGTGTTACGACCGTGACAGTCCATGACTGTGACACAACGATTCCAGGAGGCCCAATCTCCCACCCAACATCCCCACCTACCACGTATCCTCCAGGAGAAACTCATCCTCCTTCTCCTCCAGCTACCTACCCTCCAGGACCTCCTGCCGAGACTTACCCTCCGTCTCCTCCAGCCACATACCCCCCAGGACCTCCAGGAGAAACACATCCTCCATCTCCTCCAGCCACATACCCACCTGGAGAGACCTACCCACCGTCTCCACCGGCAAGCTACACCCCAAAACCTCCTCCAACTTCTTACCCATGGTCCAAGTAAGTCATTCAATGTCTATAGAGTGGTCCACAAGCAAAGTCGAACGGGTGAAACTGACATTCTGGTCCTCTAGCACCACTGTGGCCCCTCCAACTTCCTACCCCACCGCTCCACCAACCACATATCTTCCTTCTTCATATGGTGAGACCACGACAACTGTCATGTAAGTACTGCGAAATTTCCACGACTTGTCATATTCAACGAACTTTATGCTGATCTAGACCAGCACCAGAACCTCAGTTACAGATTGTCCCGTGACCTCCACCTATGTCACTTCTGGGACGACGAGCTATGCAACAGGCACTTCGACCTCAACGATCTACATCACGGAAACCTCGACTATCTGCACCAAGTGCGGAGGCTACCCCACACATTCGACTGAGACTTTGCCAACTTACACACCTACGACAAGTCCCAACGGCACATATCCCACGTACAGTTTGAGCTCGTCCACGCCAAGCTCGTCTGTCTATCCCACCTATAGTCCAAGCTCATCAAGCTCTGTTCCGTCATACACTCCAACCTCTTCTGTGTACCCCACTTACAGTCCAAGTTCATCCAGTTCAGTCGTAACTTACACACCAAGCTCTTCTGGCTACCCTACCTATAGTGCAAGCTCGTCAAGCTCAATGGAGACTTACACACCAAGCTCATCTGTTTACCCAACATACACTCCAAGCTCAGTCTACCCCACCTACACTGCAGGCTCTTCAAGCTCGGTAGAGACTTACACACCAAGCTCCACTGCCTATCCCACGTATAGCCCAAGCTCGTCTAGCTCAGCAGAGACATACACTCCAAGCTCTGTCTATCCTACATACAGTCCTTCCAGTTATGTCCCAGTCCCAACAACATCGGAGTACCCAACCTATGCTCCATCAAGCTCTTCGACGCCTGTTGAAACTTATCCCGCAACCACTCCTCCGGGATACCCTGTCGAGACACCATCCAGTTCATCGGAGTACCCAACTATCTCTTCAACTCCTGTCGAAAGCTACCCAGTTGAGAAACCCTCAAGCATAACAGAATACCCAACCGTTATCCCCTCAAGCTCTACAACTCCAGTCGAGTCCTATCCCGTCGAAACCACACCATGGGGCTACCCTGTCAACACACCAACCACCCTCCAAACCATCACCTACGCCCCCACTCCATCCAGCCCAGCAGGATATCCCACTGAACCAGTTGGCTACCCCATGAACCCAGTGCCCACCGGCTACTAAAGGAGCAACATGATTGCATGACTGGGGCAAAACATTAGACTTCACTTCTTCTGCCTTCCTTTTTGAGCATACTTAGCATTTGGGTTCGGGATTTATGAGCATAGCATGGCGTTAAGCCGAGATGGCTGGAAATAGATGTTCCGAGATTTGGCTGGGACATTGCGCTTTGCGATGCGGCACTTGGATTACATTACACCCTCCTTAGTAAATGATAATATAGTAATAAATGACCATTGTGGCATTTCAAGAGCAATTCTATCGAGATCTTTATTGTGACCCTGTTCCAATGAATAATGTAGCTAAACTTTTTGTTGTGCCCTGTCTTGTTGATAGAAGGCGAGACAGTAAAACCCAAGGAGCCCCTTATCTCAATGTTGGCTAGAACAAAATAACAGAGAAAGCAGCGGGGACTAGGAATATCTTAATGTTGTAGACAACAAACACAGCCGTTCTCCTGACTTTCACCTATGTTGCCAATAACCTTGTCGTTGTCAAGACTAAGGTAGTTATTATTGTTCCTGGAAAGTGCCTTGCACAACGAAGTGAATGCCAGACCTGATTTAGGCCATAACACAAAGGCCAAGCCAGTCTCGCTTAAATCGAACTCACAATGTCAATAGGTAAGACACAGCGGTCCTTGCAGAATAGAATCACTCAGACAGATCGATTTCCTCCTCCCCAAGCAAGCAAACATCTTTGTTACTCTTACAAAAGTCAAAGAAATTGTAGTAAGTTCTTACCTTTTGACTCTGATATATCACTTATTAATTCAACTATACAGCCAAAAGTCCCAAAATCCTACAGATCGAATCCAGCAATTCACCTACCAGAGCACCGCCACATCACCGCCACCATGACCAACCCACAACTCGATCTCCCAAAGACCGCTACGCTGGCCGAGGTCAAGGCTATTCTTCTTGCTAATTGGCGATGGTATGTATTCAATCCTACCCTCCATCCCTCTCCTCCTGCTCCCTCCTCTTGCTCTTCCAAGCTAGAACTTTCTATTTCCCTTTCCTCTTCACACTCAACTAATCTTTAGAAGTTCGTGCATATAAAACTAACATACGCAAATAGGAAAGGAAATTGGAGCGGGATGATAGACAGGATGGTGGAGGACATGGGGAGGCTGGGGATGTTGGTCGCTTGTGAGAATCGTCCGGGATACTACCAGGTTACTTGGCCAATGGGCGTTGAGATGAGGTTGTTGAGGCGGAGGTAGAGGTTGCGGCTGAGGTTGAGATGGCGCTGGGAAAGGAGGGTGCTGATAAGGAGAAGAATGAGAAGTAAGTTGCAAATGACAGCAGTTGTCTTGATGACGGTGGTGGGCACTGATGTATTTGGCGGGGTTCTTTGTGTGGAGGTGGAGGTTGCGGTGGCAACTAAGAAGCATCACTGAGCAATGGGAAGAATCTTTGTTGACTGGAACTTCTAAATGGTATTTGACTGTGCCATTCGGGGAGCAAGTCGTGCGCCAAGTTGAATGGTAGACTTGGGAGCATCTTATAATTTGAGATTGGTATGACTTTTATAGTGTTGGAGACGGGATGAACGGTGAATTACTGGAGTATAAACAGATTCGTACAAGTGTTACAAGGCAAAAATGAAACAATAAGAGCTTCTCCTGGTTTGCTACTCAAACCCGCATTCAATTTAAGATATCTCGTCTTCTGATAGGCTGGAACAAAACGAAACAAAACAAACTGCGCCGAGCCCGGTCTGTTTGAAGCTTCACAATTCTCACAGACGCAAACGGTTCACTTCATTGGCCAGGAAGCGTAGAGAACCCTACAATCAGATTAGACCATTGTCATCACGACCAAAAAGCAGTGCAACTTACATCCGTCAACATCCTCAAGAACAGTCTTGGGAACAACACACTTCTTTGCCACAGCAATATCCTGCGACTTCTGCTTCCCACAAGTAGCGCTGAAGCAACCATTATCATCCATAGCTCTTTGCAGAGCATCGCCCTTCCATCCAAATACATAATCTCCATGTTGGCCGTAGCCGGTGGGATCACCGTTACTGAGCACGAAGGGTTGAGAGCCGTCGGTTGGCCAGTCGGCTTTGTTGTTGAATCCTGTGGTGTCCCAGACAATCTATGTGTTTGTCAGATATGAAAATGATTATTAGGTAGATGGGTATAGAGACTTACCTCGAGCATGAGCTGCGGGATCTTGACTGGGTGAGTGGATGGACAGTCGCCAGTAGACAAGAAATTCGATGGGCCGGCCTTGGGATAGGCGACGTGATCCATGTGATTGGGTGTATCCAGGGTCTTGCCATCCCAGCAACTACGCCATCATCAGCATAACTCTCGAAACCACGAAGATTGCAAAGCTTACGTCGGATACAAAACATTAGAACGAATACCACCTAAACAAGGACCAGTCGGGAAGCCTTCGGTATCAAGCTTCGCATCACTGCAGGGAGCGGCATTATCACCACCAAAGTTTGGTCCTGAGTAGCAGCGGAAGCAACTCTGAGATTTGTATTTCTTCGTGCGCCGCGCTTGGTCGCCGACGAACATCCGGAAACCCTGGGTGGGACAGTTAGATGAGGTTGCAAAGTGAGGGGATGCGGTGAGAACTTGCTGGTTTGAATGCTGTTACTTTCCCTTTGCCGGGAGAAATGTAGTAGACTGTCACTCCGCCAGATGTTTCCGTGGTAAATTTGTCGTTGAAGAGGAATCTGTGAAGTCCCACTATTAGCAAATGTCGAATGAAACGTATTAGAAGTTCAACGATGTTACGTGGTGGCATTGCAAACGACGATGTCGACGAGAAAACGCATCTGAAGAATCATGGACGTACCTGTTTGGGACCTGAGGAACACGCTTGTATGAACCATTGCGAGCTTTGAAATACAAGTTGGCAGTCCAGTAGTTAGATAGATCATCAGCAGGACCACAGGTAGTGCAGGATGCGAGGGCCGAGATATCGGCGGTGGGCATAGATGCGTTGAATGCATTGCCTCCGATGATCTGATGCGCTGTTTAAGAACTTGTGAGCCTCGAGGTATAGAAGAGATCGAGAGCCATCGTGTGATTCCAGGGTCTGATAGAAATTAAGCTACTTACTGTGAGGACTTGGGTACAAGCCTGGAGTGACGAGAGGATCAAGACGCTGGACGGTGAGTTGGGAGCAGCCAAATCGCAGGTGATTCAAGCCAGCCGCGATCTGAGCATCAGCCGCGGCTGCAAAGAGAAGTGTTTGCCAAAGCATGGCGAAGGGAGCGATGTGTTATGACAAGAATTGGAGAGACGAAGGCTCGGCGTTTGACGAGGAGAATTTACAAAACAAAATAATTCCAGTCAACCGAACTCTCACTTAACTTCTTCAACTTTGGGGGAATCCCGATTTATGAGGATACTCCAATCCCATTGCCATGGTCGCTGACGATTCTCTTCCAAGTGCCGCGCCAAGCTTGGTCTCGAATATAGAGGCAATTTGGATATATCAACATCTGAATGCGGGGTATTTCCGGCTCAAAGCTTAATTTGCCAATAAGAAGCGAACCTTCAAGACAACTTGATCATACGCGCCACCCGTAGCTGCAGTTTTGTAGAATTTAGGTACTCTCTGTTTACTTTTGTTGGGTGGACTTAATAACTTTCCCGAACGGGTGCCAAAATTTCAAATTTTGGCAAAATGAAAAGTTGAGATGCTTGTACCACAGCGATGATGCTTAATGATACTTCACCGGCACTTGGAGCTCACAATAAACAGATGGTGTTCGTCACAGAATGGAAACATCGTAGCAGCTGTCAAATCAACAATCAAGCTTTATTCACTTGAATAATATCAAAATCTAACATTACACTAACTCTCTACTAAAAGATTATAGGTATACTCCTGGCTTCATGATTCCCGTTAAAGATAAGGTAACCAACTGTCTTTGACTGACCTATCGCCGATTTCTTTGCCTCCATGGTAAGCAGTAAAATAAGCGAGGTCTCCCAGTTTCTCTTGATCAAAACCGTGCCCGAGTTCGTGGAATAACAGGGCATCCAGACCACAGAGACCTGGAGGAGTAGACTCTTCGTAGCTTCAATTCTGTACTTTTGAACTTTCTTTCCGTCGGCCGAAACAGTTCAGAATCACTAGCAAAGCGCCATTCAATCTCACACTCGTCAATCTGAAAAAATGATTCGGTCGACTTCATGGTGACATCGTCGATGCTTCCCGATCTTTCGATGGCGTGGTCAACAATCGCAAATGAGTGACATCACTTGAAGCTTTGTTGAGATACCCAAACAACCGTGTGAAATTCAAATTTCAGATTTAGTGAAATTTATTTGTTTCATCATTTTATGAACTGCTAAGTTTCAAAGGTTGAGAGCTTGAGCGGCTGACCCGTCATTCCAGGAAGAGGCAATGAGGCATACACTGAAGCCGTAGTGGTCCCCTCTGCCCCATATGCATGGATGCTTGACGTTCGGCTCAATTATCTCTCCGTTATGCATCTGACAGCACCTTTCGGTTGAATGTGCACGCAGCTTGAACGTTTGGACCGACCAGTATGGGGAGTATTGTTTTCATCTGCAAGTCTTCATAACTGCTTGAGTTGTAGGGTTCTGGCTGCTGTATTAAAAATCGAAGCACCATTCCAATATCTCTTCGCATAGGTTTACTTTCTGTTCTGAAGATGGAGGCTCCCAAAAAAGTTCTGATCACTGGCTGCTCCGATGGCAGTCTGGGTTCCGCTCTCGCACTTGCCTTCCACAGCGCTGGCTGGACAGTCTTTGCTTCTGGCCGCAATCTTTCCAGACTGGCAGCCTCAAAGGATGCCGGTATCACGTGTATACAACTAGATGTACAGTCCGAGGAGTCAATCTCCGGCGCCATGAAGGACATCAAACGACGTACTAGCGGATCGCTTGACGCCCTGGTCAACAATGTCGGACTTGGATACAGCATGCCAGTCACAGATACGAGTCTCGATGAGCTACGCAAACTCTTCGAAATCAACGTTTCCTCCATAATGAGCGTCACTCAGGCCTTTCTGCCTCTTCTTCTGAAATCTTGGAGGAAGCCCATTATCGCCAATAATACTTCAGGGATGGGGTTACTTGGCTGTGGCATGCCATTCCAAGTCAGCACTTTTTTTCAACTTTTGTCGTCTCAGGGCACGTTGTCTATAGTCAGATGCTATCATCAAGATCTCTTTGCTTAAACTTGAGTTACGCTAACACTGTCCGGGGAATAGGGAGGATACTCGGCATCTAAAGCAGCAGCTGCGAGCCTGACCGAGGCGATGCAAATGGAGCTGTCGCCATTTGGAATACGAGTGGTGAATCTGGTAACAGGGCTCGTGCAGTCCACATTCTTCCAGAATTCCAATTTCGCAGAGCTACCAGCGGGTTCTATCTTCAACATCGCAAAAGAAGCGATTGAGGCCCCTATGAATGGGCTCAGCGCTCCAGCAAAAGAGAGGATGCTTATGTCTGGGCAAAATATGTAGTAGAAGACCTGAGTCAATCAAACACACCACATCTTGTATGCAGAGGCGCTCACGCGGAGTCAGGTCGCATTGCTTCTTTCCTACCCCTGGGAGTTTTGGATAGGGTTTTCAAGAATGCTGCAGGGTTGGACGTCTTGGAGCAGAGAATACAGCAGCTCAAGGCATCTGCGGATATTGGGAAGAAGTGAGCTGTTTTCTTCAGCTCTGAGAATGTGGTGGCAAACAAAAGCACATACCTCAATGAAGACGATTACAGTTCCTCAATTCCAACCTTTATGCCTATGATTAGTACGATGTGATTATTTATCCTGGCCTTGGAAACATAACATCGGGCAGATGAGGTGAAACAAGGAATTGTATTGTAAGCTACGTCCTATCCATTTGATGTCTCAAAAAGATACTAGTCTACGCGCCCTGTGACCCCTATCACTGTGACCCCATCTCTGCTTTCACTAGACTTCCAAATCTACTTGCAGCTGTGATTGCCAGCACCGATGGGTTTCCGAGTTCCACAATCTCTCCCTTGTCCATGACAACGACTCTGTCAAAGTCCATGATCATGCTTAGTCGATGACTAACTGCAACCACCGTGTAAGATCCGAACTCTTTCTGGATCGTTTCCAGCATCACACGTTCCGTGTCTTGGTCGACACTGGAGTTCACTTCGTCAAGCAGCAAAATACCACCTTCCACGCTACTATCCTCCAGACCCAGCTTCGTGGCCCTTATACGACGTCTCAGCACGGCGCGGCCGAGCGACAGCAGCTGTCGCTGTCCGGCACTGAGGGTTCCCGTGTTCATACCAGCACTCAAGCCTCCTCGATCTAGTACAAAATCCCACAACCCGACTGTTTCGAGAACGGATTGACACTCTTCTGAAGTCGAGGCACCACAAGGGTCAAGATTAATTTGAAAGCTGGTCCCGTCGGGCAAGAAAACCGCTTCTTGAGGTACCGCAATGATATGCTGTCGAAGTTCAGAACGATTGATGCGATATAGCTGTATATCATCAATCACCATATTGCCCTGACTTCCAGGGAGAGGGTCCAGAAGTTTGAGGAGGAGCGCGATTAGACTGGATTTACCGCTACCGGTACGGCCACAAATAGCAACTTTCTCGCCTGGTGCGATGGTGAGACTAATTTCACGGAGCGCCAGACCGGACGATGTGTCCCGTTGACTTTCTTGCCTATTAAGCATGTCAGTAACCCTTCGAAGCGGTCAGAGCCAAAACTTTGTGAGGCTTACTTGTAACTTGCAGAAACGCCCTTCAGCTCTACAGCACCAACCTGAGGCCACTGTTCAGGAGGGAAAATATCCTCGTCGTCTAAGTCTTCGGGTTTGACAGTCTCATTGAAGTTTTTGAGTCGGGCAATGGCACCAATGGAGGTTTCAAGTCGGGTGTAGTAGATGACGATGCCGGACAAATTCTCCCCAAAACTCATCAAAGTCACCAGAGAGGCACCAGCGAAGCCAGAACCCGAACGAAGCCTGACGGCAAGAGTGGTCAACACAGCAGCTATTACCATGACTATTAAGTCGAGAGAGACATTCAACCACTCTTGAATCATAACCAAGAGGTATGCTGGTCGCTGGCTGGTGTCTAGAAGCTTGGCATTTTTCGATATGTCATCAGAAATATATCCTGCTACATGTCAGCGATTTCTGATCGCTGGTCCAAAGTCTAGATTTGACTCACCAAAAGCTCTCAGAGTTACGATGCCTCTGAAAGTATCTAGAAAATGTGTGCTAAACAAACGAGCGTTAGAACCATCAACAGAAGGAGTTTCCCATTTGAGCCGTGAAGTCCTGATGACTTACTACAAAGGACTTTTCATCTCGAGGTCTAGCAGTCTCAGCTGTTTGGAAGTCCGAAGGTAAAACCTTGCTATGAGGTAGAGTATGGCGGCGAGGAACGGGTAACTTATGGCCGAATACGCAGAAGACGTAAGCATGACAGCGGCTTGTCCAACAGCTTGAGAAAGCTGCATGCATGTTTCTCGCGTTAGCGACGACTTCTCTCAAGGACTTCAACCCAACGGAACACTCACACAAAACAGAGTGTTCAATACTGCCTCGGGAAGCTCGGTATCAATCAAGTTCAGATCTTGCGAGAAAAGATTGGTTATCACACCAGTATCTGTCGTAGTAAAAAAACCGAGCGGTGCGTGCATGAGTGTTCTCAAGACGTCTTGGTGTAAATTGGCTCCTGCTCTTTTCACCGAGACGATAAATAAACAGATACCTAGGAAAAGTAGAGAGATCATAGCGCAAATTTGCAGCAGCGCATATATACCTACGTAATAAGCGTGCGAGTGGGTTGGATGTTGAGTGGCGATATCATCGGTCCAGTACTTGAGCCCTGTGGATCGTTGTATTAGCTTGTGTGTCATTCAGTGCTTAGAAGTCGTCAACGAATCTTACAGATAGTTGGGAAATTAGTGAAGAAGCCCCAGAGGGCAGATAGGAAAAGACAGCAAGCGGCCAAAACCCATCCCATGCTCCTCAAGTAGTGTTTGTACACTGTTTTATCACCGACCCGCCGGAGTTCGTCGGTATCTCGTCTCATGGTGGGAAGAAGAGGTGCTGGCTCGTCTGCTGGCTGCACCTGGTGTATGCTCGTGGATGAGACGATCTTCGTCAATTCACGATGGACATCCGAGGGTTTCTTCAGTCCCAACCTTTGAACATACCCTGGATCAGCCAACAAGTTGTCGAAAGCTCCTTGCTCGAGAACTCCACCGCCTTCCAGTGCAATGATGTGATCCGCCGCGGGAAGGTGCTGGACGCTGTGGGTACAGAGCACGACGGTGGAACCTCTCTTCTTGAGTAGTCCCTCTTTCCCAAATACTTGGCGAAACACCTGCCCTTCAGTGCTGGCATCCAATCCGCTGAAAATATCGTCTAGCACAAAGAGATCGGACTGCAGATAGAGGGCACGTGCAAGAGACACACGCTGTTTCTGACCCCCAGAAAGTGTGATACCATCAGAACCCACACTAGTTTCGTCACCGAGTGGAAGTAAAGCAAAGTCGAAGCCCAGAGACGTAGCTTTGATGACTTCGGCATATCGTAATCCATCAAAGGGAGAAAATCCTATAATGTTGGCCTTGATTGTGCCGTTCCATAGAAAGGACGTTTGATCACAAAATCCAATGCGAGGAAACCGGCTGCCTAACCAAATGCTACCCTCGCTGAATGGTACTTCTCCCAGGATTGCTTTGCAAAGAGTGGACTTGCCCGATCCCACAGGTCCGACGACCATTGTCAGCGAGGACTTGGCGATTTGGAGGTTGACATTTTGCAAGGCAAAATTTTCGGCCTCCCAGCCGAAATTACCTTTCTCGATGGTAACAGCAGTACCGAAATGGTCTGATTCTTTCTCAGAGGACCCACTGGTCTCGGTTTTGGACAACTCCGAGACGTGTTGTTGGTCAACCAGTACTTGTCGAAAATCTTCGCGGCTTTCACATTCCAAGAAAGCTTGAATTCGCCCGATGCAAGCCAGGCCAGAAACAATCTCGGGAACCGACTGGAAAATTTGGGACAGTGGATTTGCTAGCAGCATCAGAAAAGAAAGACTTGTGAATATTGTTGCTGTGTCGAGTGTGGTTCCGGTAAAAGCGAGGGTCAATGGCGGACTGATCAACATGGGGGCAAATCCGAAAAGTGCTGCCAATATGGCGATCTTCCGGAACCTTGCTCCTGCAGCAAGCTCCTCCAAGCGGAGACTTTGTACGAAATCTCCAACCGCGGAGGATAACCCAGAGATCCTCAGATTCTTCACGCTGGAAATGACCGTAGCTGTGAGTCCAACACGTTTCTGCACTCCTGCCATCCAAGACCGCTGCGAGTCGCCCGTAAAGCTGATCAGTACTCCTAGGAATACGAAGCAGACAGTGACAAATCCTATGGGTACGAGGAAAACAAAACCAAGACGACTGTACAGCATCCATCCCGCCAAAGCTACTTGAATGAAGCCCGCCCATACATTGTGTATCATCCTGAAACCAAGCTTAATTCGCTCAATGTCAGTGCTCATCAATGTGAGGGCAGCATTGTGATCCTCCACACCCATGCGGGCTTTTGTAGCTTTGTTGAATATTTCAGTGACAAGGATTGATCTTGCCATGGCGCGCATTCGATGATGAGGGTACCTGTATGGTTTGCCAGCGTTAACGGAAAAATAACATTGTACTTTGCTGGACTTGGATGACATACATGCAGAGGGCCGTGGAGATGGCTATTCCCCCATAGATAAATATGCTGGCTCCTATCAATCCATATCCTGTATTTGCTGAACTCCCAGGCCGAGAAAGATGTTCCAGCAGTTTTTCGATGAAAAATGGCTGACAAAATGTGAATCCAAGTTGAGCCAAACGTCCTGGAACTGGGAGTAGCAGATGTGTTGCTAGCGTTTTGACAAGTGCTTTCAACAAACCGTACTTGTCTCCCTTCATCTTGGAATAATCCATGTTTCGAGAGAATTTGTTGTGTAGTGATGTGCTGCTCAGAGACTCGTCAAGAGTGTACAAGTCATCGACAGTGAGCATTTTCGTGTATCCCCGCATGAACATGTTGTTAAGCCAGAAGAAAACACCAAGAGAGAAGATATTACTTGTCTCCTCTGGACTATGGGTCTTCTCGTCCCACAGAACCCATTTGGACTTGGACTGCGCTTCTAAAACCAGAATTCCAGCCTTCAGAGCAACAGATGTGGCGAACAAGGCGCTGTAAATGCGCTCAAGATTACTGTCTGACAACAGGAAAAAAGTTCGTACTTGGGCAATATCCAATAATATCGTCAGGAACAAGTAGCTGCTGAGAAGTATTGATGGTCGGGGGCTTCTACTGTGGTCGATCGTGCTTCTGAGAATTTAAACCGTCAGCAGCGCCTCTTTTGCTCAGTTATATTTGCTTTGACGTTCTTTCTGGAACGGAAAACCCCCGAGATGCAGAGAAAAGGAATATTCCAAGAGCTAACGGGACAGACTTACAGAGCTATCATTATTACACCCGCTACAAGTTTGAGAATCGAGGATGCCATAAAGATACTGCTTGGGTGTAGGGATCCGACTGTTACTAAAACGAGCAACGCAAGCTCAAAGACGGCATAGATCATGATCGCGCCCTTAATTATGAAGTCAACAAACGCAGGTGCTAAGCTCGCAGGGAGATTAATTGTACCTGTTTGAGGTGCTGGAAGAAGGGAGCTTTGACTATAACTGGCTTTCGCGCCTGGAACCCCGTACGCCATAGCGACGTGATGATAAACAACGCGGAAGGTATGATAGAGAAGAAGAGCTGTTCAAAACGAAGGTTGAAGTCGAACCTTTGTTGACTCATCTGAAGCAAACCATAATCAACAGCATTGAATGGCATGTTGCTCCAAAGGAGCGAAGTATTATTGATTGTTGGTGAAAGCAGAGCTACACAGAGTGTCGCGTTGATGGTGGCAGTTTTGAAAGAGGGAGTGGAGTGCCGCTGCGATGTTTACAGGACGCGAAGCTGCGCGCCCAATCCGTAGACGAGCCGAGCTTAAGGTAAGGTAACTTTGATCGTACCATCGGTGGGGGCCAGCATGCAATGTACCCTTTCGTACCACATGCAAAAGACTCGTATGTAGCGTCGTTGCGATGCTTGTCCTTGAGAGTGAGCATCTCCCCAGTGGGTTTTCAGGGGGTTTAAGTGGGTCATCTGTTGGTCATTGCCCTGTACTCCTACTCCCCCCCTCAGCTCCATAAAATAGCAAGATACTGGAGTTTGAGAGATAGGCGCATCGCTGTCAGTCTAGTCCTGGAACCGGGCCAAATATCCTCCGCACCGCACCACCATACCAACACATACCAACATATACCAACTTATAACTTATACCAACATGCGGCGCTGCACGAATATGCGAGGTAATATCCGACTGCTTCATAGACTAACCCAATGGGGGGGAAAGTGGCCCGATCCGAGGATAAGAAAGAAGTGTACCGACCGGCCCGAAGCGTAGGTGGGCACATCTGCACAAGCTCAGATATAAGTACACAAGTATATATTCATCCCGAAGGTTTTCTCGGAGCGCAGAGAGCACTACGAGTCTCTGCTCTTGAGTCCAGCTGGGAGTTTCGAACAGCAGTTTGCCGAGTTTGGTACGCCATTGTGGAAGGGCCGGATTCTCGAGAGCTATGTCACCAACTTCTGCGGGCTCGTCAGGGGCTGACATGGCATGTGACCGCTCAGCTGCGATCCATGCAGTTCGTACCTCCCGTGTATCTTCCTCCCGGATACGTCTCAATTCGGTATCTTTTTGGTGAGTTGCTTTCTTAATCTCCTCAGCACTTGCCCCGGTGACTTTGAGCTGCTTCCAATTCTGAACAGCAGCGAGATATGAAGAAGCTTCCGGGAGCTTTTTGTGCTGAGGCATGCCGCGCAGATCAAGTGGTGCTCCGGGAAAGCGTTGAGCTGCCATAGTGCGAATTTTGTCCGCATGGGCCCTGAGCGTCGGAAGAGTTCTGTCGATGAAAGAGGTTTGAAGATCAAGATCTAGATGTCTATTCAAGCAGTACTCTTGAGTGATTTGAGGCCTTGAGTGCCCAAGTATCAGACCTCGCAGGTCTGGGGTAATAGTCTCTATATACGGGTCAGACTATCTTAATACCTATACTGCGTCTACAAACAACTTACGATCCATTGCATTCACAACCCCTCGTCTGATAGTATAAGACCCTGCCAGCATATCGTATCTAGCCCGGTAAGTGACACCTCTGAAACTGCGATGTATCCGAGATCACTTAAGGGGTTTCCATGTTTGTCGCGAAACAATGATGTCTTCAATACTTCTTTCTTGAATGGCACCTCAATTATGTCGTCCTTGTCTGAGACCTGAACATCTCCTCTGGTTTATACTCAAAGGCGTCGTGCTGAAATGCAAAAGCAAGGAAGTGGAGTACAGAGCAAAAGTGTGGGAACTCTCGGTCTTCCCATAGCGTCATTGTCAAACTATGTAACATGTGAGTTTCAAGTAGCGATTTATGGAGCTATGAATGCTTACAATTTACTCTCACCGTCCCGTTTTCCTTTTCATTTATTAGAAAATCAAGGTGAGACTCATTTGAGGAGGCAAGCCTTTTGTATTTCAATGAAGCCGAAACTTTAGATGCTTCAAACCATCAATAGCGGCTCTTTTGGCGATATGATGACTGACCTGATATTGCAAGCACCCATCACCTCGACCGTATGCAGACGCAACAACCACAGCCCCTGGTCTTGCGGCTGTGAAAGCTAGTAATAAGTTATAGAATGCAACTTCTAGTCGGCTACATTCTTGCTGATATTTATGTTGGTCTTCCAACCATAGAAAGCGAAGAATGGTATCTAGATCAGTTGCAGAGGCAATTGGCTTCGGTTTCTTCTTGGAGCTCAATTTGTATTTCGGTTTCAATTCGGTCCACACCCACTATTGCTGGCGTTAGCTATTACTTTATGAGGATGCAAATGGAAGAATGAGCGACCATACATCTCTGACTTCTTTCCTTACTCTTTCGAGAATTACGTCGCCGGTATCGTTCTCATACGCCTTAGATGGAATAACAAGTATCTGATCGAATGTATGAACCGTTGGACGTTCCGCGATAATGCCATAGCTCTCTATAGCTATCACCGTGAAGAAGCCTTCGATCAATGTCACATCGATACGTGTATCTGCCGGCTCACCCAGGCGAGATAGATAACTGTCTTGGTCAGTGAATTATCTCGGAGTGGTGAAAGATACGCTTTGGGAGATGTCCGCGAAGCGAGGCATTTCCGATAACTATCCTTGGTTGCTCGGGAAAGGTGTAGTAATAAAACCTCTGTTGTTTATTTGACTGCGTCAACTTTCCTTCTGGGTATGATTGTAAGAATGAATAGGTAACGATTTGAGAATGGGCAGCAAAGCTGTTAAGGGTCACATGACCACGGGGCATATGACCACGGGAATTAGCCCCTTTGTACATATAGCCTTTAGGGCTCTTCTTTCTTTCTTTTTTCTTTTTTAAATGTATTAATATATAAAATTTCACTTTTATTGAAGTAACTCGTACAGTTGCTTATAATAGTAAAAAGTATAGTATTATATAATAACAATTTCTTTTTTCTAATCAAAAGCTTTTTTCGTAAACAAAGATTTATCGAAAATCCGATTTTATGATTGTATAATACCTTTTTATTAAACCCTTTCTTTTTTCCCGATCTTTTATATTTACTTCTTTTTAATAATACTCTTAGATAATATAGAAATACAAAATCTAAGGCAAGAATTGGCTAACCTTCTCTTAAACGTCTTTTCGTAAACTTATATTGTCTAAAAAAGAAACAAAAAGATTAAGAACATTTAATAGACGATTTATGTTATTATAACCTACACCCGAATTATTTATACCCAAATCACTTATAAACCTTTTAACGCTTACAGATTTCTTATTATTTATAAACCTCGAGTTATTTTAATAAACACCTAAAACTCTTGTACATTTTATTATCGAAAGCAAAAACATTTAATATACTCTTCGAATAAGTCAAACTATTAAGTTTGATTTTACCCTTCGTACTACTCCAGACGGCCCCGCTTCCTAATCCGGAAGTTATATTAAACTAACAAAGACACTAGAAAAAGTATAATATAACTTCCACGAATTTATTTTATTAATAAAAATCAGATAACCTTTCGCTGACGTTATAACTTCGGAACAACCTTTGTTTTAAATAAACACTTCGCCGTTAATAAGTTTATTATTGCTTTTAATTTTAAACCTATCGTTGCCTTTATTTTTTTTTATCGTATTTAAGTCGTTATAAAGCTTCTTTATAACGGACTTTTTATTAGGCCTATATTTAACCTACTATTATTATTAAAACGCCATAATCTTTAAAGGATACTACGGCTTAACTATTAACGGCAAAAACCTTATATATCTAAACATTAAAGATTTTATTTATATTCCCGACTTAGCTAAAGTAAATGCCGTTTTTTATATTTTGTCTTTTTAAGATTATATAAACCTAAAAATAAAAGCTGTTTAAAATACTTTAAATAATAATTTGTTAATTAAATCCGTAGTATTTTTTTAAGCCTTTTTGAATCGTTTTTATATAAAACTAAACAAAGAATTAGATAATAATAAAAGAATTCGCGGAAGATATAGGGAAAATAAAGAATAAGGCAATAATAGAGGAAATCGCGGAGGATATAAGGGAAATAAAGAATAGGATAATAATAAAAGAAACCGTAGAAAATATAAAGGAAATAAAGAACAGGATAATAATAGAAAAAACCATAAAAAATATAAAGAAAATAAGGAAAATTATCCAAAAGATCACAGAAGATTTAGAGAAAGTAATAAAGACTAAATAAATCGGGATAATCGTTTTTATAGTAAAGGCAAAAGAAATAAAGGAAAAAACAAAAAAAGAAATAAAGACGGATTTAAGGAAGACAATCGCCAAGGTAATTATTGAAAAGACTTACTATTTGTACCCTTGAGTTTTAAAGGCTTTAAGGCGGAAGTCATATAATACAATAGAACCTGGCTAATAACCACTTATTTATAATGCTTTAAGAATTTTAAAGCCGTTTATAAAAAAGTCATTATATAAACCTTGTTTTTTGTCGTTATAAAAAACATTACTCAAATCTAATACAACGGCTTACCCGCCTAAGTCTAAAATAACCTTATTTATAACTTATAATTATAATACGTTTTATTATTTTCTTATTTTTAGAAAAACCAGTCCACTTATATTATAAAAGCCGACGCTTTGTTATATTGTTTTAACGGCGAGGACAGTGTTATAATAAACGCAAAAGAGTACTTTATAAAAAAACTCGAGTTATATAATAAAGCCAGTAAAGACAGTAAAAATCTTAAGACTCGGTAAATCTATAGCGGTTTTGATTTTGTCTTATATAATTCTATTAACTTTAATTATAGATATAATATTATTAAGTACTTTTAAACTTAAATCAATAATTATAAATTAACAACTAAAAAATAATAAAAGTCTTTCTGTTTTATAATAGACTTAGTGGCTTAAAACACAAAAGAGGCCATAAATAAGAAGAAAAACAAGGAATATCAATTGGTTCTTTAACATTTATTTCTTTTATTATATGGCCGTTTTAAACAATTCTAACCTTAGCTCAATTAATTTTTGTTATCTTTCGGATAATAATTAATAATGCCACTATTTTAGCCGGCCCGTTTTATACTTAAAGACGTAATAAAACATATTATTGAATAGTTTAAAACCGTAATCCAAGAACCCGTCGATTAACAACGTTGCCTTTTAGCCTTAGTTATTACTGTAACTACAATAACTACTAACATTATCAAACCTATCTTCGGCGGCTTTAAACAAGCTTGATACTTTTGTATTGTGGAGGGGCAAATCCCAAGCAACTACACAACAAGAGGGGGATATATTTAAAGTATAAAGAATAATTTTGATATAAAAGAACAAAACAATAAAACCTTAAGATGTTATATATTTGAAGAGTATAAATTGTCAAAAAGGGGTTGGGGAAAAGAATAGATTAAACTAAATAATTGTAGTATTATTGTAAGAAAAAATTGTTTTTTTATAAAGAATAACAAATATACTCCTTAAATATTGCCTTAGAGAAATTTACGGAATGTTAGCCGAAGTAATATTTAATAACGTGACTTTACACAAAAATGAAGTGGCCCTGTTATATATACTCCCTTTTTTAAACAATTAACTTGTCTTTGAGTTTTATGTACAAAAGAATGTAATAGTTTTATTTGAGCTTTAAATATTAAAAAAGTACAAATAATAAAGGTCGTTGTTGTTGCCAAAATTATGTGATAGTTGATAAGTCAGAATCTTTTTATTTTTGGGAATAAACATTGGCTTGTTTAGTGTTTTTTATTATTATTTTTAAGGTAGGTTTTCTCCCTTTAACTTTTTTAACTTTAAACTCCTTTTTCTTTTTTAACTTTAAAAGTAAACTATTAATTTTACTCTTTTTACTCTTTTTATACTTTTGCTTTTTTTTTTCTTTTTTTATTAATAATACTTCTAACTTTATAATGCGTCGTCTATTGTTTGTTAATGTGGTAATATTAATAATAAAGCCGGCGAGGCTGAAATTACTTTAAAGGCAAGTTTACCCCTTTAATTTGACTCAAATTAAGGCTACTACTCTTTATAGACTTTCAGATGACTCTAAAGAAGTTTCTTGGTGATTTTCATACTTTATAATACGTCGTTGTCGCTTTTGCTATCGATAATTCCCTTAGATTCAAAGTAGTGGCGTTTATAACTTCAGTTTTCCTGTTAACACTCTTAATTTGCTATTTCCTCACTCTTATAAACTTCTCTATCTCTGAGAGTTTTAAATAAAGTCTCTCTTTCTTTTTCTTAAGTTATGTCTTTATTATTTTTCTTTAAGATTTTAAAAATCTATTAACTTAATTTCCACAGATTTACTGGTTACAGTTTTGGTATTACTATTATTACTTTTGTTATCTTTTTTTTTTTTTAAATAATTCTATTATTCTTTTATATTGTCGCGAAAGAATAGACTAAGTACTTTTTGTGATTTATATAAGTCTTTTATCTTAAAATTAAAACAATTTAAAAATGTTATAAATTAAACTTTTGTCGTAGAGCCGTTAAGGTGAGTTTTATTTATTCCCCCACTATAATTTCATTTCTTTCTTTTATTCCAAATCTCTTTTTAACAATAACTTTAGTATTAATTTTATAACTTTGTTGTTACTGTCGGTTTTTAATTATTAACGTGTTATTTTTATAAATTGTTATTGTTATCGCTGTTAAATTAAAACTAAACGGCTGTTTTCCTTTTTTTTTTGTTTCTTTTACGTTTATTTTTTTTATTTGGGAAATTGTCTTAAGAATAGCCACAATGTTAAACAAAGACTTTTTTACTTTTACTTTTTAAGTTTAAAACGTACTTAGGTTAGCCATCTCTAGTACTGATTTATTTTTAAAAATAAGATGTGTGATATTATAAAATCGTTTAGATTTTAAGTCATTGAAGGCTTAATTGTGTGGTTTGTATTATAGCTAAAGTACTTTAAAGAAAAGCTAAAGCTTTTATATAAATATTGACACTTTTAAATTTCTGCAAATTGGTTTCTTGCCTATACCAACTTAATATAGTTTTATTAATAGTTCTTTTATTAAATCTAAGCTTAACTTCCTTTTATATTGTTTTTCTTTTTTTTTTAAAATAACAAACTCCGTTAATATATCCCAAAAACACATACAAGCGTAAGAAATAATAGTGGGCAGCGGGTTTTCTTGGATTGACGTTATAAAGGATATAAGGACCTCAAATTAATCAATAATAATAGGGATTACTATTGAAAAACTTGTTGTTGAATATATTAACCTTGATTGAAATCTAAATTACTTAGCCGTAAGACCTTTAGGATAATATAGTAGGTTTTAAGCCTTAAGAATTACGAAGACTATCAAGTTAATCAAAAGTAATAAGGGTTATTATTTTGACTTTTTTATTATTAAGTGTATTTTTTTAAACTTAGGGCTGGTTGTATTATCCCCTTATTTAATAAAGGCTGTGTAAAAGAACAACAAAAGGTTATATCCCTTTAATCTTTATTTACCGTCTTCAAGCATGAGCTTGGCATATTGTGGGTCCTTGGCTATATAGGCTATTGGCTACGGTCCGTTGATGTTTTCAACTGAGGGCCATTTGGAGTTTTAACAAATTTCAGTATTAAGGTGTACTTTAAAGGGGCTATTGAGTTGTTACTTTGGCTTCTATAGTACTTACTTTATTATATTATATTTGCTTTTCCTGGCCTAGACTTTTTCATTGTACTTTGTAATTATAAGCCTAATATTAGGTTTGGTTTTTAAATAGGCTGTTAGTATTTAGTAAAGGCCTTGATTAGGTTAAAAGGGCGAGAAAGATTGTTTAAGTTATAGGCTTTTTTTTTGATCCAAAAAAGTTATAAGAAATATTCGGTTTAAATGTTTAGGCTTTTAAAAACGTTAGTTAGGCGTTAGCCAATGGCATGTTTAGTCCTTTAATACAAGGGTTCTTTAGATAGTTCATTTTTTAACGTTTTATTATAAATGGCTTTTAATATGTTATATGGCATATTTAGTAAGTTGTAGGCTTAATGGGTTATAGGCTTAGTAATTAGAGCTTATTAAAGATGAAATCTTTAATCGGCGTTGTTTTTGTATTGTTTTTAAAAGCTATAACCAAAGCTTTTGCCGGTAATTTTATTATTACGTAAGCGGGATAAGTGTATAAATAATCCTGAATCTAAGGCTTTTGTGGGTTTTGGTTTTTTGTTTTTGAAATAAAGTGTATAGCAAATATATTTTGTTTGTTTAAATTTTAGTTAATAATTATTAAGGCCAAGTTAGGTTATTGTTTTTGCCCTTTAAATTTTCTTTTTTTATTTAATTCTTAATAATAAATTATAATAATCTTATTATGGGACAATTGTATTATATGGGGTATTGTTTAATATTACAGTGGCTAGGCTTGGGGGAATTTTTTTATTAAAGGCTTATTAACGTTGTTCTAAAGGGCTTTTAGCGTTTTAGGTCTTTGTGCAATTAGTTTGGGGCTTATTTAAATAGTTAAATACTTCTTTAATTAATTTGATTATAACGTAATGTTATTGCGTCGGGCTTTGGGCCGGTAAATATTGCCTAATTTACTTATTTATATTAAACATCTAATTTATTAAAGGCTCCTTAAATTGTTTAATAATAAACGCCTCAAATTCTTGTTAAACTTCTTTTTTTTTAAATTAAAATAGACAAGGTTAAAGTAAAGTGTTTGTTTGTGTAAAAGGTTGTTAATAATAAGACTTTTAAGTCTTATTTCTTATTCTCTTTTTATATAAATAAGTTTCTTTTATAAGGCCAGCTTTTTTTTGATTTTTTAGGATTAAATAGGCTTTTCTTATATTGCTTTTTATTAGTTTTTATATTATACGTTCTCTTAAATATACCACACACAAACTATAACATTATATAATAATTCAATGTCCTTAAATTTGTTATATATATACAAGAAATTAAAATAGCCGCGGCAAATAGTATTTATATAATTAAAAATAAAGTTGGTTTAATAAAAACGGAAAGGCTGAAAAGGTAGCCGCCCTTTTCTTTAAACAAGTAATACAACTTCGCACGTGTTAAATAAAATCAGTATTAGACTTAGAGGCTTTTTTGTATTGTGTTTTTTGTACTAGTATTAACTCAGGCACTTGAATTATTATTGCTCTAAGCGGAATGTGTTGTTTAGTAAGCCTTTTAGGGTTTTTTAAATCGGCTGGATTTATAAAAGGTATTGAAAAACGTTTCTTATTAGTATTATAAGGCTTAGAGATTTGATCTTTAACATTATAAATAAAGTATTTCTTTTAATAAAAAAGTTTCAAGCGGCTTTTAGAATATGTTCCTTTTAATTTAAGGCCGTCGTCCCTTAATTCCTTGAGGATATAATATCCTTTAAGGCTAACTCGAGTAATTTTGTAAGGACTAAGCCATTTAAAATCTAGTGTACGGTTAAAAATCTTATTAACTTCTCGGGCTATATTATGGCATAATACTAAATCCTTAACTTATAAAGGCCGTTTCTGTATATTATGGCAAATATCAAAGGCTTTTTTACTTTCTTGCCGCCTTTTGGTTTTCCGGTATATAGTTTCTTTAATATACTCTTATCTTATTTGAAACTATAATACCTTAAATTATAAAAGCTTGCCACAGTCCTTGACTTCTTTAGTAAAAAGAGATCTTTACATAAGATATTAAGTCTCAACTAAGAGAACTGGCTTTTTTCCGTAAACCAAGTAAAATAGTGTATAATCAATAGAGCCGTTCACTATTATCCGATCCGCGAATATTACAATAAGTAAATTATTGACCTATTTGCTGTTCATTTTTTAAAAAGCGTTCTTAAGTAAGCCGTGGCTTCTTTTTATTATTCTATTTGCCTTTGGGTTATATACTAAAACTTGGATTTGCCAAATTTTTATTTTATTTAATAACTCAACGACTTCGCGTATATTCTCGCCTTTATTATCAACAACAAATTTCTAAAAAAGTCTATGGCAGTAAATGATATTTTCCTATATAAATTTCGTAATTTCTTTTATTGACTTAAAGGCTAAAGCTTTGGTTTCTACCCAACTACTCATGTTGTCTTAAATAATAACAAAATATCTCTTGCCATAAGTCAAAGGCATAAAAATAATATTAAGGCCTTATTTTTCTATTAGTCCGTTTAATATTGTAAGGAATAGTGGCTTTTTTTGTCTCTTAGTGTCTTGATATTGACAATTTGCACAGTTTTTGACATATTTAGCAGAGTCTCAATAAAGTCCTTTTCAAAAGTAATAATTTGAAACTTAATAATAGGTGTTTTTTCTCTTTTTATAGTCAAAATCGTCATAATAACTTTTAAGGATTTGAGATTTGTGCTTTTTAATGTTTATAATAAGTTTGATTAGTGATCTTTTTGCTGGTAAACGCCAAATTTTTTGGTTATAAATACTATAATTCAACGCTTTGCACTTAAATACTCTGAATTCTTTCTTGTCTATTTCTTTTGGTGTTTTTAAAGTAGTAAAATATATTGAGATTCGTAAAAAGTTTTTATTATAATCCTTTAGCGACACTAAAAATTGCCTGTCTTTTTTTAAAGAAAAAGAGTTGTTGTTTAACGAACTTAAAGAAGTAATTTTGCCTTGGTCTTTAAATTGTTATACCCTAAAACGTATATTTTAAAAATATTATTCCGATTTTTCAGTTCTAAATCAGTAAAAGTTTTTAATTCTTTATTATTATTAGCTTCTATAAGGCAAATCTCGTAGACTCTAAGCTTTGTAAATACTCAATCCTTTATGCTTTTTTTAGTAGAGTTGTCAGAGTTGTCCTTAGTATTGTTAGGGTGTTTAAGTTTTCTAAACAAAGCATTAACCGTAATATATATAAAGCCTTTAATATAACAAACTTCGAAATCGAATAAGCAAATCTAAATAAGCCATTGTGTTAATATAACACTTGGGTAATTATAAGTAACGCCATTTAATTAAGTCACTAGTATATTGGCGTTTGTTTTTATTATAAAGTGTACTTTTATAAGCCAAATTTTCAATTTCTTTAAAAGGTATAATATCCTTTTGTACTTTTGCTTTATAATGTTATAGTTGTGTTTGGTTTTATTCCAGTATCTGCTTTTATATTGTATTAAATGTAATTTGCTGTTGTTTTTGTCTTTTTAAGTTAAAAAGCCTTCTTATTTATTATCGTTTGAATTTATTAAAACCACAATTTCGCTAGTACTTTTATTATAATCAATTCGATACAATACTGGCACAGAGTATAAAATGTCTTATAGTTTTATTATAGCCTTTTTTTTGAAATTTAAGGTTTTAGAAAAACTTGACTCCTTTTTTTGTTAATAAATAAAGTGGTTTTATAATAAGTCGAAAATCTTTAATTTAAATGTGGAAATAAACCACTAAGCCAAAAAAACCTTTGACTTCTTTAACATTCTTAAGTTCTTTTTAATATTGAACTTTTATTAAATAAAACACTAAAAGCTCTTTTCCTTTTGAATTTATAATATACTCCATAATATTTATTCTATTTTGGCAAAATTGTAATTTAGCTCTTATAATGGCTCTAGTTTGTTTTAACCGTTCAAATGTTTAGTCCAAATTAATAATATACTTTAATATAAACCTTTGTATTTCAAAAAGAACTTTTTCTTAATTATAATCTAAATAAAGGCCTTTCACCTTTATGTCGTCTATAAAAGGCATAATAATATCAAGAATAACGTCTTTGAAGATCTTTGTAATAGTCTGTACAAATTGTGCCACTAAATTTGTATACCCTTAAAAAAGTCAAGTGTTTTAGATTAAATTAATATTTAAAACCCAAAATGCTGTTATGTCACAATTCGATTAGTATAACACTTGTTTGTTATAGCCCAAATAAAGGTTCATTAGATTTGTAATATAATATTTAGTAAACTTTTTAAAGAACTCATTTATTAATAAAGGGAGATTGGTATTTTTTTAAATAATTACGTTAAGTATAATTGCCGAGTTGATTAAGTAATATTTTCTAATTTCTTTTTTTTTAATAAAAAACTAAATATTTTAATAAAGGCTTTTTGAAAATTTTAATATATTTTTATTAAGTTTGTTTTGAACTATTTTAGTGACTTTAAGAACTAATGCTTGAGGTAAAGTATAGTTAAGAGTTTATTATGCCTTGTGTTTAATAGTCTTAAATTTTACCGGGGGAAAAACATCTTTGTGAAATATTCTATACTTAAGTTATTTAAAGGTAATCGAGCCTTTTTGATTTAGTATTATTTTATTAAATAGCGCTTTTTCTTTTGGTTTTAGTATATTTCCCATATTTAATGACTTTAGTCTTTCTAAGGTAAGCCTTGAACCTTTAGGGACTACCGTAAATCTCGGAAATAATAAGTGTTGAAATTTACCGACTTACACTTGAATTATGTTTTTGGTTCTTAATCTTTTATATTAATCGGCTTTTTTGTTAAGGAGATCTTCAATTTTATTAGTTTTATTTATAGGTTGAACTTTTCTTGATTTTAGCTTATATATTATTTATATTTAGTGTATTTATGTCTTAAGTTAAAATAGAGATTTAAATAATATCTTGTTATATTTTATATTAAATTCGAATATAGGTTTTAAGTTAACGATTATTAGAGTACTTAGTATAGGCTCGTTTCTTATTAGTGTTTTTGTGAAATTAATATTTAATATTAAAAATCCATTTTTAATATTTGATTTTAGTATATAAAATTCCTTTTAAAAGTATTTAATAATAATTATTTTTGATTTGTTAAAGGTAAAGTCGCCCTTTTTTTAAAATGTTTACCTTTAAACATAGAATTGCCGGGTTAAAAAGAGTTTTCTAAAGTATTAACTATAACGTTTTTTTCATAATTAATTATTTGTTTCCCGAAAACTCGTTCTCATTATTTTTAGTATAATTATTATTATAGGTGTTGTTTTAGATTTATTTAATTCTATACTTGCCTTTTAGTATTAAAATGTCCTTTGTTTTATTAATAGAAAAGCTGGTTTGAATTATAGTCTTTTATTAAAATCGGTGATTTTATAATTAGGCAAGTACAATTCCGCTTTTCTTATTAAATAAGTATTAAAAGGAGATCTTAATTTGGTAAAAGAATAAAAAGCCAAAGATAATCTTTGTACCAGGGATATTTATAATATAAAATTTTATGTAAATCACTAAATCCCCTACTAAAATAATAATATTATCAGCGTAACTAATGAATTTTGACTTAACTTTAATAATAGTCTTTAGCGCTATATTATTGTTTTGGGTAATAAGAAGACCTAACCTAATAATAGTATTTAAGGTTATATAATTGACTTTGGCTTTATTATTAAGGGTAGCGCGGACATCACTAACTTGGGTGTTTTTAGGGATAATAACTACTAGCTTTAGTATAATAGAATAAAAAGCACCTGTTAAAGTGCCTGTATTATTAAATAATTAAACTAAAAGAACCGGTTGGTTAAAGCTCTGGCTATTGAAAATAGAATCTTCGCAAAATAGTTAAAGTATGAAATATTATATAATAGCTTAAAAGAAGCTTGACTAATAACACTTAAATATTGCTATTAATATTATTAAAAATAGCCCTACAATTAAAACAGCGCTAATAAAAAGCCATAGTATAAAGTGTTTAATTATATGTTTTTAAGTATTATAAATTTGATTTTGCTAATGGCGTTAATATACTTTAATTTTTAATATAAACTTATACTGTGGCACTTGTTGATAAGTATTAACCTTGTCTTTTTAGTATTGTTTAATATAATAGACATTAAAAGGAAACGGCTTGGGTAAATCGTAGGAAATAGATCCTTTAATAAAGATTTCCGGAATTTCTTTTATAAATATATTAATATTACGTGGAATAAGAAGCCGTTGATAAATAAAAGTACTATCTTTAAAATCGTTTTCAATAAAAGAAACTGTTTTAACATTTGTTTCTTTTAGTTATTGTTATATGTACTAATCAATAGTCCCTTACTGTAGAATTGTTGAAAACCTTGGCTAATTAATAAATACATAAAATTCCTTTAAGGACAAATTTTCAAGGAGTTTTTTTTGTATTAAAAGTTTGTTAATTATATTGTTTAGTTTATAATTTCTTTTGATTAGAGTTTTTTAAAGCCTAAGGCTTTTAGCCAATATTCTTATTATAGGCTTTAGAATCAACAACAATAACGAACTTCTTAAGTTTGGTTTAATAACTTTTGATTTCTTTATTTTAGTAGGTATTAGTGTTAAAGCCTTTTTAATTGTTGGTTTTAGTGTCTTTTCCTTTTAAACAAAAGACTTTGTGAGAATTTAGGTTAATATAAAGGTTGTTTTAGCTAGAGTATTAACTTTTATATATTTTAAGGCCTTTTTAAGTTATTTATTAAACTGAATTGCCTTTTTGATTTTATTTTATATTTTAGGCTTTTTATATAAAGATTGTTTTTTTGTTTTTTTTTTGAGTTTTAAAATAGTATTATAAGGTTTAGTATAAGATTTCCTTTTTTGGGATTTAGTCTTAATTAGCTTAACAATAGTAATGTCTTTAAGGTTAGATTCAATTTTACCTTATATTGAAAGACTTTGAACCAAGGCAATGGTTTTAGTAATATGGCTTTTTTTGTTTAAGAAATTAGATTTGTAGTTAGAATCCTAGGTAATTTCAATTATTCTTATATTACCTATGTTTAAAATATAAAATGCTTCTTTAGTAAGTGCAGCTTCTTGAATTTAATTAAGCTTCTTTTAAATTGCTTTAGCCTTACGCTTAAGGTCTAGGCTATAAATAGTATTTAAGGTCCACTAAATAACATATTCCTGGCGTGTCTTTTTATCATTTAAAGGGAAATTTATAGGATAGGCCACTTGCTTTTCTTTTTATAGGCTAATATAAATGTAATTATTTTTGTTCAATTTGTGGATAATACCTAGGCCAATGAACTTTTTATAATTGTAGCACTGATTTATAAAGTCATAACAAGGTTAAGGCCGTATTTTAGGCTTTTGTTTGTTTCTACATTATTTATATTCCCTAATGTAATTATCTTAACTACTTTGGCGACTCTTATTATACAAGCTTTAGCCATACGCTATTAAAACAATGTCTTAACAAGACTCGTAACATTTGAAGTTATTGATTTCTATTACAAACTCTGGGTTAAAAACCTTCTTAATAAGAACTTAAAGTATTTGAAACTTATTAAGTCTTTTAGTGATAATATTTAACTTATTTTTAATGGCGTATTGTATTATATTGGTAAGTGTTTATAAGATTAGAATTATGTTTTAGGCGGTATTGTTAGGTATTAATAATGGCTTTTTTTGGCGTTTTTTGTTTTAAAAAGCCGTTTTAATTTTTTTTATAAAAGTATTATTTTAATAAATAGTGAAATTAAAGTAGGATAGCTATAATATTAGAGTTATAGTGTAGGTACTGTTTGTAAAGACGTTTTAATAAGCTTAAACTCAACGGGTTTTAATACTTGCTATACTTTGCTTTTCTATTAAGACATTAATATCCCTTTTATTATAGACCTTAGTTTTAATTTTCTTGAATATTTTGTTAAATGGCTAATAGTTGTTTTGATTGAAATCCTTTTTAGGCTTTGTTATTAAAACTAGTCTCTTAGTCTTAAGATCTTTTAAAAATATATAAAAAAAACTTAAAAAGAACTATTTTATTTATAAGATTTCTTTTCTTTTTATAAGTTATCTTAATATCTCGAAAGAACTTAAAGAATTATTAAAACTGAGCTTAACTAAACCTGCTAACTTTATTTTAAAATTCCCAAAAATCTGTTACAATTTAATTTAAATATGAAAAAAGGTGATAATGGTGCGAATGATAATTGTATTGAGGGGGGATTTCTAGGTCTATTTGACTACTCTTAGTGCCAAGCTCTCCTCGGCTCTTCTCGGCTCTCGTCGCTTTGATTGCCTATTTGGGCTTAGTGCCAAGCCTTTGCTTTAATAGCCAAGCCTCTGCTTTGATAACTCCAAAACCTTAGCTAATAGCTTTGAAACCGGCACTTGTTTGATTTCCTCGCTTAGTTGATTATCAAACTCAAGCTGATACTAGATCCTAATTATCGCTTTGATTGCCTATTTGGGTTTAGTGCCAAGGCCTCGCATCGATCCAAGAGTTACAGGATCTCTTAGAGCCTCTTGGAGCCTCTAGGGGACCCTAGGAGCCTCTAAGGGCCCTAGGAGCCTCTAAGGGCCCTAGGAGCCTCTAGGGGACCTTAGCTCTTAAGGGGTCTTAGGTCCTTAGGTATAAGCGAGTATAAGCGAGTATAAGTGAGTCTATAGTATAAGCGAGTCTATATTCTTATAAAATAAACCATAATATAAAATTGGTATTAAAAGTCCTGAAATTAGTACTTTTTTTTAATAGTGTTTTAAAAAATGTTATATAACATTTGCAGATAATTTATAAGGTATTTAAGGTTTTATATTACAAAAGGGTACGAATAGTTGATGATTTATTGTTTTTGATTTTTGGCTTTTATAATACCATAAGTGGCAAAGATTTGGCTTATAGTTTTGAGAAATATAGTGGCTTTAGAGCTATTAAAATATGGCACTTTAGTGGTTTTAGGTATTAGTATAGGCTGGTTCAGTATAATTTGAAGCCTGCTAAAGCCTGTGGTGTTAATAGTCCGGCTATTATTAGTACTTTTGATTTTTATAAAATCTTTTTTTTTATTAAATGGTATTGTTTTGGCTTTCCTTTTTCCTGAGTTTTTAAAGTAATATGAGTGAGTTTTAAGGCTGCGAGTACCTGTAAGAACAGGGACAAAGCCTGTGAAAAGGCCTAAAGGCGCTTAGTCTTGGTATTTATATATTTTTTTAGAGCCTAATCTAGTAAATAGAGCTTAAGAGTTACTTTTTTTATTATTGTTTTTGTTATTGTTAATAGACATTGTTGATTTATATGACTTTGATTATATAAATGTTACAAATGTTAGCGATTAGAATATAAAAAATTGACTAAAGATATTATATATAAATGACTAAAAAATAATAATAATTAAAATTTTAAAAAAGAATTAAATAGATAAGTTTGCACGGGTTTTTTAGTGATTCAGTAAACCCCATAGTTCTTAATTTGTTTAATTGAGGCTTTCTTGTTTAATATATTAATAAGCTGAAATAATGGTTTTAATAACGTTATGATTTTTTTAGAAATTGAAACTGTTAAAGTAATACTATAAAATAAATAACGTTACTTAAAGAATTCTTTAATTTTTTGTAAAAACAGAACTAAAATGGCCCATAAACTTGGTATTCTTAAAAGTAATAATATAAGTGTAAAAATGAAACAAGTAGTATTGTACTATAGGCACTTACCCCTAAAGAATTCTCCGCAAAGGCCAATACTTTTTAGTTCCCAAACGCTTAATTACTTTAGTACATAAGAATGCCTAATTAGCCAAAGGTTTTATCAAAGAAGGTAGGTTTTTTAAAAGGGTAGTGGTTTTCTAATAAGGCACTAGGATAGAATATATATATCTAAAGAAAAGTACTTAAGTTTCTAATACCTAAGTATGCCCCGGAAGTTAGAGTCATTCTTTTAATAAGGTAACTTAAGTTTTCGTTCTTTTAAAAAATATATTTGCTATACTTACTTTATATTAAAGGCTATGAGATTATTAACTGAATAATTTTTATAGATTATATAATTGTCGTTTTTTTTATATTTAACTTTGTTAATATAAAAACCTAATTGTTTATTATACTTAGTTTTTTCTTTATTAAGAACTTGTCCTTACGTAAGTTATTATAAAATATGTAGAAGGGCAAATCCTAAACAATTATATAATAAAAGGGGAATGTATTTAAAGTATAAGAAATAACTTTAATATAAAAGAACAAAACAATAAAACCTTAAGATATTATATATTTAAAAAGTACAAATTATTAAAAAAGGGTCGGGGAAAAAAATGGATTAAACTAAATAATTGTGGTATTATTATGGGAAAAAATTGTTTTTTTTTATAAAGAGTGATAAATGCACTCCTTAAGTATTGCCTTAGAGAAATTTACAGAATACTAGCCAAAGCAGCATCTAGTAATGTGACTCCACACAAAAATGAGGTGGCCCTGCCACAGTATGTTTTATAATTCCACAGACTACATTAATTCTTAATATTTATTGTACTTTTAAAAGTTAGCTATTACTAAACCTTAGATAATAATAGCTTATATTACAGAAACTAAAGATATAGTATAAGTCCCCGAGGAATTTTACTAGACTTATGCTTATAAACAAAAGTATTATATAATAGATACTTTATACTAAAAATCCCTCATTGACTTTTCTATTGTAGAAAACGATTTAAGCAATTATTTAAATCCGGTGTATTGTTAAATCCAAATTAAAAAAATCTTATTATTATCCTAAATATTATTAATTATTTGTTTTTGTCTTTGTTTAATATAAATAATATTACCTTAGAATTTATATTTTTTATTAATACCGATAATACCTTTTACATATTTGATATTCTTTATTCTTTATTTATATTTGTATTATTTAATATTATCTCTTTATTTCTTATGTCAAAAAGCGAATACTACGAAACTTACTTTGTCGATAACACAGCTTATATTCTCTTTTAGAAAATAACCGACACTATGTTTATTTTTACCGGTTTCCTTTTATAATTTTACTTTAATATTAGGTCAAAGATCTGTTTAATAACAAAGGACTTACTTTATGAATATTTCCCAGGTTTACTGATTTATATAAAACCGCACGAGATTTCTTTGACGGGAATTAAGGATAACCCAAAATCCACTGAATACATATATTTACTTTTCTTTTTTATTACTATTATTAGCGATTCTTTTTTTTTTATAAAAGTTTATTTAATAAAAAAGCTAAATTATAGTATTTTCTTAAGAACATCATTTTTCAAAAAATATGGCTTTAATATAATATTCGCGAAGTATTTTCAAAACTACAATTGTATATAACAGCAAAACAACCATTTCCGTATCTTTACTTTAAAACAAAAAAATAAGACGCTATCTAAGGCTTTAATTTATATCACAAAAACCACAATTATTTTTCCCTAATCAAGTATTAATATAAAAGTCTAGCACTGTTGTTTATTAATCTACTAATCTAGTTATTTAATTATATTATATAAATAAATTGATTTTATAATTAATATATTTGGCTCCTTTATTAATAATATATCCAACGGTTTTTCAAAACCTTTACTTTACTTTAATTTTAGCCCAATACTTATTAAATTAATCTAAGAATAAGTTATTAGTATTATAAATTGAGTAATTAAACTATTAGTATAAACCGAAGTATACCTAGGCCTAGTTAAGGTCTTCTAAAATCTTGATCTTATGGCTTATAATTTAAAAAGAAAGATTCTAAACGATTATCTGTTTTTGGCTATTTTAATTAATAATATACCAATTATAATTAACAAAGTATAAGTAATAGATTATTAAATAAATAAATAATGTTAAAAAATCCTTTAAGTTATTAAAGACAATGTTCGTTTGTTTTACCTAAGGTTAAGATAGTTCAATAACAGAATTTTAATGTCGATTTTATTCAAAGAGAATACAAATCTATAAAACCTTAAGTAAATACTTTATAATATATTATTAAAAGACAAGAAAGCCATAGACAAGATCTTAGACTTATTAAAAGAAATAGGAATAATAAAAAACATCCCCTTAAAAAAACCTTATTTATTAGCTTTATTGGCTTTTACCGTCTATAAAAACAACAAGCCAAGAGTAATTATTAATTTCCGCTAAGTCAATACGAAGTTATATATAGATATATACCTTTTATTAAAACAAAACAATATTTTATAAATTATAAACAGTACTATGGTCTTTTTAGTATTAAACATAATTAAAAGCTTTTTCTAATAACTACTTATATTAAAAAATCGCTAAAAGACAGTTTTTATAACCTATTATAAAAGGCATAAACAATTCACAATTAGTACCATAAGCCTAACAAATTCTTTTGCTTTTTTTTTAATATTATATAAAAAAAATCTTTAGTCTTTTCTTTTAAAAATTTGTCTTAGTTTATATAAACAACATTATTATTTTCTCTAAAAACATTAATATATATATCAGTAATTTTCAGACTATTCTATAGACTTTGTATTATACCGGAGTAATACTCTAGTTGTCTAAATGCCACTTTATATAACTAGGTCTACAAGCCTTAGGGCATTAGGTAAACTACTTAAGGATTAGTATAATAAAAGAAAAAACGGAGGTTATTAAAGCTTTGGTTTTCTTGATTATTTTATTAAAACTAAAAACCTATTTGGCTTTTTTTGGGTATTACCAGAAGTTTGTTCTTTATTTTGCTAATATAGCTAAACCTTTCTAAATTATAAAAACAAAAGGCTTTAAAGGTTCTTTAATCTTAAAAAAACCTTACAAAAAATTCGCGGCAAAATTAATTATAGATTTCTTAGGTAATAATAACAAGTTATTTGTGGACTATAAAACAGCATAATAAGACTTGTATAATGGGCTCTGTACTATTCTTATCTTAGTTTTCCCGGATTTTACAAAGCCCTTTATTTTATACGTTAATAATAACAAATAAATGGGTTTTGGCGCTGTTGTTTATTAGTTTAATAAAGACGGCTATAAACGTCCTATTTTTTTTATTTCTAAGAACCTTTTATTAGTAGAAAAGAACTATTGGCTTATAAAGTTAAAAACAACCGTTCTCGTTTAAGTCTTATAAAAACTACTATAATATACTGACTTAAACCAACTCACGATTTATATTAACTATAATTTTATTATTTAAACGTTTAAAAACTTTAGACCAATTATTAACAAAAGGTTATTTCGTTTAATAACTTAGCGACTTTTTTTTTACAAATTCACAGACCAAATAACGATTATTTATAAGCTAAGTAAGTCATATATTAACGCCGACGGTTTATCTTATATAACAAAAGACCCTCTAAAAATATAACTATCCTTTTTTAGAATAACAAACAAAAAACAAGCCATATAAATCTAATATATTAAAACCTTTTTAGTCTAAACAAAAGCTTATATAATAAAAAAAGCAATTGGTTTAAGCCAAACAACAGAAGAATCTAGTTTTGAAGTAACTAATAACCTTTTGTATTATATAACGGAAAAATCTGATTTAAAAGCAACTAGTCTAAGCTACGTAATAGAAGAATCTGATTCGGAAGCAGTTAGTTTAAGCTATATAATAGAAGAATCTGGTTTAAAAGTAACTGATCTAAGCCATATAATGGAGGAATTTAGTACTAAAACAATGGTTATTTTTATCTATGTTAACAAAAAAATCCTAAAGACAATTATTAAGTACTTTTTTAAAGACCCTTTTTTTGGTAAAATTTACGCCGAGTTCTTTCGAATTTTTTATAAAACAAAACGAGACGCCTCTGGACCTGTGACAATGAATTAAAACTTTTGATTAGACTTATTTTTTCGATTATTTTTTATGTTTAATAAAAATAAGGAACGGCTTTGTATTTTTAAAGCTTGTTTTTAATAAATCTTTAAAATAGTATACGATAATAAAACATATATAAGAGCTGAGCGAATATATCTAATCTTTTGGCTTTTTATTTATTTATTAAAAATATACAAAAAAAAATTTAAAATATAGTTTTATTTGTCTTATTTGCTAAAGAGCAAAACCGTTCAGAGTACTTTTATAAGGTAACTTATAATTAATCGATTATTCTAAGACTCTATTATTAATTATTTCGTTGGATTTTATAGAAGGACTGTCTTTATTGACTCAAAGTAATGACAAAGTATTATTTGTCATTTGTAAAACAATTAAGTACATTATTTATATTATTAAAAGGGAATTATTTATAACTAAGGACTAAACTACAAAATATTTTGACTAAGTCTTTTTTAATTAAGGTCTGTCAGACGTTATCTTATTAGATCGTGACTTTAAGTTCACGGGTGACTTTTGGACAAAGCTTTTTAAGTTAGTAAAAACTTTTTTAGTTTTTATTATATTTTATTATAACACCGTAAATAAACAAGTAAAAAGGATTATTTAAACTTTTTTATATACCCTTTATTACGCCTTAAAATATAAATATAATTAAACAAAATAAAATAAATTATTCTTATATATTAAACTAATTATAAATATATTACTAAATGCTTTTATAAGTTTATTTCTGTATAGTCTCATATATAACCGGGAGATTAAAACAAAATTCTCATTGATTAATAATTTTGACTTTACTATTTGTTGTGAGATTTTTTACTAAAAAACAGTAGACGCCGTTTAAATGGCTTAATAAAAGATAAAGTTATATTATAATAATAAATACACGTCTCCGGTATTTAGAAAATTTGTTTATTTTAATATAATTAAACCGTTAAAACAAAGTTATTATATATATAATAGTACTAAATTCTCAATGTATTATATAAGACCTCTTAAAGTCATTTAATTAATTAATAAACTGGCTTTTGAGGTCGAATTACTCTTTTGGTTTAAAAGCATTCACCCTGTTATATTAGTTTAATATTTAAAACCTGTCTTTGACAACAAATACAGCCGCTTTTAGCCTGCCCTAGGCTATATTATAATAAATAATAAAAAAAGATATATTATTAACAAAATTATTAAAAAAAAGACTCAAAAATCTAAAGACAAAAAGCTTGTGTTTTATAAAGTCAAATGGCTAAATTATAATATCAAGAACTAAAAACCAAAAAAATCACTCGTTTACTAAGTACCTAAACTAGTCAAAGATTTCGAAGTTCTTTAAGCCTTGTAATTCGCCTTTTTATTTATTTACTATTTTAAAATTTAGTTTATTATATACGAGTATATTTGTTTCTAGTTTCTTTATAAAACCAACAAAAAAAAGGGCGGTATTTTTTAGAGATATTAAACTTTATTACTTTAAAAAGTATTATAGTTTTTAATTTATAATTCTTTAAAAGTTCAATTTATTATACGTGTATATATTTGCTTTTTATCTTTATTTTTTGCGTTTTACCTTTGTTATCATCGTCGTTGACGTCATTAAAAGTAAACGTATAATTAACATATTTTTAGCTGTATAAATATTTCGTCAAAATTGGTTTTCTTATAAACTAAATACATTTCCTTTTTTAAGTTTCTTAAACACCTTTTTTTTTTAAAAACTTTCTATAATAGACAGCTTTTTTATTCTAAAGTACTAAATTTTACACTTTAATCGGCAAGATTGATAATATAGCGGCACTAATCCCCTAAAATAACCTTCTCTTAGCCTAAGAAAAATTTCCAGACAAAATCTACACGGATATGTCTATATATTTTACTATTAACGGTAAAACTTATATAAATTTTATTTAAATTTATTTTTGTAGTATAAACCCCAATAAAGCAATTACGGCGGATTTGATATTATATTACGAATAACCTAATTTTAAAAATTATATCTAGTTTATTTTAAAAATTAGCCGTAATAATAAACACACTAATAACGTTTATAATTACAAAACCTTTTATTATAATTTGTAGATTAACATAAATAATGTTTACAATTTTACCTTTAATAACGCCGGCGAATTTAATGTCTTTGAATACTTTAATACTCTAGCTAACTTAAACATTAAAGACAAAGTTTTAGTTAAGTTTTCTATAAACAACGTTATTTCTGTTGATTATTTTATTATCTTAGTCTTATACATATATAAAAACAAAACTATTCTATAACTTTTAATTAACAACATACATTAATTTATAAATTCTAAAACTATATTTAATTTCAAGTTCATTATTAACAAGACTATACTATATGTTTATCCTAAGATAACTGCTAAAATTTCTACGGAGAGTATTATTTACCCTTTGTATTAATAGTATAAAGACTCTCTTATAACCCACTAATTACGCCAAAGTAATATCTTCAACAGTATCGAACGCTTAGCCCTAAAAAAAGAGCGTTTGTAAAATATTAGAATATTAAATAATAGACTCGCTTTTTTATATTCTTATATTTATATTTTAGCTAATAAACATATTTTATAAGTTCTAAAAGCTTTTAAGATTAGTAATTAGCCTTTCTAAGCCGCTTTCTTACTTATCACCGACTTTACTTTTGCCACTTTTATTTACAACAATAATTTACCTAAGATATACTTCGTCGGCGTTTTATAAAAGACCAATTTAATAAAGCGTCCTTGCAAAAATAAAGCTTACACTTTTATCTTTCTTTTTAAAGTTCTTAATTGTTCTTAACTTCTTAAAAGTAAACATATTCTGGTTTATAAAAGCCCTTTAATAAAAAACCTTTACGACAATAATATAAAAAGCTGAGGCGATATTATGTATTTTTATAAAATAAACGTTAATAAAAACAATATTATCTTTGAATTTTAAAAAAAGAACTACGCTAAACATTATAAAAAATAAACTGCCGTCTATTTATTACTTTCATTTTTATACATAACTAAACAACTACTCTTTGTTATATACCATCCAATAAATACCTATTAACTTGGCAAAAACAAGACTCTTACTTTATCTATAAAAACTGAAATCTTAATTATTAAGTCTAAAATCCATAAGCTTTCTTATATTTACAATATCTTAATAAATAAAAAGCTACTTAAATATTAAATCTTTATTAAGCCTCACATCAATTCTTTTACATTTAATAATCTTATTTATAATTTTAACAATTTTATAAAAATGCCTTTTTTAATAAATAACAAGTTTATTACTTTACGCAAACACTTAATTAAGTTTATAATTACCGGTAAACAAGATCTTTTATACTATAATATTATTTTTTGCGATTTATATAGCCCAAAATCTATAAAATACACAAACAATTTTACTATAAAACAATATAAAGTCTTTAAAAATATTATAATCGAAAAGACTTTGTTTATACATAATATTAAGTTAATTTCTAAAGTCTTAACTGCCAAAAAGATTTTAATTATTAAACTCTTTATTATCGCTTTTATTCAATTTTATAAAAATAGTCAATAAAAAACATCAGTTTTTTAATAGGTTTTATATATTGTAAATGGGAATAACGCTATAAATAAGTTAGCATTACATTTCTATTAATTATATAAAAAATTAAAAAAAAATTTGACTTTAGTCTTAAAATTATTAAAGCCGGCGTTTAGTTAACAAAAAACACTTTGTTTTTGACTAAATATTTTACCCAATAAGCCCAAGAATTCTTTTAAGGTAATGTTATGTCAAAATACAAAATCATTTCTAAGATTGATTGTATTGTTGAACATGTAACTGTTGTTAAACGGGCCAATAATTTTAGATTAGATCTTCGTTTTTGTTTCCTTTTATTATTTTAAATAATAAAAGATTATATTAACAAATACTAAAAAGAAAAATTCTTTAATTTTATAATAAAACTCAAAAAACGCTATAATAATCCTAATAATACTATTATTAATACAGTCGAAATCAACGTGTTATTAATTGAGCTTTAAGACATAGTTCTTTAATTAACCCATATTATTGTTTGTACTAATAGCTAAGCTGTTTGTCTTTAAATAACATTTATTATTAAACCTGTTTTTTTATTAAAAACAAAAATTATTAATCTACGAAATAAAACTTTGTCGCTTTTGTCTCTTTTTATTTATCTTTTTTTATAATTATTTTAGGTAATAATATAGAGCAAAAATTGCCTCACTTAAAGATTATTATCAAAAAAGACATCCTTGCGTTGTTTGCTTACTTTAATAAATATACCATTTTTTAATTCTTCGCTGACTTAAATTATTCTCTTTTTTTCTTTTGTATTTAATATTAAATATTTATCTTAAACTTTATTAACTTTATTTTTATATATAATTATACTATAGTTAATAAAAATTAAAACCTCCTTAACCCCCTTAAAATTCAACTAATAAAGGCTTTTTATTTAGCTAAATTCGGTTTCGACAGTAATATTGGTATAGTTATAGTATCTAATTCTTTCCTTTCTAAAAAAAATAATTCGCTTTTTACTTATAATAAAGGTTTTTAAGCTTAAACTCTTGAACTTATTAAACGTTTTGCTACTTTTTTAGAATAATTTACTATTGACTTTAATAAGTCCTTGTTTTATATCTAAGTTATTTCTCTATACTTAAGTATTATAAATTAGTTTAATAACGCAATTACCATTAGTTATCGAGGTAAATTAAACATTTTTATTATTATAACTAACGAGCCTGGTGCTATGAAGTCTGTGCATTGCGGGGCATCAGCCGTGTTCTTAAACCCTTCAAATATACATCAAAAATGAAGCCTTTAAGAACTCCATTGATGCCAAATTATGTCCCAGGGGAGGAAATTTTGATAAAGCATAAGGAGGCTATATAACAACTTTATAAATAAGCTCGATTTATGCCTGCCCATTTTGCTGCGATATATGAAGTTGGCGATTTAATGATTAATCGCATTTTATGGTATGACGCCTTTAAAAGACCAAGGCCAACTTGCACCGAAAGACCATGATTATTTAACGATGTGCAAATCGACGAAGTTATTTGTTATTTTAGCAAATCATATGAGCATCGGACTTTGAATTGGCAGCATTTGCATGCAGAGCTAGGCTTAGAATGCTTTAAAAAGACTATGGTTCTTTGATTGAAGCAATAAGGCTATTTCCGCTGTGTCGCTTGCCAAAAACCCTACCTTATTTTGGCATAAGTCCATAATCAATTCATATGGGCTATTAAGCATATATTCTGGCATTTGAAGTAGAAGCATATTCTTTGGTTTAATAAGGTTATATTTTTGATTAAAGGAAGGTTTGCAAAAGAGAAAGTCACTCGAAAAAGAGGGGAAAGGACTTGTCCAACTTGTATCTAACATTAGCTTCATCGAGGCCATATTACACCTGTCAACGCTTGGGGAGCAATTGGATATGGCTATAAGAGCCTTTTGCTATTTCTTAAAGGAATTGGAAAGCGTGGTACTTTTAAGCAAATTGATTATTTATCACAAATCCTCGCGCCGCATATTTAAGGGATTATTAAAGATTTTGGAAGTGTTACGCATGGGCTAAACCCTATGGCAGAGCCTCTTTTTATGAAAAACGGAAACTCAGCTCACGGCTATAAATCAACTACAAATTGCTGTGCGAGATGGAGATCAATTCACGGGATCATTTTAATGCCTTATCCTTTTACTTCACCTAATATAAATCCGATTAAAAAGTATTGAAAATAAATTAAGCAATAATTATATCATAAAAAGCACCAATCGACAAACGAAAAGGAAATGCAAGCTGCAATAACGAAGAAATGGAACGCTATTTCATAGGAATGGATTAATAAGTTGATAGACAAGCAAGAACATTGGGTTCAAGTACTTATGGAACGTCATGGGTGGTCTACTCCTAATTAATTAAATAAATAATACTTATTCGCAATGCAAACCCCTTGCTAAACACCTTGTAATGCATAGACTTCACAGCACCAGGCTCGTAACATTGTTTAAAGAATAGGCATTAATTTTATTATTTATGTCTTCCTTTTATATTCTTTTATTTTGTTTATTAATAGTCTTTATAACAATTTAGTAGTAATTATTCGAATAAAACACGTTTATTTTTATATTATTCTAACCGAATCTGTTTTGCTTATAACCTATAAATTCTTTAATATTAATGGCTTTTTTAAGACTTATAAATCTAAATACAATTATTAATAGTTCTTGTTTTTTATTTAAGTCAATTGCGTTATTAAAATCGCTTATGCCAAAAGTAAATCCTGTTGTAAATGTAAACAACCAAATCACTAAAACACTAATTACTAAAACGAAAAAGTCTATAAAAACTGTTATAAATCTTACGTTTAGTTAACTTGTTGCCTTGATCTTAATAACTTTTTTAGTGTTAACTGGCAACTAAAAGAAAAAGTATACTATTATTGTAATTAAATTAATTATATCCGCAAAAAGTGCTTTAACAACTTTTAAAACTATTATAAACAATATAACAAGTTAAGTTATAAAATCACCAACTACCTGTCCCTTTAATGTAAAAAATGTAAAACTATTGATTACAAGTACTTCGATTATTTAATTAGAAAATACAATTATTATAATATAATCGGTGACTATTGGACTAAGTCTGTTGTTTGCCTTTGTTATAATGACTATAAGATCTGTGGCTTTGTCTATAAAGGTTTATATAACGTGTCTAATAAAAACACGGCTTTTAAAAACAATTGGATTTTTTTTGATATATTTAATCAAAATATATATAAAGCCTGTTATTTTTACTTATATATTAATTATGTTATTTTAACTTTAAATAATAAGTTAGCTAAGTTTTTCAGTTTATTTGTTAAGGCCTATACCAATATTAATTTTAAAATATTAGATATTACGAATATTTAATTTGACAAGATTGCTGATGTTAAAGCCTGCCTTATGATTTTAATATAATTTATAATTTTTAGCAATATTATATAAATCTTTTTCTCCGATATCTTTTTATTAACTCTTATAATAGTATAACAAGTCACAGAATACTTATTGCCCAAAAGCGACGACTTTTTAGCTATTTCCTTTTGCCTTATTAATTAATCATTGGTTTTTTTTTTCCGCCGATTATTATATTATGATTTTGGACGGCGATTTAATTGTCTTTTATTTATATAACGGCGCTTATATTAAAAGTTTTTAATAAATATAAGACAATGTTATTTTATAAATTATGGTTATTTTTATTAAAAACTTAATTGTAGAAAGATTTATAAATGGTATTATATATTTAATTATTAATTTTATTTTTACTTATGTCACTGTTTAAAACTTTAAAAACTTCCCCATAGTTATTTAAACCGCTAAAGATATATTAATTAAAGAAAAAATAAAAGACGCTGTTACAATAACAGTTAATGGCTTTGCTTTTATAAATATTGTTACTTTTGTTTAGGATATTAAATCAGCTCTACCGGCTATTACAAAGGTTGTTACTGAGACGGCCGCTTAGGGAAATTACGCCTTAAAAAACGCCGCTTAGTAATTTGTTCTTATACTTTCTTTTATACTTTATTTCCCATTTTTTTTTAAATTAAAGGTTGGCTTTTTTTTTGAATATACCTTATTCTTAAATAGACGCTTTATAGTTATGTATAATTCGTATTTACAGTTCTTTAAAAAGAACTCTTTAAAGAAAAGGGATATTAAGGGTTATATAACCATAGGGTATATAACCACGGGAGTTAGCCTCTTTATATATATAGCTTTTAGGGCTTTTCTCTCTCTCTTTTTCCCTCTTTAGACATACTAATACACAGAATTCCACCTTTATCGAGGTAACTCGCGCAGTTGCCTGTGACGGTAAAGAGTGTAGTGTTATAAAAGCTGAAGATGAGGAGGGGCGTACCAAAAGTAGCCAAAAAGCAAGCAGAAGGACCGTACGCATTCAAGCAGAGGGCTTGTCCGCTGCCTATTGCCATCCTGAAAAGGCTGGTTACTTCATTACATGCATCCAAGATCTTGAATTCTCGTTAATGGGTGGTGTTGATTCGCGAAACGAAGAAGCAGATAAGCAGCACGAAACTGCGCACTTAAAATCTTGATCGCCGACATTTCCCCGGTGCGCAAAAAATGTTTGCCAAAGAGAAGCAAAAATAGTCGACGTCTGCAGGATTTGAACCTACGCTCCCGAAGGAAATAGATTTCTAGTCTATCGCTATAACCACTCAGCCAAAACGCCTTGAATCAAGTGATGTTGAAGGAAATTTACTTATTCTGTATATTATACAAATTGATTTTTTCTAACATTTGTGCGAAATGGGAAGCGAGATTGTAGACTCCACTATTTTTGCCCCGTCCCAGCAAAACATCATTTGCTTGTTGATGCTTCTGTCAAAGATATTGTGTTTATCAATTGATGATAGTGTCGCTCTTTTACCCGAGTCTTGAAATTTTGCATTTTGGTTCATTTCTTCACACCTCTGCTTGCTTTTCGGCCTGCAGCTGTACGTGGTAAGTTTTAATGCTGCGTTGAAAGAAAAACGGGTCGTTCTGCTATGTTCTTTCAAAAGTCTCGTTCAATTTCTCGCTAACTTTGGCCATGCCTCCGACGGGCTCATATTCTTTCCTGCACTGCTAAGGAAAGCACCTGAAGGCACAACTCCAAAGATGTACCTATTCCGTCATGCCTAGCATCGCTGAACATCAATTACTCAGGCCACATGTCAAAATGATGCTACGTGTAATCCGTCAACCTCTTTGTCTGGGGACCTTTTGTCTGGGGACCCGTTGTCTGAGGGTTACTTCTGGTAATGTTGAGCAACCTTAAGTGGACTGACTGGCTACGCACTGCCTCCTTCAAATTCGTAAATAGACTGATTGTGTTTTTTTTTAAGAAAGGTAATGAAGCTGTTTGAGTGTAGGAGGTATTTTGAATGGCTCTTTTGAACATATTGTTGAAACTCATTCAAATTATTTGCAAAATCTTGCACCACAGACAACTAATCCCAAGTTGGAATGATGGTTTCAAGTTTGCCCATATTTCAGTTTTCCCCACAAAGCCATCAGTATCCTTGAACTCACCACATTGCCACCCTAATCTTGGAAGCTATCAACTAGAAGAAATCATCATAATAATCGTCAAATTCTGGCTCTGCCCGCTTCGTCTTTGGTCGACCTTGAGGTGGCTTGGCCTTCGCCCTACCGTTTTTCGCTGGCTTCAACTTCTGCTGACAGCTAGCACAAGCCTTCTTCTTGCAACCCTGACATTGCAACAAATAGCTGTAAGTTGCGGAGCACTCTTCACATGATAGACGCTCCCAAGTAGTGGGTGCTTGGACCTTGGGCCACCAACCGCCATGGAGGCATTTATCATTTCGACCCCCATTCCTCGGAGGAGTTGGGTAAGACGTTTGGGGCTTGAAAGGAGTTTTCGATGACGAAGTAGTGCTTGATCCCGTTCCTTGCCATTTCGGAGAAGTTGCTGTATAATCCTCGTAGCATTGCTTCCGCCTCTCAAAGTCTGCTCGTTCTTTTTCTCGCTTCTCCCGCGCTTCTCGTTCAACCCTTTCCCTTTCAACCTTCTCCCTCTGTCTCTGCTCAGCCTGATATTTCTTCCAGTATTCAGCTTGGTCCCTTTCCCGTTTCTCTCGCTCTTCTCTCTGAGCCTTCTCCCTCGCGTATTTCTCTACGCGCACTTTCTCCTGGTGCCGCGAACGTATCCGCGCTTCGATGACAGCAATTCTCCAATCATCTGTATCATTCTCCTTCGCATAACTTTGGCGTCCTTCCTCCAGATCCTTCTGCCACTTTCTCAATTGAAGCATTTTTGAGTCCAGATCTCTCTCCTTGAAATTCCTCGTATGGAGTCTCTGCAATCGCTCGTTTGCCTTCTTTGCTTTCTCTTCATCACTCTCAACGGGCTTCTTGTATAGTGGTGAGAGAAGCCATGTAGACCAGCTCTTTGCAGCGACTTCCTCCGCCTGCTCTGCCTTTCTTATGCTCTCGAACTCTTCAATTACTTTCTTCAATTTCGTCACCGTCCTTTGTATTCCGAGGATTGCGTCGTCGTATCCTTTAGCCGTTGTTCGCCATTTTGATTCTCGACCTTCTTTTGCTTTTCGGAGTGCCGCAATTGCTGCCAGATCGGATAAGTCTTCCTGTGTTGGCTGCGGCGTTGATGGACTCTGCTGATCACTTGGCTTCGCCGCCGATTCAGCCCAGGTGTTTGGCTGATTGTTCCCCGTGCTAGACCGCTTGAATGTGATGCCCGGGTAAATGAGGTCGTAGCTTCTTCGCAGTACTGGATCTTTCAAGGTATCGTTCGCCTTCCCTAGCTTTGGAAACCGCCTTATGTCAGTGGTGGTGTTATAAGAGCTTCAAATCCGACATTAAAAAAATCAAGATTATGACTCCACTGTCTTCAAGCTTGTCTACGTACCAATTGAAAAGCTTCCTTTGCGTTGGGCCTTGGATTACGGTCAGGGTGTAGTGCCAACGCCAATTTTCGGTAAGACTTCGTGATTTCCTCCTGGGAGGCTGTTTGCTGGACCTCGAGGATCAGGTAATAGTCGTCGGTGATTGGAATAGGAGCCATCACTCTCGTCTTCTTTCAACAAATTTTACGAAACTGAATGTCGCATTGACTGTTGTTTTTGCTTTTTTTTAGAGCCTCATATTGAGGCTGCGTCCGTTTGCTGTCATTGCATGCCAAGGTCACACAACACTTCCCGTGACGTGGAAGATATCATTCCGTAGATAGGAGGGCAGTACAGCTATATAGTTTTTGGTTCCGATCAGCTTCATTCTGAAAGTAGGAGAAGTCCTGGCCCAGATCCATTGCTTTGACTGGTCTTGGGATTTGGCACAAAAAAAGGGGTATAGAATGCGTTCGGAGAAACAGAGAATAAAGAGACGGAATTTGGAGACATGAAAGGGGAAACAATGGAAGAAGGAGGAACGAAATTGGAGGAGGGAGAGGGAGAGTTGGAGGGAGAGTTGGAGGGAGAGTTGGAGGGAGAGTTCGAAGGAAAATCGGAGGGAAAATGAGGAGGAGGAGTTGAGGGGGACCGATCTCAGACAGTCCATCATTAGATAGATTATATGTGTCTTTTCTTATTGTCAGCTTTCGCCATCGCACGTATAGAGAATTCTAGGGCTGGCGGCCATTCAAACATTGGTACCCCCTATCCCCCCTAGATCTCAGGGTCCTCCTCCCCAAACTTCCGTCTTGATGCGAACTGCGGGCTCTGCCTATTATGAAATCTCCAACTCCTACCCCCACGACCCCAAATATTGACAAGAGGGACTCTTGCAGCGTGAATGTAATGTCTCCTATCACGGCCGGGAGGTATCAACGGTGGGCTTTATGTTCCCATGCGGGCATGCATTTTTGTCGCTCGTTTTCCTTGGTTCTTCATAACCATACTTCGGTGTAAATGGCTGACTAGTCACAGGAAAACAGTCGTGGCACCTTATAGTGATTTGTTGTAGTGACTTTAGTCTGTCTGCTGTCGTCGACCCTGCGTCGACAGCCTTGCCCACAATTTACCGCCACAAGTAATAGACCGTTAAGGTAACTCCTGGAAGTGCGTCTGGCTTATCCCTTCACCGTAAGATTGTCTTTTCTACAATGCCTGGAATGTATTCGAGATGCGCCCGGCTATAGTGGGCTCGTAAGGCAAATGTCCTTTACCGTCGAGGTCATATAACAAGGACGGATCAGCCATGCCAAAATACTCAGCCTCAAGTGAGGTGGCCGTTTCGGCTAAGTAGGTATCACGATTAAAGGTAAGAACAACAACGACGACAACTCGACGCCATTTTTTCCTCTACCTAAGCCAACGACAACACCATTTCCTAGAAATACCTAGGAAGATACCCCTCCGTTACACGCCCAGAGCTCTCCTATTCGATTCTCGCAAAGACTACACTAAGTCGAACGATAATAATTTAATCCATCTATCTAACCCGACACAACCAACCCGACCTAACCCAACCCACCTAAGTTAAACCAAGTCCATTATGGCAGAGGAACACCACCTTCAACTCACCAAGTCTACTACTGATTTACTATTAGGGAGATAGCCCACGACATATTGAACCATCTAAGATTGTCACTGCAATTTGAAATATAAACGACAAAGAAACATGTATCATTAAGTTGCATACACAAAGCGAGTTTATATATATGGTACAGAAAAGTATGTCATCAAGTAAGACCTAAGAATTGGGAGGAAACAGTACCTCCGAGTCATACATGTACATTAGTGGAAGGAGAAGGTGTGACATTTAAGGATGTATCACAATGAAAAGGAATATTTGGGTTTATTATATCCAACATCTCCCTACTCTTGAATCCACTAGGATGGTTAATAACGAATCAAAGTCACAAGAAAGGTATGCCGTTACGAATGGGTTAAAATTCGAGCGTTATTACGTCGGTGATCGGGAAATTTATGGCTGGGTGGTTGAAAAATGAAGCCGCCTTCCGAAGCGATTGAGAAAGAGTGACCTAGAACTTAATTATACCCTCGTTTTCCCACGGAGCGGATATGGTTTGCGCTGCAGCATGAGGTGTAAGACTGAATACAGGCATGAGGCTGAATTGAGAACTTGGATCAACGTCAGCCACCCCATCCGGCGTCCTGCGCCGCTTGCTCGTTGGAGATAGTTGGGACAGTCCCTGGCCTCAGGCTGATGGCCGGCCAGAAACCTCATATTTGCTGATTTTGAGAGCATTACCATTAGTCTGCCCTTTATCATAACTGCTGAGATCGCCGATCCATTCCATGGACATTACGAACCAGATCACTTGACTTGATTCTACGACCCACGTCACGGAGAAGCTTACAGCATTTTCCTGCATCCAATAGCGGCCAGATCCAACATACATCTTTGACAACGTAAATGAAAGCAGCAAGAAGCAGCCGGCCCTTGGATCTTCATTTTGGATTAGGAGAATTCAATAGACAACTTCAGTTTAGGTTCAAATCTGCAGACGTCGTCACTTTGTTTTTTTGCCCTGTATATCTTTCTTTTCTCTTTCTTTTTTTGCAAAGCACGCCCAAGGCGTCCTCTCTTTCGGTGCGGTTCACAAAGAACCAGGGGGGAAATGAGACCTCACCACTAATTGAGCGGGTCAATATCAGCAGTCCTGACAGATGTGAAAATCGTAAAGAAGCCACATCTTATAAACAAGTTCGAGTTGTCTTTATTTTAGGTATTTTTTAGCAAGTTAATGCCGTTGAGAGCCTGAGCCCGCAAGTGAAGACGCTTTCAGCCTCTTCCCTATTCTCGCTTCTTTGATCCTTTCCATCTTCAGGGCAATCTACAAAGCCACCAACGCTATGGGAGGGGGGCCAAGGGTATCCAGCCTGTAAGAAGGCAAGTCTCTTGAACCCCACCAACATCTGCATCATTAACTACATTAGTATCTCTTTTTTAAATTCAGACCAAAACCAGAGGCTAGTATTAGAAATACCCCTCCGTCCGTCTCACTGCCCATTCTACCCAGCCGTTTCTTCCGTTCAACTTCAGCAAATCTGAACCCAAAAGCAGTACCCAAGTAAAACCTGACCTTATACTTATATCGAATAAAATCCACCTGCTATTCAGCACGTTCTCTTATTCTTCACACTCCTTTTCATTCCCTATTATCAATACCAAGTGGGCATTACCGACAGACTGCAAAAGACGTGTGACATGAGAGAGATAAGGCGCTAGCGGCAGGATTGTGTAACAGAGGTATCTAAAGCCGCGATTCAAGAGCCGGCGATGATAGCGCAGGCGATCATTTCGCATAGCCGAACAAGACGATATCGCTTCACTTCGCCAAATTCTACACTTTGATTATCGTAGCTATTTTTAGCCGAATATCAACAACCCGCCTTGATCCAAAACAGTAGAGCAGAGTAGCAATACTTCATACCTACATCAACATCATGGCAGAGGTAATAGAAAAAAACCCTGCCCCTTTCTTGCTTAATCTATCGCTGATTTGCATCTAGGAAGACAACCCACGACCCACCGAACCGTCCAATATTCCCACAGCAATTTGGAGTATAACTAGCAAACAGGTGTGGTTAGGGTTGCATTGTAGGGCAAGTCTACATCTATAGTAGGACGGTGAATATGGCTAAGGAAAGTCTGAATGATTGGGAGGAACGGGACCTCCAAATTATACATGTACTATCATTGAAGGCGAAGGTGTGACATTCAAAGAGTCGTCATGATCAAGTGGCCCAACAGCTTAACCCATACCCAGGGCTCATCATCTAACTTATTTCCACTCGGCCCTCCTCTCTTGAACTCGTATATTTTCAAGAGCCCCTGTGGAGTTCCCACCCAAACCTTCTCCACGAATTCAGATTACCCCTCCGTTACCCTCCTTGGCCCCCCTTTGACTTCCTCCTAGTCACCGCCATCATCTATCAAACCTCCTCTCTATCAAAACTAAATCCAAATGCAAGTCGAATTCCAAATCCAGATTCAAATGCTCATAAACGATCTTATCTCAATGCAATCTATCCATCTATCCGGAACTTACTCAGCACACGGTGCACACCCTCCCTTTCCTCGCTCATCTCAACGAACCTATCCCGACAGACTGAATACGGTAAGAAGCAACAGGAGGAGACATGGCGACGGTGGCAGGATTCTTGCATAACGTCTAACCCCTGCCTTCCGGACACCCCCGCCTTTCGGACACCTTTTACACCAAAACTCACCACTTTTAATAATTAATATCTTTATTATTTATTAATAAAATAAGCTAAAATTAAAGATTTAGGATATTTTTTATTAAATCTTTTAGGCGATAACAATTTTAAGCATTTTATTTTATGTAATATTATAGATTAAGTATTTAAAGTTCAAAAAGTTTTTCTTATATAAATTTGGTGTAAAAATAATTTTTCATACTCTTTTAATAACTTTCTTTATTATTAGCATAAAAACTTAAAACTTAATATTAATGTATATTTAATATAATACTTTTAGATTTCTAAGTTTCAGATTGATTCTATTAGTAATAGTTTTATAATTAAGTAAAATATTAAGCACTATATAAAAAATTTGTATAAGAGAAATTAATTACTTAATTAAAAAGTAATTACTAATACAATCACTTTAAAACTTTTAAAACTTTAAGATTCCAATCTAATTTTTAAATCTTTTAAGTTTTATTAAATTATATTCATTATTTATTATATTATTAGTAAATGATTTTTAACGTTTTTTGTATGTAAAAACTCAAATTTAATATTACATAATAATATATGATTCAAATTATATTTCCTCTTATAAGCTTAATCAATAAAAGCTAATAAGTACAAATATAAAAAAATTATAATATTTTATTAATTTGTTATCAAAATATTCGTGCCTCAAAATCGCTGTTTTTAGTGTAAAAGGTGTCCGAAAGGCGGGGGTGTCCGGAAGGCAGGGGTTAGACGTTACCCTCTCAACGGTAACACACATCATCGCCATCAAGAAATCTCGATGTAGGAATCCGAATTCAAGGGGTGTAGATCTCATGACCTTTTCTCTCCAACTCGCCTACCCCTCTCTCAAGAATATCAAAACATCAATTGTAATATTTGCCCCTCTCCTGCATACAGATACTGTAAGCCCTCCTGACGATCACGAAAATCACTCTCTAAACACCAACCTCAGATACAGCTTCACACCGCCTTCCTCTTCCAATAACCTGCTCAAGCATGGATCAGAAATAATTTATCCAAGGCTCAGCAGCAGTGACAACTAAATGTTTCATCACCATCTGTATTACCCCTCCGCCACACCGTCATATAAGACGATCTCCGCCATCACCATGTATCAAACAGACGACTTTCCGTCCAACGGTCCGGAGGAGATCACGATTAAGATCAAGATCTACAAGGGATCATCAGGGGTCCCCCGCGCTCCACTCTTCTCCCGAAAACTCGCTTCTTTTGACCAAAATGGAAAGAAACACACCCACCAGATTAGCTCCTCGGATGCATTGATCTGATTCAAAGTGAGACCCTTTTCGGCTATTATCCAATAAGCGTTTATTTCAGATACGGTCTGAACCAAACGCAGCGCTTCAAGTCAAGTATGATTTGTTGTTTCCTGACACCAATCTCGCAAGGGCGGGAAGTCGAGATCAGCACCCACTAGCGCACCATGGACATCGTAACTACTGCAGGTGCCCAAGACCGGGTTCCTGCTTTCCATCACCCATCACACCCAGGAGGCGGGAACGTGAACGCGAACGTGAACGTTACGCAAGCAGAACAGGTGGATTCAAGGCGTTCGGTGATGTAACCGTCACAGCCATGACTTTGGCACGGGAAGGCAAAGGATATTGCGATATCCAGCGATTGTTTCACCGTCTCAGCCCGTCTACAGTTACCTGTTTCGTTTCTCGCCGAGGTGGCGAGTGTGGAGTACTGTACTGTATGAACAAAAAGCAGGAACAAGAAACAGAACTGTTGATCATGAAGTCAGATGTCCGAGTTCCCCTAGAAATAGAAATCCTGTGCTCGGAAGTAATAAGTAAATAAGTAAATCCCAAAATCCCGCCAGGGGATCCGGAGGAGTAGAAGAAGCCGAGCCGAGCCAAGCTGAACACAGCCCGGGAGCTTGCGATCCGAAGCTTCTGTTACTTCCAAATGTCAAGGAAGGGTGGAAATGGCATTTGTTTTCTAGAAGATCAACATGTATTAGAAAGGGGCATCCTAAAAACTGCCCTTCCAAGCCTTCCGCTAATTTGGGCTGAATAATAACCCGATTACAAATTCCACGGATCTCTTACTGTTCTGTTCGTTCACGCATGTGCAGTCAGCGATCTCCATACTCGGGCCGTGTGCTTGCTTGCTGACCTCGCAGTAACATCTCACTCTGAAAAAAAAAGATGAAAAAAAAACAGTCATACTGTAGTAAACAAGCTTGACGCCGCCGATGTGAAAGGTCGATCAGCTGAGCGGAGCGCTTACAGAAACATGGCTGGCCATGGTATTCCCGTCACATTCCTGCGCGATAATATGTACTGTTCGGTTTTTGGAGGTATAGGAAGGGAATGATTGTATCGTGATGGGTGTTTGGCGCTTCTGGCAGACGGGGAGGAGGAGTGTGATGTGGTGTGATGTGATGTGATGCAAGGGCGGGGGCGGGGTGGCCACGTGGGTGAGGCGGTTAATTTATGTGATGCTTAGCTGGGGTGGCGCGGGGATATGGGAGTTGCGTGGAAGCGTTGCGGTTGACAAGATAAGGTTGTTGGTTCTCTGTTTGAAACGAGTTTCTATTCGTGGCGTGGGGGTAAGAAGTATAAAATGAGATTGGAGAAGGTATGGCGAGGGCGGGCGGGCGCATTCACTTCAAAGGATTGGGAACATGGAAACGAGGTGTGTAGATGAAGTATTAGATTAAATTTCCCCCGCCGCTGCTGGCTCGTAAGCGCAATTCAGTCGGTCAGAAAGTAGGTATTCTGTATAGCGTGATATGCATATCCTGCCCTGCATAGTATGATGTGGTATCAAATTCCCGTCTTCCGGCTTTCCGCAGTCCAAACAAGGACTTCCTCCCCGAGAAACAAGAATATGCATCCAAGTGCATGGCATTCAATCTATCCCATCCTTCTTCCCAAATGGTATCCTCCCTAGTCCGCGTGCCCAAGCCCAAGAAGCGAAAGTGAGAGGTGGAGAATGTGGCTGTCAAGTGATCATAAGTGATGATGTGATCGAAATTGGTTGTTGGTACAAAACTAGGCATGGCATTCTGTTATGCCGGGGTATGTTGGGCAGAAAGAAAAAGCAAAGCAAGAAATAGCGCCGGCTCTATCCGGCAAAAATTCGTTGTACAAAATCGAGTGTGGGTGTGTTGCGATGGTGTGGGGAATGAAGTCGAGACTGCAGCGGTGAAGTGAAGTGAAGTGAAGTCAACGAGCCCGCTCGATCGATCTCCGCATATCCGCCACCGAAAAAAAGAAATCCGTGGGTAGTCCCGGAGATCGGTGGATAGAAAGCTCGGAAAAGCAAATAAGCGAGCGAGACGAAGCGTAGATACCCGTCTCGATCCCTAATAGAAGGCTCCGAATATAAAACAAATGCCATGCCGAGTGTGCGTTGGCGAGGCTGCATATATTCCGACCCAATGGACTCCACACATCAGGTCACGATCCAGATGTGCCGCATCCCGGATCAAGGAAATCGTGCAACCTGCATGGGAGGGGTGCATAATCGTGTCGATGCTCGAACGATGTGTATGAGAGTGGTGGGTTTCGGAAGGCTGCTGGTTGGGAAGTGGTGTGTTTGCGGACCAATGGATGGTGTGGTGGAGGGGATGCGGTGGGCTGCACATGCCATTCTATTTTGGCTTCGAGAAGGAATGGCATGTGGTGAGGTGGTGGCAGAGCAATGCAGTGCAATCCATATGCATGTCAGCTCGCAGATGCTGGGCTTGCTGGCCGAAGGATGGACGACGAGGCGAGGCTGCGTCTCGTATCGGTGGGAATTCGGAGGTATGGACGTGGACGATTCCTATGGATTCATCCGTAGGTATGTTTGCTGAGAGGAAAGTCGGAATCGTCGGTTACTGGTTTCAGCAGATTATGACGTGTGAAAATGTATGGGTGCCAATTGAAAAATCGAGACTGTTGCTTGCTTGGCTGCTTGTCTGGGAGTTGGATCCGTGTATTGAGGATTCCGAATCAAGACGTGTGTTTCAAGAGAAGAGCTGGTTGTTGCTTTTGAGGAGAAAACCAAACTTTACTTTGGGAGAGGAGGGAGAGGACCACTAGGTGGTGGCCCTGGGCAAGGAGGAAGCTGGGATGGACGGTGGGCAGGCATCTTCATTGTGTTGTTGGGTATAGAGACAAAGTCTGTAGGTCGTGGATGTGACTTCTGATATCGAAGTCTGGGAGGGACGATGAGGATATATAGGTTGGTGGAAATGATGGATGGCTAGCTAAGAGATCTGAAGATAGAAACAAGTTGTTTTTGTGTTTGTGTTGAGTTGAGGAAGTGCAAGTGGAACTTCGGTGCTGTGCAGATATCTTGTGTGAACGTGTGTGAAATGTTCCCTTGGGGGTTTGGGAGCTTTATGTATCCGGCCAACGTGGACTAGAGTGTGGTATGAGATCAGGTAGAGACAGTGGATCGGACAAGGCAATGCAAGGGACGACAGGGGAGGGAGAGTAGGGTAGGGTAGGGCAGAGCTGGACGACGATGCCGGACAGGGCCAAGGGCAGGGCATCTGGGGAAATTATCTGAGCACGTTCGTTTGCTTGCTCACTTTTCACTTTTCACTTTCCACCTCACCAAAACTCACAAGCCTGAACCCAAGTCCAAGCCCATGTACTTCGTAAGACCCAAGCAACCCGGCCCAGTTCAGATCGGCATCACCAACCATCAGGAGGTGCGGTGCTCTGTGGTGCTCTGTGGTGCATCGTTGCGTTCTCCCTTGCTTTACGTTTGCGTCGTCTGCGCTACAGCCCAGCGCCCAAAATGAAACACCATGGCGTGGGTGCCCTGGCATGCCCTGACCTGCTCTGCCCAGCGCTGAGCGAGATGAGTTTAAACCCGAACAGGGCATAAGCCAGTCGCTGGCGTGCTCGTTCCAGGCTAGCTTCCCCTGACCCCTGCCCCCTGACCCAGGAGCTTGAACCCACTCGGTGACAGGGGAATACAGTGCAGTACGGAACTGTGCAGTGCAGCAAGGCCGGATGATTGACAGGGGCCACGCATGCGGCGAGAAGTGGAGTCAGTGAGCGAACAATCCCGGTGAGTTGGGCAGCTTGCAGTCAACGGGCATGGCAGAAAACGGCAGAATCGGAATTGGACTCGGAATCTGGGTTGGGGGTGTGCTGGTCAGGGGGAACCCTCGTTTCTGATGCCCCAATTTTGATGTTTTCAAATCTGAAATATATTAATCGAATCGGATTAATCATCAGCTGTATCTCCTGTCCTTCTGAGCTGACTGCTTGAGCTGAAACAATTTGTGTTTATCGCTTACTATTACCAGTCTTGTCGAAATATGACTTTATTGACATACTATCCATTTACCCATCCGACGGGCACCGCTCTTCTTCTTCCATCCTCGTATCAATTAAGCTTCGTATCGTGATATCCGTATGACGGCACCTGTTACATCATCTGACCATCGCTGCGGCTATAAATGGATCCCCCGACAATTGCAGTCATCGAGATCAGCATCGGTCTTTCGGGCTGGCAGGTTACAGCACTAGGAATGTGGGGGTTTCCAGTAGAGTGGTTCTGTACGTCCTCTTGTCCTCCTGTCCTCCTGTCCTCCCCGACTTTCTTGGAACGAGCAAGTTTAAGAACTGAGTTGGATATTAAGAAGATTACTGGACCAGATATCAACGTCAAGCGATATGGACTGTTACTAAACAAAATGCACCAGCCAAGTGTTCGCAGATGCCGAGTTTCCCGACACGGCAATTCTACGTAGTGTTTCTAAGAAACACATACGATATTGACGAACGCCACGATATTCCTAGCTTGGCTCAAGTATCACCAAAAGCCCACAATTCAGATTGTGTCACTTGAAACTATCGATCGATCCCGCTTTGTTTTTTTTTTTGTTTCGGGGCATTTCATGAATTTGAGCTTGGGATCAATTTTTTTTGACATGTCAAGATGCAATTTCGGGCAATTCTTGCTTTGTTTGCGCCATTGTTCCTCTAGCGAGAATTCTATCGATTCAATCAAACGAACCTGTTTTGGGATTCTAATGATGGCATCAAATTTTAGTATCGAAAACAGAAAATAAAAGTCAAGTCAAGAAGCTAACTTCCAAGATTCCAGAGATTTATTTTACGTAGACCAGAAGTCCGGGATTCCGGTCATGAACGGACTCCCATGATTTCATAGCCTGCCATGCGCCAGATCTGTTGTCTGAGTATTGCACCGTACGACGTCAAATGTCCCAACAACGGGACGATGCATTTCGCAAGATTACAACAGAACAAGGGCTGGCTGCAACTTCCCGCCGGGATTCATAACACGAGCTTGAGCTTGAGCCGCAATTCCAAATGTCATGTGTAACCACATTATAAATTTAGTCTCTCATGTCTCTCATGTCTTTGTTTTCTTCATTTTTCTTTCAGCTGCCCTGTTCACCATGTCTCTCGGTGTCACCGATCATGGCTTTCTCCGCACAGCAGAGCGAGAATTACTCTGCGTTCAATAACCAGCCGACCACTGTCTCGGGTCCCTCTCCAGCAGAAAAAAAAATGACACAGCTTCATGGTCTGATCTAGCTGCGATCTCGGTCACTTTCTTCTAGAATCCCCAAACTGACACAAGGCTGAGGCTCTTCAGAACTGCACTGGGCCCTGCATACGGAGTCCTGTGCTATTCATCTTCTGCCCCTGGTGAGCCCTCTCTCACACCACGTCACGCTTCATCGACAACACCATACGAAATCCCTTTCCTCACATCATGCCGCCCTGAAACATGAGGCCATAAACAGATGGTGGCGATTTCTGCCTCTCCTAACTATGATATTCCTTACCATCAGCCTTCTCTTCAATAAGTGACAAATTGGGAGTTTTATCATTGGGTTCTTGAACGAGAATTGATTCGGCTCGGCATGTCGGGAGAGAAGGCTGCCGTTTGGTCTTGTGTTTATTTCCTCCTCTCCCCAATAAACGCCGAACCATGCTTGTAAAATATTTCCTTCTTTTTGTTCAAAGGCTTTCATACAAATGCACTACTGGCACTGTCGCTCGTGAGGCTACGAACCACGCCATCTTTGTGTGGCATTCAAAATCACCGCCGAGATCTCATCCACCAATCCGCTGCACATCCAGCAGAGTCACCACCTCTGCCGCTGTGCCCTCCTCTCCTCTCACGAACCATGAGCTCACAGCTCCATCCACAATCCTCCTCCTGGCCAATCAAGCCTCCACGCCACAAGCCAAAAGCCAAAAATCCAGGAAGCTGGCTCTTCCTGTCTACCGGTAGCAGATCGGCCCATCTTCTCCAAACTTCGCAACTCCAATCATTCAGCTACAGAATCGAGATAGATAGAAATGCCATGCCATGCTTGCCGTGTCTCTGCGATTACATCACCACTCCACCCACTATCACGCTGCAGTTGTCTCCACTCACACCACACCGTCGGGTCGCCCATGCCCTTGTACATACACAGGAGCTTGCGCAGGGGCACATAGATATATATCCGCATTCGAACACATCGATCAGCTGCTTCGATTTTGCCCTGCCCTGCCCGCCCCTGCCCTAGCCTCCTTCCCTTCAAGAAAAGAAGAAAGCAATAAAATAGTCAAGGCGGTGAAGCTCTCCACCAAGATCCAGCGCGACCTGGTCCTGCCTGAACAGATCCAGCACGAGCTCGGATCTCCCCAAGCACCTAACTCTGCAAACGGTCCGCCGGCGCACCGCTAATACCAACTTTAAAGTCGCCCAGCTGCGTCGAGAAGTACCGGCCAAGAGGTAGCTTGGGTGGGTTGCTCAGCTGGACAATAATTGCCTGGCCTGCTCTGGACATGCAATCAGGATATTATGCTTTCCGGCAAGAGTGAGATGTCATGATCGCAAGCCGTATCTTCATCTCGATCTGATCTCGAACCAGTCTCTTTTTACAAGGTTTTAGATCGCTCGCACAGGCGAGACAGACCGGAAGACGAGAGAAGTGGTGTGGTTCATGGGCGCGCGGGAGGCTTGGCTGGGTAATGAGCACGGATTTGATGATGGATGGACGGACGAACGGATGGATGTCTCCGATATCTGAGAGTAGACGGAGACGGTACGGGTACGCGTGTGGCATCGGCTCGGCCATGCCGATTGATGAACCCAAGTGACTTTACGAACCTCTCGAGCCTCTGACCTACGAAACCCTCCAGAACATTAGATCATGGGGTTAGATCAAGATCAACAACCTACCTACCTTGGCTTGGGCAGCAAAGTCCTTGGGGAGACCGTTTTTTGCGTTTGATCAGCCATATGCCCGTGTTGTACGTACCGAGGCAGTCCAGTAACTAATCCGTGTGCGCGGTATGTCTCCGTCCCAGCGGGGTGGCAACTTACATGCGGACGCTGAGTGTTTCAGGGAAAGAAACGGCGTCGTGTCGTTTCGTTTGTTTGCCACCTTCACCTCGTTTCGGAGCTTTTTGGCCTGATAACGGAAAGGGGCAGCGCGGAATCTATGGTGGAAAGACGGAGGACCTTGCATGCGGAGATTTACGTTCGTTTTGAGCGCCTTCCCGTTAACCTAAGTTGTAACAAAGGAAATCAGCAAGCCACTCAGCACGTTAGTGAGCAAGCCAGCCGAGGGGAACAAAAATGAGGCCCGCGAACCCCATCGCCGCCAACTAGGACCACGTGGGATAGGTAGTGTGCTTGAATAAGCAAATAGTAATACAAAGATAGGCATGAAAATGCGGTATAAACAAGCGAGATAAAAGCACTGGTCTCCTTCTCCTCGTCATCAATCATTGTCAGCAGGGCAAGCAAGATCAAAACCATGAATTCTTCCTTGCCCTGGTTGTCATAATCTCCAAAGAGAAATCCACACCAACCTCATGTCTGCCTTCCTTGTTCCCTTCCATCTCCACCACAGCTCGCCTCAAGCCCATGAACACAACCCATGATACCACATGGGCAGGGAGTTCACCGTCACAAAAGACGACGCAGAAAAAAGCATCTCCACCGACCCAGCAAACAGGAAACGAGGCCCTCCACCTCCGACCGCCCCACCTCATCCCATCTTCCAGAAGCAATTTCGAAGGATTTTAAAATTGGGCCCATCCAATAATCCACTCTCAGCTCCACCAAATCCAGGAACGGCCAGAGATGAGGCCAGATGAGTAAGGGGCTAACGATGGTGCTGCAGGAGGTGGATCTCAAGCCATCTCGGCTCTTGCAGCAAAAAGTGGACGATCAAGCAGGGTGGGTGTTCTAATTATGGAGGTTTCAGGGTTGAGCGGGCTTGTTTCGACCTGCGTGTTGCGTACTTCCTACACGAGGCTCATCAAAAACAATTAAAATAAGAAACATGCAGCCCCCTTTATCTTGCTGCTGCACCGGCGTCCGTCTGTCGGGTTCCAAACGAAATTTGACGATGTTTTGGTTTTAGGGAAACCGGAATACAGATGCATAGCAAAGGGGTAAGTAATACAGAAGGACAGATCTTGCCTCCTTTCCTTGGCTTTGCATGACCCCCTTTTCATAAACACACATGTGCTGCAGTACGAAGCTCGAAGCGAGCGATGTAACACGCGCGCACGCTGGGGTAACAAGATCATCATGTCAAGTCAACACAGGCACAAGACGGACATCACCGCCACACTGGCAACACAAACTGGATACCGGATGAGCTGAAACGCGTTTCAGATCTCGATGCGTGAATAAGATCCTCACCACACGGTGATGGGAAAACGTGCGTGATCGTCAGGGCATTTCTCAATCTGATGTTGTGAGGTGCGAGATGTCACGCCAGGAGCACGCGACCGGACCAGATCAAACTGGATCTGAACCTCAGACGCAAACTCCACGAGCGTCTGTTTGGCTTCATCGCTGGATGCATCGTAGCTAGGCCCAGATTGTGAAATGCGAAATGCGAAATGCGAAATGTGAAATGCGAAATGAAAAATGCGATACCTGTACCCATTGCGTTTTTGAACAGCCCCATTTCCGAGACTGCTATTTTCATACTCGTATCAAATGCCGGGGCTGTGTCCGGAGCTCATACGGGACTGTCTATTGCATCTAAATGAAGATGTTTGCCACCATGACGTACAATCTCTCGAAACAGCCTGAAATGACTGCCGAATGGAGGTCCCTTGCCGAAGCGAAGATGTCTCGGGACGAAATAACCAAAAGTAAACACCCGTAATTTAAGAGAACCTCATCTCGGCACCTGCATCAAAGTTTTCGCGTCGGAGAAAACAAACGGCTCCCTTCTCATCCGCTCCTGGTCTTCGGATCTAGCAAAAGCTGCATACCTGTAAAAGGTCAATCCGCATCTCCTACCGCCTTATCTTCATTGACCCTTTCACCCCCACAAGGCCAGCCATCCCAGCCCTACGATTTACAGCACCATCCAAGAAGAGCCAGGCATCCCTAGCTATGCGAACATCATGTTTCCCAAGCTCCGTACGTGCAGGGAGCAGGCGACGGAAACTTGGAATTGAGTTTTTTCTAAGCTCTGGGATAATGATGAACTCTAAGTCGGCAAGAGCTTCGGGATTCGAGAATTGTGCGCGAAGCCGAAAGCGTTGTTGAACTCAAAGCTGGAGCGCGCGGGGGACGATGATTAATGGGCACAGACTCACAGACCACCAACCTCACGTCCGAGTGTTTAGAGATGCGGTTCATCAGCACCAATTACACCACTTATCTCATCGACCATGTCATTCCGTACTTGCATTGTTGCTGTTTCCCAAAGTTGCAAGGTTCCCCATCTTACTTTGTACGAGGGGCAAAGATCAAAGTTCTCATATCTGTGCTAAATGACCCATATTTTACTTGTCACAGACAAAAAAGAGTAAACCGGATTGGTTCATTGGTTAATACCCCATGTAAAGTGGAATCTTCGAGGAGTCCACACAGATGCCAAGTCTTTGATCTTTCCAACATGTACCATAGTACGGAGTACAGCACAGATATACTTTCCCTTCTTCTTTGGCATGGCATGGCGGCGGGCCGGCCGTGGGGGATATGCTGATAGAGGTCGAGAGCAAGAGATCTGTGCTGCTGCAAACTCAGATCGTGACAAAAGCAGAGGATTGAATGGTGGACAAATTCCATCCTCACTTATGCGAGCGCAACGTTAACGTTACCTCAACCTTCTCTTTGACTCGTGCAGCAAACACTGAGCAGACAACTGTAGCCCAACGGACATACCTTGTACAGCAGCGACGCAGGAGCTTTGACGTTGCTTGCTTGCCCGCGCCAGAAGCGAACTCTCATCGTGGGGTATTTCTCCGAGCCAGAGGACTGGTTCTCCAGATGTGGCGCCGCGGTCAGATCTGTGCCCTGCCATATCGACGGAAGGAGAAAAGTGTAAACAGAGAAGTTCCTCCCACTGGCTCGGCTAGGCAAGGCTCGCATCTCTGATGTTTACATTTAGACGGTTATGCGATGTGCGGTACGGGAATGGGAGGTGTAACATTGGAGGAGCGGCTGAGAAGATTTGGAGCCGTGATTGGATCTATGCCCTACATCTTAACCCCCTAATGATGCCCGCTTAACCACCTCTTTCTTACAGACACATCGCATGTCCTGCACGAGGGGAAGTGTAAACATAGACATGGATGAAGCTCCGGGTGAAAGCACGGCTTCTCATGCTTTCATGCTCACAAACGCACCGCATCTGTCGGATGGGTGGTGCAATCATGGAGAAGCCTCTCTAAAAACCACAAGCACTGGCTTGCGGGATCTCAAACAACAAACAATTGCCTACCCCATGTCAACTGTGGTGATTCTTTCTCCCACCCAAGGAGCTCCCTTTCTCAAGTCTCCAGATTCCCCAAAGCATCAACCACATACTCTTGAAAGACAAGGCTGTCCTGTCCCTCTGGCCCCCAGAAACTATGTTCTGTTTTCCACATCCAAACACCAAACTTTCAAGCACCCTAACACAAACCCCCACAATTCCAAAGCCTCACCCAAAAACAAAAAGTATAAAGCTCAAAGATAAGTCTAAACACACTTTTTGCATGAATATTCACCGTCCAGGTCAAAGTAAAGGTATACTTCCTCCGAACCCAACTCTAACCATTTTTCAGTCGGAAAGCGGGACATCCAAAACCCCAAACCCAAAGTCTTTCGCAGCTCCTATCGAGATCCCAGAGGCCAAGGCGTCACTCCTTGAAGCAAGCTTTCTCTCACCACCCCGACGAAGCCTCGAACTCAACCTTTCACACAAGGTTCTTTAGCTGAACTCCTTAGAGATGACAATAGTCTGAATTAAATGTAGGCCTAAATGTATACCGTTCCCTACCTAGCAGGGCCAGCCCCCAAAACCCAGGGATTTTTCAAAAGTCAGACTCCAGCTTCGTCAGCCTTCCGACCAGCCAGCCTTGCTGGCTTAGACCTTACCCCAAGTTCTCCTCCTCGCGCCTTGTTTTTAGTTCCTTCTCCAGGAAACAACAAGATCGTCATGCGTACCGGTCGAGAGGGAAAGGCCGCCGAGTCATGCAGTCTCGAACGCGTTGTAAAGCCAATTTGCTGACAGAGAAAGAAACATCAGAACACATCGAATCCTCCTCTTTATTGGAAACGGACCTTGGAGAGTTGAAAAGGGTTTATTCGTCAGATCATACCATCGGACAAACCCGTAGACTTGAGACACAAAACGATGAGGAAAACACTCTGTTGATAATCTTTTGCAATTGATGTGTCAAAATATGCAAGCGTACCCAATCTCACGATGTCATGAACCTGCTCCTGGTCGGTCGAGCGCTGCATAAAAGTACGCATGCAGATGTCCCGACCCCGACGATGTTTGGGTGTGCTGCTTTTGATTATGCTGTATGCAAGTTAGTTTGAGCTGGTTCCTGATGATCTCTTCATTCAGTCTTTGAATTTTGGACTTCATTGCTCGGGACGAGGTATCTTTGCCGCCAGATAAGTGGGAACTCTCTCTCTTTCCATCTCTCTTTCCTGCAATCCGCGGAAAATGAAGGTAGAGTGAAAGCTAGCCATGAGGCCGGAAGGCAAAATTGATCCAGCAAACGCAACACGATCGACGGATAAAACCTCTCTGTCATACATTCCAGCTCGGCCGCGGCCGACAGCACAGGATCCCGTTGCGCAATTCAACAAGACCTTCACGACAAGGTAAAACAAAACTACTTCGTAAGAAGAACAAGCAAAAGCCAAGCACAGACGCGAGCGCATAACGACAAATCAACGATGGGGAATTCCGAAAAAGTGTAGTTCAAAGTCAGAAAACCCGCACAAGCTTCAACACAGAAGCGCTGGTTGGAGGGAATAACAGAGCCAGACGTGGATCTTGAAACACTGACAGCCAGCCACCAAAGTCAACAGAAACCTTAAACAGACAGGCACAATATGGATTCCCAGCACCGCGAAAATGGACCGGATTGACGAAACCTTCGCGGGAAATTGGGAACTGTAGATGGCTGGCTGACCAAGACCCGAGCTTTCGCATTGCGAGGCTAATAACTGAGTTTTCAAGTGCCGTGAAACTCGTCCAATGAGGGATGGCATTTTGTGAGTACCGGAAAGTGTCTTTCATCACTGGGAATCCGGAGCAGGCGTGATATTGTCTGCTGATATGACAAGAACCACCTTTCCTTCAGAGCTTCAGACCTCAAGTCTCCAAACTCCACCATGCCATCATCTCCCCACGCTTTCATCCTCAAACCCATCATCCACTCTCACGAGGCGGTGGATCCATCCCCGAATCCGTTTTTATCTTTATATTTCTTGAATTTCCGGTTTGGTGTTCGGTGTTTGGTGTTTGAGAAGCTCCCACGTGGTCTCCCTTGCCACTTTCCCGCCCTTGGACTTTCTCCCTCAATCAAGCCCGCCCCTTGCAAATCTCAAAGAGAGCAAAGAAAGACAGGGCAATGAAGAACTCAGGGGTCAGGAGGAGTAAGCCAGGCGGTGAGAGTCTCTACCGAGAATCCTTCAGTGGCTCATGGATCGTGATATAATCAATGAAAGGGCACAGGTCACACCGTGACCTCTTTCTCTCCTCCTCCAAGAATTTTCCTCACGAGTTTCGGTCGCGTGCTTGTGGATCTGTGGATACCTCCATGAAAGAAAATGGGAACCGCAAAGAAAGGAGAACTTGGATGTCGTGCTTAGCTTAGCAAGGCTGATATACCCTAGAGAACTTTTCCCACAAACAGGGGTGATTTTGAAATCACCGGTTTCTGGAAAATTAGAAGGGGGAAAGAAGGAACGAAGAAGGAAATGATGGATACGTGGTGGGTCAGGGGAGACTTTGGGATGGAGAATGGAACATGCAGAAAACGACTTTCCAGGCTTCACCGTCAGAATTGAAAACTCCAAAAAGCAGATCACACCATCTTATCCCCTCTGACCGCCTCTTGAATGCCCTGGATGTCCGAAATAGGAAGAAGTGTGGGAAAAAAAAGAAGCAGGAAGCTGACTTCGGCATTTCTTCTTGATCCTCCGCGATCGTATTGATTTGATTACGTTCATACCGGAGAATTTGTCTCAAAATCACCAATCCTCGGAAATTGAAGGAAAAAAAACTTCTCAGATCTCAAAGCTCTACCCTGACCTATCATTTCCATCTTGAAGTCCAGCTTCATAGAATCTTGAATGACCCCTCGGGCAGGTAAGCTTCTGACAGATAATTTGCCTGAAGGCGGTGACAAGGTAAGCAGATGAGTCAATTCTGCATGTCGGTCAGGTCTGGGGGCGGGAGCCAGGGAACTCCCCTTCACTCGCAAGAAGTAAGCCGCCTGCCTACCTGTGTGCGTTTCGATGTTGTGCAGGGTGAGCGTTTGGTGGGATTGAGGCTGAGATGGGAAGGAATCAGGCCATTCGCACAAGACTTTTGTAATTTTGAGTTTGGGGGTTTGGGCACGCGCTGGGAATACGAAAGGGGACATGGATCTGCTATGCTTTTACTCAGAAAGAGATAAAAGTTGAATGAAAAGAACTATTCAGAGTACTGCAGAGGTCCGAGAGCTGACTGATACTGATACTGATATCGTGGATGTGTGTGTGATGAGCGAAGAGTATGGTACCCTGGCGTTTAGATACATACCTGTTTCGGCGTTTACACGACGGCGTGGAGTTGGTGATATCCAAAAATACTCATTTCTTTGTATCAACAAAGCTAGCCTCGCCGCCAAGAACATGAAACCTTTGAACTTGAACTTCTTTAGCGATCCTTGACCCTAGACCGGCAGATAAATCGACCAATTGAAAATTTCAGATTCTCGACTCGGCCGCGATCACACGAAAGTTGAAAATACAAGCGCCCCGCTCAGACGTCCGTCGAGGGTTTCTCCAACCGGTGAGCCGCCTCAGCGTCTCACCAAACATCCTTGACCTTCAACTCGTCCATTCCGTAAAGGTTTGTCTCCTTCGAGTCCGAGCATGCTGGTTGGAACGATTCCCTTTCAAAAAGTACCTCAAGGAACAGAGCTCGACTTTCGGTCTTCTCGGGCTCGGCATCAATGTGACGAGAACTTTGTCGTCGTCGTCATGCTGGAATAAATAGGTTTGCGGAGGATTTGACGGAGATGAATATTGAGCTGCTACACGAAACACCGATCAGCAAGACCTAGTCGAGCTTTCGACATGAGATCGCTTGCATGCGGCAACAACACGCGTAAAGATCTTCCATCCTAAACATGCTGACAAGAATGCGGTGTCTGGATATGGAAACCTATCACTTAGATCATTTACAGGCAACAACAGGCAGACCTCCCAAAACATGCAGGCCACAGGCATGGTGGCATGCAGGTGTCAGAGTGAGGGGTTCTCAACAAGCTCCACGCGTACACCCCGCCGTTAAAGTCATGGCTTGTATCAGATCAGACCACGCCAAGGTCTTCTCTCCTCTCAGTCATCTTCTGGCGGCATCTGTGTAGATGTTATCCAATTCTCCATCGTTGCCTGCCCCCCAGCCAAACTCGCCGGTGCCTTGCCTTTCCTATCTCTTTGTTTGACGACCAGACAGAGTACCCGGCCGTAAATTGAGAAGCCATCGTAGGTGGTATCCATAGCCATTTTCTTCTTATCGTCGACTTCTTCCACGGGAGGGTCATCCCTCCTGCGTTTCGGCAGAGGTTCGAATCCTGGGCTGGAGGATTGAGTAGCTGTCGGAGTTCTTGGACGTTTCGGTCTGCCTTCAGACACGAAGAGGCCATCTTCGGATTCAACGTCGTCTGCATCAGGCAGATCTTGAAGATCCAACTCCTCTTCGCTCTCTTCTCGCGCAATGACCGGTCCATCGTCCACTTCGATCGGCGCATCGCCCGTATTTCCTGTAAGTTTCGCAGAGTTCGATTGTATTGCCTTCTTGTTTGGTTCTTTGAAAGTCTTTTGCTTCGTAAGAAGGGAGTGGCGTGTGCTGGTCTCGGTCAAGAAGATAGACACTTCGAAATCCTCTGCAGACATCAGTAATCATTCGCAGACGCTGAAGCTCGGCAGACCTTGTACTACAACATCTTTCACCCCTTTCTTCTTGCTGCCTTTGCCTTTGCTGCGCTCGTTCTCTTCGCGGAGTTTGGGTAGGACGAGAGGTCGGACGCTTTCGATGACGCGAGGTAGGATGGGGTCTCGAGGGTTTAGAAGCCAGCTCTCTGCCAGAGAAGGATTATCGACATAGATGCGACATTCGAGTACCGAGAACTTGGTTATTCGAAGATATCTGCGGATTGGCGCCATGGTTGTGAAAGCATCGAAGTGGTGTTGTGGAGAAGAGAAGCGGAGTATTTCAGCCTCGCGAGTAGCCTCGGCATTTCCAAAGATAGCAGCCACAAACCCTTTTCGAGCCAGAACATTTTTGGATTCTTTCGTGAACTAATTTTGAATTTCATATGTACATACATGTTTCAATTATCTTTCGCTTTCATATGTGTTTTCTTTTGAGCAATAAGCCCATTGTTGTTTGGGTCAATGGTAATCAACTACCTAAGGTTCTTCCACAGCTTCTGGATCTTCCTTCTCCCGTTCCGTCTTGGCATGTCACCCTCATCATATCGCCTTGGCAAGCATCAACAACAAACCCAATACAAATCGTTCAATCACATGCTGAATCGAGTGCCAAAACAATACCAAAATACCTTCACATGCTGCCACAACACTTGAACTCCCATCCCGTTCTCTGAAGCCTATCCAATACCCGGCCAAAACACAGATTACTCAACGGAAGCACAGTGCAAACCCCGATGTTCCACTGGTCTCGGAGGATATCGGAGTCAGACGTCAGAAATATTGAAAGACCGGTGGAATTCCACCTTCAAATTACATTGAAGGGACATCTTTGAATAAAGTCTCAACATCCGTCCTTTCCTCTTTTCCTTCTTTCCAGACATGAATTCAATCTTAAATTCCTCTGCAAGAAACACCCGAGTTTTCCGAGGGAGTCCGGTCTTGAAGGGGCTCCTTCGACGAGGTGTTTCTACTCAAGAACTTGATGCTTCCAAAGGAGGCGAGTTTGTTTACATACTACGCCTGAATACCATTCTGACATATCACAGATCGTGAGCGTGTTATTATTCTAGGCTCAGGGTAAGTTCCTAGTCCCAATATCAGATCAGTTTCTCACATGTCTCAGCTGGTCCGGATTCGTCCTATCACGAGAGCTTGATAAGAAGAAATTTCAAACTGTTGTCGTATCACCAAGGTCCTACTTCGTCTTCACTCCTCTTCTCGCCTCTACAGCTGTCGGCACACTTGAGTTCCGCAATACTCTCGAATCTGTCAGGGCTCGTGGAAAGGGCGTTGAGTTCTTCCAGGGCTGGGCAGATGATGTCAATTTCAGCCAGAAGAAAATCCAGGTCGAAGAGATAACTGCAAGACGTCCATTGCATGTTTCGGGCAAAGCTTATGATGCTTCGAGTATCACTGAAGCCGATCAGTCGTATCGAATCCAGAAGAAGGGAAAGGTCTTCGAGTTGAACTATGATAAACTTGTCATTGCTGTCGGTTGTTATAGTCAGACTTTCAAGACTCCAGGAGTCAGAGAGAATGCTTTCTTCTTGAAAGATGTTGGCGATGCCAGAAAGATCAGAAAGCGGATTCTCGAATGCAGGTTTTCTTCTTTCTGCCCTTGGATGAAACTGACATGCCCCAGGCTTCGAAGCAGCTTCATGTCCTACAACTTCAGAAAAGCTCCGCGATCAGCTCTTGAACTTTGCAGTTGTTGGGGGTGGTCGTAAGTACTCCTCCTCGTCTCTGGACCATGACTGACAATCCCAGCCACTGGTGTCGAATTTGCAGCCGAGCTCTTTGATCTCTGCCATGAGGATCTCAAGAAGCTGTACCCCAACCTAATCCCGCACATCAAAATCTCGATTTATGATGTCGCAACCAAGATCCTTCCTATGTTCGATGCCTCCCTCGCCAACTAGTATGTGTTCCCTGACATATTTCCTTCCTCGCCTCTGCTTCGGAGAGACCTTTCCTCATCTACTAGTAAAACTTGATATTATCACCCATACAAAAAAAGGGCCACTTCTAATGCCAACAATTTTCTTCCAGCGCAATCAACCTCTTCAAACGCGACGGCATCCAAATCAAAACAGAGCACCATATCCAATCCCTCCAACCCGGCCTCCCCGGCTCCATAGATCCCGACAACGACGGTGGATGCTTCGCCCTCAAAACTAAAGAAGACGGCGAAGTCGGCGTCGGAATGTGTGTCTGGTCTACCGGCCTGATGATGAACCCATTCGTACAATCAGCACTCGACGACGTACACACCTACCCCACCACATCCGCCACCCTCTCAACAGAAGTCGCTTCTCCATCCTCCAAGAAATGGTCTCTTAAACGCGATTCCCGCTCTGGAGGCCTTCTCGTCGACGATCACTTCCGCGTGAAGCTCATTCATCGCAGTGGCTCAATCCCAGAAGGTGTATCCGTCCCTGAAGCGACGATGCAAGACGTTTTCGCTATTGGCGATGTGTCCGTTATGGAGAAAGCTCAGTTACCCGCTACAGCACAAGTTGCGAATCAAGAAGCAAAATGGCTTGGGAAGGCGCTGAACAAGGGCAACTTGAGCGAGAAGGAGGGCTTCAATTTCAAGAATCTGGGTGTCATGACCTATTTGGGGAATATGAAAGCTATTATGCAGGCAGAGGGTGGGACGGAGGTGAAGGGGTATGTAGTCACTCAATGTATGTGGGAGCAAGTGCTAACCGGGCGTAGACGTATGGCATGGTTGATCTGGAGAGGTGCATACCTGACTCAAACAGTGAGCTGGAGGAACAAGTTGCTGATCCCTATTTATTGGTACGTTCTCCTTCCTTCACTTCATGTTTTAACTGCTGACTTTATACAGGTCTATCAACTGGATCTTTGGAAGGGACATTTCACGGTTCTGATTCATGCGTTCGCCGTGTAAGAACTGTAATTTTATTGTAATTCGAATGGAAACAAATTTCAGCTTCTGCCATCAAGTTCTCGTGCCTAGAGTGAATGCGACAGCGATGATGCATTGTTTGGCACCACTCCTCACAGTTCATACTAATATAAATACAGTAACTGCGACACACCTGGTGATCCCGAAGCTCAACGAAAACACCGTCACTCCACTAGACTGACAACTCCACGAAAACGGGCCCAGGCTCCCATTCATGACCTCAGTATCTCGAATATGGTTGATGTTTCTCTCGGTAGTTATCAGTTTGATTATATGCCTTCACAGTCAAATAACAACTTTTCCCGTGTCGCTTGAAATCCGCGTCACACAAGATCAAGCTGACAGCAACTGAACAAATGATAGCGTCAGGGTTTCGGATTGCCAAGTGAGCACCGGAAGTCCCTCTACGTGTTTGTGAGAGGCAAAGCTTGATCATCCATACACTGCTATATCCCCTTGTCCATCAAGAATTATTTTCAGCACTTGTGCGGAGGTGGGCTCAAGCTCAATGCCTCGCTTGATCTCCTTCGTAGACTGAGATGGGTCGAAGTTGTCTTTCAAAGGCCCACCTCCATGCCACTTAAGTACGCGATATTGAGAAGCACTAAATGCCCAAAATGTGTGCTCTCAAGCTTGCTGGGGTGAATCCGCCGACTCAGCAAATTATTGCAGTCATTCGCTCTGCCCCAATCTTTCGGTTAGGATGCACCAACAGCCACAGTGATTGACCACTTCAGCACTGTTCATGAATCAACTTTCCTGCTCTTTGCTATACCTCAGCTCGTTCTCACAGAGGGACTAGAACCTGAACATGGATGGCTTCGATGCGCGCTATGTAGACTCTCTGGCCATCGGACCCCGTTCCGAACGCGGGCCTCTCGAATGAAAGTAGGAGTGGATGCGCAACCTCGTGACTCGTCTCAGACTTGAGAGTTGAGACTGTTGAATTAATATGTCTAGATACTCAGAAGCTTATATATTTCAAGTCAGTACTTAGGGTGAAATGACAACAGTTAAGAGAAACGACAATATTTTTTAAAGCTCTACTAACTACTTTGTTCTTGGGTTTGTTAAGGCTTGTAGAATACCGAAGCTCGTTCTTGGAAACTTCAAGCCTGCCAATTCTAGTAATGAGCCTGCTAATTCTAGTGATGAGCTCCTTGCTCACCACCAAAATATTGTCCTTGGTCGCTGCACGCTGGCATGAGCTTTTCGATTCGACTTGGTTGCTCGTATATCGACTCCCCCAGTCTACGGCATTTTCCACGGCATTTATACACCGCTTCGGAGGCATTTTCACTGTGACTGGAATAATCATCTACTGAAGTAGTGTGGCCGATGTCGAAGCAATCGTCAACCTCCTCAACTTCTAAATTCGTTCTTGAGAACTGAACTTGCTTCTGACAGGCTACTCACAGACTAATTCCATTTCTCATGTATTGCCCCCAACTTTAAAAGCCCTGTCAGAACCAGTATTTAGTTGTGTCAAGGACCAAGTCACCAAGAAGCAAGTGCTGTGGATGAAAGATAGTATTCAATTGCCTTCTCAATACATAATCTTGCTTGCATATGCTTTTCTGGCAGACTGGCAGGTACTATTAACTTTAGCTGTGTGTTCATGTGCCTTGCTGAGATCTAGCGCGGTGATGGGATAGAAGTAAATAGAGTCGAAGGATGACAGCAGGTTGCAGCTGACAACAAAAAGTTGATAGCCCTGAAAAGCTCCATCAAAGGACGAAATGGTACAGGATAGAAAGTCTGATCTCTTTTACTATTTGCATACTTCCCGCATGGTCTACGACAGCGACCGACGGCCTTCCATGATCGGCGGTGTCGATTTGGAGCATGATCTGATAGATCAATGGTAGGCAAATCTCAAATCATTTTTATACGAGATATGAGTGTGCTCTAACGAACGAACCTTTGCATTACATTTGAATAGATTAAGCATTAGAGTGAATGGGGAATGGGTGCTTCGTTGTATTGATGGTGTTCAGATCTCTATAAGGAACCGAGCCAGGATGGCCTCTTATGTCGGCATGTGCAACTCAACGGACATCAGTTCTGTACCTCTGGCAAGCTCACATCTACCAAGAAGATCCTTCAGCACTTTTCAAGTCTGAACTAGATCTATGACAGAAGACATGTCCCCAAGTCAACAAAGGTGTCTCTGTTTCACGTGATCAAATCATGAAAACCTCAAAGACGTGCAGCAAAACGTTAATTGCTCTGCTGATAACCTGCAGTGAGCTTGAATAATAAGCTTCTCCATATCTGAGTATGATAAACCCTTTAATTGCTTCAGGTTCCTTCCCACCGGCGTGATCACCACCAACCGAAGTGACTCACCAAAAGCCGAATATTTCCCTAACCCTTTGGTATATTGAAATAAGTAAAAACAGCCAATCAAACAGCTCACATAGCTCAGTGGTAGAGCGGAGGATTGCAGTTTCATCACTTCTCCTCAGGTCATCTGTTCGATCCAGGTTGGGAGCTTTCATTCAGAAAATTATTTTTTGCTATTTTCCCAGTTGCAATTTTGCTGCTTTCTCCTACATATATCCCGGCCATTTTTTGAGGCTCTTTCTTCTTTCCCAATGGTCATTTATTTTTCTCTAACCACTTGCATTCGAGATACGTTGCGGCCAGCAATTTCTTTTGCTTTGTTGGATCCACCAAGCCCGCATTAGGGCAAGCTGCCATAAGCGAGCAAGGAAAGGGGTGTGGTCGCTAAAAATCCCCGCTGTCAACAAAGCTTGCATTTGTGTAGGTTACTTTTGTTGATCATGCACAGTACTTGGGCACTTACTTCAAACGTCGAAGATGCAGTCTTTAGAGAGCTTAGTAGTGCCATCATCCTGTTTTCAGGATATAATATGTGCATTTGGAACGGTGAGGTTTAGTGCTGTGTAAGCCCACTTTATGAAAGAAACTCATCAAATGCCTCAGATTTTCGTAAAACCACCAGGTTGCGCCTCCCAAAACCATTCCTCCACAACTCAAAACTCCGATATGTCATGCATTTCTTCGGCACGAAACGCCTTTCCGCAAACCTTTAATACTCTTTATATATACAGAGAGAAACAGAACCGGCCCAAGTTTTCTAGGCAAGGTGAAGCGGCGGCGGACACTGGGGTGTGCTTGAACCTGGCACTGCGGACCCAAAAGCACTCGTTGAGAGCGGACCATTCGTATTTAGAAACAACCTCCTCTCGTCTATTTCACCTCTGCGCAAGTTAAGCGCATCTAAGACAGCTTTGTTAAAAGTAAGCTAGAAGTCCTGGCAAAGTGATTGTGGGGAGGTACGAACTGCTAGCATCTTCTGGCGCCGCCGGAGGCGACCTCCTATCCCAGCCGAGACACCTCTTCGCTTTGTCCAGAATGGACCTCTGTCTGACAGCAACAAGATGCGTTAGTATCACAGCGTTGGCGGGTTGTGATGGCCCGAGTGGGTACGTGCTCTCGCGCGTAATACCTCCGGGGCGGGAAAACTGCACTGTTGACGTCGTGCTTAAGAAGTCATGGCTGAGAGCCACATCGTAAGGGAGGCCATTGATGATATACAACGTGATGGGGTGTAGCTCTTCCGAGTTATCGAAGCGAATAGATGTTCGTACATAACCCGATGATCGACATGTCTTCCCGTCGCCTAGGCGGAGATGACAGCTCTGTGGTATGATCTCCCACGCTGCTGGGTGTTGGCGGATATATGATTTGGACACCAAATTGACAGATGCTCCGGTGTCGGCCAATGCTTCAATCCGAAACCCATTGACGTAGATGATGTAGAATGTTAGTCTCATCTGTTCGAAGATGAGAGGAATCGGTACCCAAGCGAACAGACTGAGTCGAAAGATGCGATTGAGCGAAACTTTTCTCTGGAATCGATGTGTGGTCGCTGGCAAACCAGCGAGACTTCCAGCAATGCTCGTGGACAAGATAGCAGCAAAAGCTGCAGCTGTTGTTTCTCTAATTCCCGACCTCCTGTGGCTGGCGATGCATTGAGTGATCGAAAAGTTTTTGAGAAAGAGAAAGTCGAGCTTTCGGATAGATTGCCAAAGGAGCACCAAAATTTCCATAAAAAGGGGAATCCCCATGGATACAAAAAGTGCCGTTCCTACCGAGATCACCCACTGAATCGCATCGATCCTCACCAGGTTGAATGGGGTACCGCCGAATAGCATGAGCATGGTTTGGGCTAAACAAGCAGTAAATATCACAGCCGAGAACCACACATTGCGCGCCACGACCTTGAAAGCGTCAATTCTAAGATGTCGCGAGTCATTGCTACTACTTTGATCGTCAGGAAAGAAGATTAAGTTTAGGATATATGACAGATACAGGCAACAGCACTTACCTGAAGAGGTTTAGAATCTGCATCCATACCAACATGTTAAAGGTTGTAGATTTGACATGGTCTGGAGTGGGTAGAATTTCCACCCCAACGATACTCCGTCCCGCATATCTGCAAACAAGAAGAGCAGTAACCTGGTAGAGTACCTTTTCCAAGATCTCTCTCGTCGTTTTCAGTGGCAACAAGGCTGATTTTCTAGTCACTGAATCTAGATTCCGTCTTCCTGGCGATTGTGTTGGAACGTGCAAGTCCATGCTCCACATCTCGAACGGTGTTGGCACTGGAGGCAATTTTGAAAAGTGTTTCTTTCCAAGGTTTGTTCTGCCAGATTTAGACGGCTGATCTGTTAAGAGGGCAATTCCAGCGAAGCAATTGATGAACAAATTGACCCAGAGAATTTCTCCTGGCTCGAGAACGCCGGTCTTGGCATTTGATGCCATGGCTGTTGCCACGGCGAGAATGAAACTTGTGGTGGTTGAGCATATCCAGAACTGAAAATGATTAACACTCACAAATGCGCAGAACAACCCGGTACACACTGACCTTGAGGATTTTGTCGACTCCCCCTCTTAACACTCGACTTCTTTTCACATATTTGAGAACAGAGCTAATGTCATCATCCATCAATATCACGTTCGACGCTTCTTGTGCAATCCGACTTCCGTGGATGCCCAGAGAAATCCCGATACATGCTGTTCTGAGGGTCGGAGCATCGTCATGATGGCCAGTCACGGCAGTTACGGTCTCTCCAAGATCCTTCAGCACCTTCACCAGGATTATTTTGTCCCCAGCAGTGCAATTTGCAAGAACCTGTAAGCGCAGAGCCATTTCCTCCTGTTGAGCCGTTGTCAGTCGACGGAATGACCTTCCATCCATGATCAGACCACCTGGGTTGAGAATACCGCACTCCTCAGCCACCGCTTTGGCCATCAAAACGTTGTTCCCAGTCATCAATCGAACAGCTACTCCTCCAGCCTGGAAAGACTTGATTGTGTCTGATACATTGTGACGCAGTGGATCTTGAACCCCGAATGTTCCAATGTACACTAATCCTCGGACATCCTTCATGGTATCTCGGACTTGTCCGCTGGATACAAAATCCGGTCCAGTCAAATCTTTGTAGGCAAGTCCGATAGTTTGCAAACCTTCGGCTGACAAGATGTCGCTCCGCTCGCGAAGTAAGTTAGAATTTGAATCTACCAGGGGATTTGTCACGATGCCTTGATCATTGTCGGCTCTCAAAACTTGAGTGGATTGCCCTATCACTGTTTGTGCCGGCCCTTTGACGTATATCCGAATTTGCGTCTTGTCTAGGCTGACTGCGATCGCACCGAAACCAAGGTCGGCGTTAAAAGGCATGAAGTCAACGACATCAAGGCTTGCCCTCTCATAGTTGCAACGGTCCATCCCTAAGTAGTCTCGAGCGAACAGGAGAAGTGCACTATCAATTCCCGAGCCAATAAAAGAAGGGATGCCATCGACATCCCCGTCGAATGCAGTGGAGTTCAGAACGATTGAGTCCTTTATCAAGCGTTTCGCATCTGCGTGAAGGCTAGTGATGAGATCGAACATTGGACGAGTGCCGTTATCTTCACTGGCGAGCCTTCCAGGTCTCATATCGAACACGAGAGATTGTCCTAACTCTCCCGCAACCACTTTCATGTTGCCTTGAGTCAGTACACCCGTCACGGAAGTACATACAGTGGTTGTACTTGCAATCATGTCGCAGGATTTGGGTGTCAGGATCAAATTGTTGTTCCGTAGCAATCGTCCTGACGTGTGTGCCACTGCGAAAGACGCTGAGTAAACTAGACTACGTGAACAGCAAACAACCGATAAAGATAGGCAGAAAATTGAAACGCGCAGGAAATTTCTGGCCTTTTGCACAGGCGTTAGTTCAATGGCATCTTCGGAACCGATCTGCACCAGAAACCGAATGAAGAATGTTATGAAGACAAGAAGAATAGCCCTAAAACGACATCAGCTTCAGGCCACAAGGTGTGTGCTGTGTTGCAAACAGATTGAAATGCCGCCACATGTGAGATTGTATTGGAAATGGAGATTTCGGAACCGACTTACGCAAGTCCTATCTTGGTGATGCTCTCACAAACCTTGAAGAGTTCTGCCTGTAGAGGGGATTCCTCGGGATCATCCCTCATCGACATCAAGATTTTCCCGTAGGAACTGTGTACTCCAACAGCAGTGACAATGAACTTTCCCACACCACTAACGACCTTTGATCCGGACAATATAAAAGGATCGTTGCGGGGTGATAATGTGCATGCTTCGATTTGGGTCATTGTCTCGTCTGCTGGAATTTTCAAAATTAGATCTGATTCTCCGGTACACCAAGATTCGTCGAACTTCGCCCGGTGACCAGCCACCAGAATCCCGTCAGCAGAAATGGAATCCCCAGGCTCAAAGAGGACAATGTCGCCGACAAGGATGTCCAACTTTGAAATCAATATGGTCTTGCCAGAACGTACGACCTTCGCTTGTCCGTCTTCCTGGGAAGGGGTAAGTTTCGCTGATTGGAAAGGTTGTCATTTGCACTAACCCGTTTAGCACGTAATATCGTTTGGTCCTCTTCGAGTTTCCATTCAACTAGACCACCTATAATCAAATAAATCAAGTAAAGTGACAAGAAGACTGCCACCTGTTGCCATTCGGAGTCATATGACTCCAGGTCCGTGGAGTGATCCGTCAATCGAATCGACAAATGAACCAAAGACAGAAGAAGCAGGAGAGATGCGATAATGCGATTCTCGAATCGTCGGAGCATACAATCGACAATGACCTCGGTCCTTCGTCGCCGCATTGGTAAACGTCCGTCGCTGAAGATTCGTACTCTGTCCGAGAATGATCCAATTGAACAACTCCCGCTGGAAGCTGTGCTTGCAGCCCTGCCGTTTCCACTTTTTGGCACACACTCAGCAACGGCTCCAGTTGCATCGTCGAAAGTGACATAGCCATCTAGTACATCTTCATCGATACTGAGACCCGAGTTCTTGTCCGTTCTAAGTCCTTTCTCTAGACCTGCTAGTCCTCCTAGAGCTATGAAAGCAGCTAGGCTCTTGGGATTTTGGAGCTTTCCCAGTTGTCCTGGACTGAATGCAAATTTATTATCCTCCACATCGAAATCGGCTTCCGTTCCTGGATCTGGTAGTAAAGCTCCGCGGGAATCAATCAAATTAAATGGTGTACCGGCTCCGCGAGCTTCTTTGGCATCTATCTCGGAGCCCCCTCCATCTGTGGCATATTCGCGACTCGAGTTTGCTGGAGTACTGCTTCTCGACCCTCCTCCCGTCTGCTCGAGCCTCCCTCCACCTTGAGACGCCATATCGAGGGACCAGGCTGAACACACTATATCAATAAATTACAGTCAGTATACAATGCCCCAAGCAAAACAAACAGAATCATTAGATACTCACGGTGGGGAGACAGGATGCTAGAGCGATTGAAGGGCTTGACCTCGTCTGAAGTTGTGGTGATAGCTGGTCGACGGAGTGGGCATCCTCGCCCTTCCCCAACATGATCGCATCTTCTCCTCGCATTACTTGAAGCCGCCCAATCGGACCACTGGTATGCTCCATATCTGCGGGGCAAAAAACTGTAACGTGCTTGAGAAGGCTGGCAAATAAGCGTGTGCTCATACCAAGAGATCGTGTGCAAAAGCCTTGCAGGTCCAGCTTGATTAAAGCCACCGAGTGCGCTGGCAGGATCAAGCTAAGCAGCACGCGGGATGACGGACGAATCAAGACATTGTGAGAGCTGATGTGGTGGCTGAAGAGGTCGAATCATCTTCCAAGTTACAATGCAGGGATGGAACTGCCCCTCACGAAACCCAGCTGCACTTTGAGCAGGCAGACGTGAGCCTCATACGGAGAAGCAAGCTCCCAGACTTCCAATTGTTGAATGCTCATGCAGGTGGTGATTTCCTTTCACAGAGTTGAGAACTTCTCCCATTGAAACTCGTCCCATGCCCGGATGGACCATTCAGTTTCCCAGAAGGGCTACCCCTCCGTGGCAGCCCATTTGGCCAGCTCTTCGGAGCTAGCGACCTTCCGGAAATTCAGCACTTTGAACATGCGAAACCTCCTTTACATGCAGACAGAACTGATCATGCTTGAGGCAGAACTCAAAGAATTCGATCAACAGGACGCAGCGGACAAGACGACAGCGACTGCTCTCCAGTCTTGGGAGGCGGTACTGAGGAGTACAAGCGAAAAAGACAAAACAAGAAAAGAACTGGCTTTGACTATGCGAAAAAAGCTTCAAGAATACAGTACTGGCTTCCATACTGATAGAGAAGCGAATCCAAAAAGTACCAAAAAGGCTAACTGTTCATTTAGACGAAGCCTTGGCTATCCAAAGTCAGATCTTGCAATTGGAATCGCCGTCTAAAAGAGTGCTTGGTGTCCACAAAGAATGGCTGGATAAGCATGGCCACCCAGTCCACCGACCGATCATAGACCGTGGGGATGAATTTTTGGATGAACCGTACGATTTGGTTGCCCTAGCGGGTGCTGAGCGGATGAGAGACCCCCTCACAAGTTTCTTGATCAACCACTGCGGAGAGCTTTTCAAGGTATAACACGAAGCCTTTCCTCACATGGACGGTGTTCCTGACTTATGTGTTGTAGGTGCAGACTGTGCAGCCTGCCACGCCTCCAGCAGGCTCGTCAAACATATATTACTATTCAGAGCAGAGTGCAAGCCGTTTGAGTAATTTCATTTCGCTTATGTTGGCGACTTTTCTGCTTGTTGGAGGTATTGTCAGCTTGTATTTTGTACAGGATGAAGGGCGGCGTTTGGGTATGATAGGGGGATACACTGTCCTGTTCGCCACCGGCTTGTTCTTTTGTACCGCTGGGAAAAAGGGCGAGATATTTGGCGCAACTGCAGCGTACGTTCATCTTCTACTACATGCTTCCTAGACTGACAATACAGTAGCTACGCTGCTGTCCTGGTGGTGTACATCAGTGGAAATTCCAGCTAAATCAGACGGCAAGGGGTGGTTCACCTATGTTCAGATGAGCCGAGAAGAGGGTGATGGTCCAAGTTCCAACGAAGGAAGAGGTCTATTTCGATGGTCCATATCGATCCAAAGTTGAAGATTTCAAGCGCCGGCGACACGAGTGGTAATTCAGGCTAGAAGGTTTGGCCGGACGAATGCAGCGTTTGCTGACAAGCTTCTCCGTTGGGAAGGCGGGGGTGCGTGGTGTGGGGTTACGGAGGCAAGAGTTTACTTAGCTAGGAGTACTAACCAAAATAGAGGCTTAATAAGATGTTTTCAACAGCCTCAAAAGAAAACGATCTCTCATTAGAAATTTCACTCTGATAAAAGAATCAATTAAAGCTGCGCTGCGCTGCGCTGCACTTCCTGTGAGTCCAACGGCCCACAAGCGAAGTCCATATAAGAACATCGCAAATTCATATGCAGTCTTCTAATCGAGCTTACCGTTCGTCAAACGCGACGAAATGAAATAAAATGAATGCTCTTCCCTCGAGCTCCTGCTTAGTTTTAGAGTCAAGCCATTTTGCCTCAACGCTTCTATAAGCAAAACAGAAATTCTGTTTTTGTTGCAAAACCGGAACTTCAAGCCTAGCAAGTACCTGTCATGTCGTGCAAAGATTTTTTTCTATATCCATTTTGCTGCCACGAAGCCCAATATTGTCAATATTTCGAGCATGTTATAAACGACGGCTCTGAGCTCCTCTCTTTGCATGCCCTGGGAGCCTCCAAGAAATTAAGTATCATTTATGCTGTGCCTCTACTGGCTGGAGATTTTGCCTGAATTCTCTCGACTCATCATCGTCCATGAAGTTTGCCTCCTTTTGTTTACTATCATGTCGTGTTTTTCTGCCAATCTTTATGCCCTTCTTATGAATTTGTATATTCCAAACACTCGCCGTCACCTTGGCCTTCCTCGCATAAACTTAATACATTCATTCACATCATGCAAAGAATAGGTCCCCTAATGTGCACTGTCTGATAGCTTCTCGGTATAAAAAGCTTCCAGATAGAATAGAATCATCAGTGACAAGCTGCCAGGAATCAGACAAGAACTATGCACGAAGGATCTGGGCTTACTGTGCCTTTATGCTGCTAAATCCATTCAATTAATTCTACAAACCAAGAGCTGACGGCAAGGACTTTCATATCTGATGACATCTTACCAAGTCATGCTGAGAGAATACCGAACTTCACGGCCACCTCCACTTTGGGATTTCCATTGTCAATCTGATTCCAACTGCCAACGTTAAGGATTTTGTCATCATCTCCATCATTTTAACAAAATCTTGTCTAAGATATGATCAAAGCAAGTTAAAACCTGCCTTCCCTCCCATCCAGACGTGCAAGAGCCGTGTGATCATTATACACGAGCACCGGCAATTTACCAAGGGGACCAACGTCCCACCAATTGAAGGCGTCGCACCTTTTGGTCGAAGTGAGTTTGTAGAGCCTGCAGTTGCTTGGAGTTCCCTTTATACTCCTCGGCAACCTCCCAATATCTGAGATTACTTGACCAACATGGCATATTCTCCACACTCCGCAACATCCAAACAGTTCAATCTCCTAGCCTTGACTCAAACAAATTCACCACCCCTCCAGCGAAACCTGATCTATATATATCCCCAGAGCACAACATCATTTGGTACCGTAGGACTCATCAAGAGGCAGACGCCGAACGTTCAAACTCTGAACGGAGAAGCATAGCTTATCCATGCTCGAACTTCACGAATTTATAAAGCAAGCCGGCGAGAAGATTTGCGTCTTCGCAAAAGTTCCTAACCCTGTTTTCAACCTCTGAGCTCCCGATCAAATCCTCGCGTAAGCGAATTGTTGTCAACAACCAATCTGCCGTCGTTTCTCATTCCCCATGTTCCATCAACCACCAAACTCCATAGAACAGGCGCATGACTAACAAAACTAACATCTCGAAGCCATAAATCGCCCAGTCAGTTTCTACAACGCCCTCCTTTTCCACATCTCCAGACACCAGCTCATGGCCACACTTAACTAACCTCGCGTCAGATCTATGCCAAAGCCCCCCGGCCCCACAACTCGTACTCATCAAGGTCGCGATCAAAGTATCTTCTCTCCCTCTAACGACATTCAATCTTTTATACCGGTATGTCCTTAGCACAGGCCAGCGATCCTTCGATGTGTAGATGAAGAACATCATCACGGAGAATTTGTCCTCCCAGCTCCAAGGATGTGATATTCACGGTATAGATAATCTACTTGACTTTTCGCCTCATTCTTGTCCGAATCACACTTTTTTTTCCAAGTTCCTAATGTTTTCTACTACTAGCCGGTCCCCCTCCTGTTTCGCTTAGGACTCGCTTATAATCGGGGAAAGCGAATGTCACCGGAAAGCAAAAGTGTCACTCCTTAGAGCTTTCCGTCCATTAAAATTTACCGTAAAAATCAAAAAAATCAATTTTTCGGTTTTCTCTCAAAAAATACTAAGAAAAGAGCATTGAATATTTTCAAAAATCATCTTATTTACAAATAATTGGATATCACAACAATTAATAAAAATAAAAAATAAATATAATAATAAACTAAGGCATTTTCTATTAATTTATTTAATTTTTATTTAATTTGAAAGCGTGCACATTGAATTATATTTAAAAAAAAAAGTCGTCAAATCTCATCTTTTTCAAGCGATTTTTAGTGTATTTGGGGACTGACACTTTTGCTTTTCAGTAATATTCGCTTTCCCTAACTATAAGCAAGTCCTGAGCGAAACAAGAGTGGGACCGGCTAGTATAGCGAAACCTTATAAAGCCCCCACCGACGCCCTCGAGCCCCACAACCAAGAATACCTGACGTACTGTACCAATCACCACTTATGCGAAGCCAGGTACGCTCTTCATGCTGAGCTTCAGCTCCAGCTCGTCATGAACGTCGTCTCAGCCATGCCATGTAACACACCGTCATGAACGTAGTCTCAGCCATGCCATGTAACACAGCCTCAAGCCTTTCAAGTCTCTGAGAATGTCTTGTCTCTGTCCATGCAGAGACCAAGATCACATACACAGTCAACTTTTCAACCTCTTCGCAACCACTTTAGGCGATTTATTGTCAAAGAAACATTCTACCGTCACTTACTAACCATCTCATCTCATCGTCATTACATCACCACTCCCCAAAGATACCCTCCCCGTATCCTCAAACCCCACAACCAGCACTGGGACCTTTCTCTCTCTATACAACAGATGTTCAGTCCACTATCTCCTCTCTTCCCATTCCCCGATCTGCCCGAACACCAAACACCAAACATCCAAATGTAGCTCCGCTAAAGTTTGATGAGCCGCGGATAATCGATACCTCATTGCCATCCCTCGCACCCCCTCTTATATACACTTCCGCCACTTTTCCGCCGTCTGGTCTTCACTTGCATAATATTTTGTGGTGAATTCTATGCTCGGATGGACGCGAAGGTCACTTTGTCCCTGAATGAACGGTGTGTCTGCATGAATCAATATCATTCAATCTACCAAAACTACAACGCTCCAAAATTCCAGTTCACACTTTCTCCTCCCGTAACTCTACTCAAAGTTGCATGTTTGCATGAAGACTTATTTACCAAAATCTTTGAGTTGTTGGGTCTCATAACCCAACGCTTCTTATTCCTGCCTCTCACTACTCTCACCTCCACCATCCTAATATCCTCACTGCCCCCTCTCAAACACCATCCTCCACCATGTCTCTCTCCTCCACCACCACACCTCCTCGAACCCGTCTCCTCTTCCCACCGCTTCCACTCCCATCAAGCACGCCCTTCGCAGCCTCAACCTTTCCCACCCCATTTCCCAAATCCACACCAACAACCGGCAGATCCTTCTCCTTTCCATCAACGACCATTTTCACGAGTGGGACAACAGTCGGTTTTCCATTGAATACCGTGATAACGACTGGCAGGACGGTGGGTGTGCCTTGGATGGTTGTCGTGAGGTGGCTTATGACGTTGGGCTCGTCGTTTGACGACATCGGTACAGGTTTGACATCCGTGGCTGTCGGGGTTTGGAGCGGCTGTGGTATGACTGTTCTGGTAATTTGCTGAACTGCTTTTCCTAGGACAGGCAAGATATTGTTGATGACTGGTATGGTGACGGTTGGTTGGAAGATTGGAGCTGGAGTAGCGACGGGTAAACCGGCAGCAAGCAAATCGCTGTTGACTCCTCCAATGATAGATGCGGTTGGAATAAGTCCACCAGCAGGGTTGCCAGCTCCAGAAACCCCAGCAGCTAACAAGTCACTAGCAAGACCGCCGATGATAGCTGTTGCTGTAGGTGCAAGTCCAGCGGCGGGGTTTCCACCAATTGCCGGGACATTGGAAAAAACATTGCCTGCCACACTTCCCACAAGACCCGTAGCTGCAGAAACAAGACCACCGGCAGGATTGCTGATAACCGCAACACCATTTGAAAGGACATTCCCGACCGCACCTGTAGCAGATGAGACCAAATTGCCTGCAGCTCCGGTAACAACCCCGAGACTTGAAGGATTCGCGTTTCCGAATGGCAAGTTGGCACCAAGCACCGAGGATAGTTGTCCCATGACAGAGCTCAAGATTGCTCCCGAGAGACCATTGACATTCACAAGAGCCGAATTGACATTGTTGATGATATTTCCAGCAAGATCTCCAGCTGTGTTCGTAGCTTGGTTTAATGGGCCGCTTGATGTGGGGGATGCTTGAAGGAGACCAGCTCCTGAGGACATAGCGAGTGCTGAAGCAGTTGTTGAGAGAACTGGAAGATTTGCCGTGAAGCCTGCCATTGTGGTAGGGATTGACGCAGATGCGACTCGAGATCTAAACCATGTGAGCCTAAATCCGAGAAACAGTGGATTGACTTACGCAGAAGTATTTCCCATTAGCGTAGCAGCAGAACTGACAAGTGCTGTATCGAGACCAGGAGTAGGACTTGGAATGCAAAACCATCCTTGAGAACAATGACCACATGCCCAACCATAACCGCAAACACAATCCTGGGCAGACGTTTGTGCCGGCGGACAGAACACACCATCTGGACATTCGGAGCAGGAGTAACCTGCATTTGGGCAGGGATGTGAGGAAGCCGGTTTATCGGGGTATAGACTTGAGTTTGAAGAGCTGTCGGAATTGGGTGCAGTTACCTTGGGTATGCTCAGTGTAGGAGGACAGTCCTCTGCTCGTTTGGCCAAAGCTCCATCCGGGCAGGCAATGAGACCTGCAGGTGTTGGAGAAGGTGATGTAGTATTCGATGGTGCAAGGGGGTAGAGACTAGGCTTCGGACAAACACTTCAGAATTTAGTAGATTGTCAAAGCTATCTTTAAGGAACATACCTGACTGTCTCGGTACACGTATAAGTGAAAGCGGCAACAAAGCTGAATAGTGTCGCGGTGGACTCATAGTGCGTACTGTGCCATGTTTCTGTAACTGTGCAAGTCTCTGTCTTGGGAGCAGAACAAGCAGTGCAAGTAGGTATCGAAGCACAACCCGTTGTAGCAGAAGCCGACGGAAGATCCTTCAATACCGGAGCAGAAGTGATATTGAAAGCCAGTCCTGCAGTCGAAGAGACATTTATTCCAGAAGCCGAACCAGTGGTCTTCGTCACACTCGCCGTCATATTGCTTGCAGTGGAGGCATTTTTTTCTCCTCCAACCGCAGAAGTCAAACCCGAAACACCAGGTCCCGCCAAAAAACTTCCAACAATGCCCGTGGCAGCACTCACAATTCCACCCACCACACCAGTAGCTTGATCAACTTGGCTGTTGACATCTTGTATCTGGCTTGGGACTTGACTCGGTGCTCCAACAACAGAAGATGGGAGACTGCTGATCGCGCCTTGTGCCAGACTTGCAATATCAGATCCACCATCAAGAAGTGCTGCTGCGACCTTTTCTACAGCATCGAGAATGGATCCGGCGGCGGGCAAAATGGCTTTGACTTCTGACTTGGGATTCGCTAGAGGTGGACTGAGATATCGTCAGTGTCTGCATTCAGATTCTCCCATCGTCCCCGGTGCAGAAAAGGAGCAAAAGAAGCCTGTAGAGGAGAACTTACTTCCACGGCATATTGAATGTAATGGTATCCCTCCTCCTGACCTTCACACAGTCTCTCGCAGTAACATACTGCTTGAGCCCTTCACCAAGCGAAATGACAGCGACCACCGAGAGGAGTATAAGCACGGCGATTGCTGCGAGAGGTGTGAGGAAGCGCCGTGAAGACGGCATTGTGTACAGTTTTCACCAAAATGAGGGAAGTATTCGGAAAGCCAATGTACCAAACGAGAGGAATGCCCGGCAAAAGCTGTGATGCAGAGTGATGGTAGGGCAGAACGAGAGTCCAAAACGAAGACAAAACTGTGCAGAGAAGAAACCAAGAAGTTTCATGAGGACTAAGTTACAAGAGTGCTGGAACGTACTTGCCTTTCTGGCAGATCTGCCTGCTCGCAACTTTGCGATCCTCACTCTGCTCTTTCCATAACCCAGTATCACCATACGTGCCGCAGAAATCAAGGTGGAAGTTGTTCATTCAGCGACACAGCTAATCTGCTATATCCTCAACACCTCCATTCCCGCTTCAGGAATGCAAGAAACCCCTAAACGAATATATTACCCACTCCCGCGGAAAAAGCGCAGAAAGAGCACAACATCCATCTAGTATCTCTTTCCGGCACGCAGAACATCACCAAACTCCTCCAAAGGACTGCGGATGAGCTTCGTCTCCTTCCACAGGTTGGGTGTGAGGTATCCGTATGTGTTACCGACAGCGACGAAGGTTGCCTTGAGGGTGTTCTCGAGGGTCTTGGTGGATCCAGAAGAGGATGTGTAGATGTCATCGACACCGGCGAGTTGGAGAAGACGCTTGACAGCTGGGGAGGCGACGAGACCGGTACCACGGGGAGCTGGGATAAGCTGGGATTGTTAGTTGGGTTCGTAGAAAAGGAGCGCGAACGGGAAGCGGAGAGGGGTTGTTGACTTACTCTGACGGAAACGGAACCACACTTTCCACTCTCCTTGGTAGGAAGGGAGTGAGGAAGACCAAGGTTGGTACCCCAGTATCCACGACGAATTGGCAGAACGCTCAACTTGGCGATGATAATGGCAGCACGGATAGCGGTAGCAACTTCCTTTGAGGTCTTGATACCAAGTCCAACGTGTCCCTCGGAGTCACCAATGACAACGATAGCCTTGAATCGGGTACGTTGACCGGCACGGGTTTGCTTCTGGACGGGCTTGATCTATTGTTGGAGGAAAGTCAGTAAGATTTCCAGTTGAAAGGTCCAATTCAAATCAACGTCTCCAATCTGCCAATCTGCCGTCTCCCTCCCCCCTCCCAACCCTTCCTATCCCTCCACCCGAAACAGTATATTATAAAAACCCGCATCCTCACCTTCATAACCTCATCCTTCAACTTTGGCAAGAAGAAATCCACAATCTGGTACTCCTTGATCGGCAAACTGTGCAGATAAATCTCCTCCATACTCTTGATCTTCCCATCCTTAACCAGACGACCAAGCTTAGTAACAGGCTGCCACTCCTTCTCCTCGTTCTTGTTCGCGCCCCGACGAGGCCCACGACGTCCACGTCCACGGCCGCGATCACCTCCACGGTCACCACCAGCGCCGCCGCGCGATCCGAATCCGCCTGCGCCAGCTCCGCCGCGAGCTGCAGCTCCACCTCGAGGTGCGTCCGCCATGTTTGTGTTTGTAGGTTTCGGAGATGTAGGAATTGGGTGGGTGAGAGGGCGATTTGGCGCTGTCGTCGTGAGGGAAAAGAGGAAGTTCGCGATTCGATGCGGCCGAGAAAAGTTTGTGGGATTGAGAAATTACGCGAGGTTTTAGTTTTGGAGCCTGATTATCGAGGCATTAACTGCGGGGCATTTCCCCCCACCAGCTGATCCACCTCGAATCGATCACAAAACCTTGGCCTGGACTTCAAAGATGTTTACATTAGAGATTGATATCGCCCAAGGCAAGCTCATGATGAGAGATCATCCGTGTATCAAAATAATTTGTTCAACTCTACTCAACATTTGCATTCACTTCCTCTTCTTTTTAGCCTGACACCACAAGGCAGAAAGAGAAGCGTTCCAAATCGCGATACTCAATTCAATACCCCGCCAAACCTCTCAACGATATCTACCTACTCCTTCTCATCACCACCACTTTATAACATCCAAACAATCATCCACTATATCTATCCATCTATTCATCTCTCAAATTCTTAAACCCTCAAACACATCCTAGTCATCAGACATAAGTAAACAACTCTCAGAAAAATCACACCCGAGCAATCATCTTCATCTTCATCTTCAAGTCAAAGAGTGGTATCTCAGCGTAGCTACCTGTACAACTGAAGCTATCGCCAGGCTACCGATCGCTAGCTCACTATCAAGTATTGTGAGTTCAAGTTTCGAGTTCCCAAACCCAGTCGAGCCAAAGGTAAAGAAAGATCTTCCCGCGGAATTCTGACTTGTGGAATAATTTCACTTTCACCGCACGCCTTCTTCCACGAGAAGAAGAAAACTCACGTTAAACTTACAGCATCGAAATCGGTAGACCTTAACTACCTACATACTCAGGTCCGTCTTAGCACTTTATATATCCATTCAAGTTTAGGTACAGTACCAAAACCGCCAAATTGATGGTGCAATGTCCCGCGTGAGATTGCACTGAACCCCCTCCCTCACACACACCAAGTAGACCAGCCTGTAAACGATCCATCCGAACCAACCAACAAACAAACCCTCCATGCAGAAGGAAGGAAGGAAGGAACCCTTCCCTCGCCTCAAGCAAGCAAGTAAGATAAATAAATAAATTAATTAATCAAAACGCAGATCAAATGCTAGAATGATGTACGTACATTACATGGTACCTACCCACGCTCCCACCAAGCCCAACGAACCTTCATCCCTCCCCAGACTCCACATTACATACTCCCGCACTTACCTCAAGTACCTAGGCACCACTCTCCAAACCTCTCGTCTTCCAACCCATCTGACACCAAACAAACAAACAAACAAACAAAAATCACCTCATCAAATTCAAATCCAATTCTCAATCCCCATCCAGAACCTATTCATTCAAGAATAAACCAAACCCCTCCACCTACCTACCTACCCAACCAGCCGGCTTCCCCTCCCGTCATCAAGCCCCCATCCCATCCCATCCCATCCCATCCCTCCGACCCAAGCCCCAAGCTCCAAGCCAACAAGCCCGGAACGAATGGGCCGATGAAAATACAAATTATCTGGTTGTGAGTTACTGCGCCGCACGCACGCACGCACGCACGCAACCACAAACGAGACGAGCCGAGAAGAAGCACTGCCGAAATTCTAAACCGGACCAAGAAGGGAGGAAAGAAAGAGGGAGAAAGGAAAGAGGAAGGAAGGAATGAATGAATGAATGGAAGACAGCGCCGCTGAGAAATACACTGATGAAGTCATGACGTTCGCGAGAGGTGTGGGATCACGAAGTCACGAAGTCAGTCACAAGTTACCAAGTCACCAAGTCACCAAGTAACGGAGTAACGAACAACCATGTAATCCAAACCCTCAAACCTAAGCCATGACGACCTATAAGCAGGCACCTTAACAAAAGTGAACAATCATGAAATTTTATATATATATCTGTCTGTCTGTCTGTTTGTTTTTACAAACCAAACCAACCAACCAACCAACCAGCCAAAACAACCCGACCTGAACGCCATACCTATGCCTCTGCTGGGCTCCCAAACAATTCCAGAACCAAATACTATCAAATGAACCGCTCGCTCCGATGCAGTCCAGTCCAAATCAAACCCCATCAACGACCCGCTCGGAAGCAAAATTTCCTGCTGTGCTGTGCTTCGCTCTGCTGTGCTGCGCTGCGTTGTGTTTCGCTGCGCTGTGATACCTCCATCGCCCGCCATGAACCCAAATAAATAAACAGGATTTTAAACGAATGTACTCCAGCTGCCCTGCCTGACTAGTCTTACAACGACGACCTCCCCCTCCCCTCCCCTGCCCTCCCCTCCCCTCTCGTCCGTCCTTCCATTCCTCTCCTCTCCTTCCCCGAAGTCTATTTCCAGCCCTTTGACTGGCAGGAACGAACTCAATCGTTCGTTCGGTCGATCGGTCGGTCGAAGGTCGAAGTTGAAGATATTGCATCGAGAAGCTGAGAGGAGAGATGTTGATTTGATGGGGGGTTTTTCACTTGGTATGTATATTGCTGAGTGGGTGGGTAAGTGGGTGATGTGATGGGTAATGGGGAGCTCGGACTGGGACAGAAGATGGATGGATGGGTGCTGAGTTGAGTTGAGTTCTTGTGTCCTGAGCCGAGTTGAGCCGAGTGTGTCTGTCCTGAGCCGAATATGCGAAGTTGGTCGTGGAAAGTCAGTGGTGTCTTGCTGGGTGTCTGGCTGTCTGGTTGTCTAGCTGCTGGCTTGGAAGAGACACGGGTGCTCCATGGATGCTGGCCTAGACGCAAAGGCAGCAGACGAGTTTGAGTGCGAGTGCAGATACAGGAACAGCTACAGCATGGACAGACAGACAATGTAATAGAGATATGAGAAGAGCGAGCAGAGATCAGATCGTGCTTCGTCGTAGCCACATGTCATTACATTATCCATAGCACATCATACCGTAGCTGCATCTGCACCTGTACCGTACTGTGTCGTACCTAGCTCTTCCAAACCATGCCCTTGATGCTCCTTTTTCATGTCCGTTCCAAACAGCCAAGGAAATCCAATCCAATCCGATCCGACTCTTGTCAGCTGCTCTCGTCGGATCTGATCTGTATCGTATGAGAGGAGTGAGAATCCACATGCTTCCAATCCATAGACATGCGACATAGTCCGGCCATGCTCATCATGCCTTGCATTCCCAGCACCACGATCATTCCATCCCAATCAACACAACCAAAACTCCACGCTCAAATTCCCAACAACTCTCCCAGTACCGAATCTCACTTCCCAGCGACATGGCCTCCTACCAACTGAAAGTCGTCTCCCTGTACGTATGATTCCCACTCCCATTCGTCACCGCACTCGTCAACTGAACCGCCAACCACCTCTCCTCACTACTCAAATGCAAATAACTAACCATATACCTCTTATTCTCCGGAATCGGCTCACTATCCTCCTGAACTCCATCGCCCTCAATACTACTCAACCAGGCACACAACCTCGCCACCGTAATAGTATCATAACACAATCCCTCCCGTCGCGCTTTACTCCACAGCAGCGCGATCGCCTGTCTCCTAATCCTCCTATCGCGGCATTTCGTAGCCGTGACCATTAAGGGGAGGATGGTGCCCATGTCGAGGGTAAAGCGTGAGGAATTGGATGGGTCGTCGGAGGATTGGATGAGTTTATGTGCTTTGGTGACGATCTCCTGGAAGAGTTCCGTGTACTCGTCATACAGCAACTCGGTATGTTCCAAACTGGACGCCAGCAGCACCGTCGCGACGTTAAAATAAATACTCAGCATGTCACTACTATCAGCCATGGTATCGCCCGCTCTAACCTCCTTCGCAAACACGACCTGGAAGGCGCTACGCCACTGATCCAGCTGTGTGCTGTAGTGGTTATGCTGATGTGCCCAGAACGGTGTGTTGAGTCGTTCCGGGTGCGACTGTGAATGTGCTACACTTTTCCGGTAGAATTGCCCGATACCTTGCATCAGGAAGTCAAAACTTTCTCTTGATTCCTGGACGGAGTCAAACGAGTCCGCAACAACGACATCCTCCCAATCCGATTCCGGCATGGGAAACGGAGGCGGTACGAAGAGACCCTGGACATCCAGACGGGCGAACATCCGGCCTAAATCATCAATCAACCCATCCTGGATTTCAGAAAGTGAGTCCTGTGATAACCGTGAAGATTGACCTCGTCTCGCCGTTCTCCAATCAGCCAATAACCGCGACCCACCACGCAGATGGGTAAGTGACCCTTCATAGCAACCCTGCAGCGCCTCGAACGTCATAAACAGCACACAACTCGTCAACGACGTCCTGAGATGTCTCCGTCCATCCGAAAGTATAATCCGCAGCGCCGCAATCGACCGACTGTATTGCCGCAGAGCATACTTGTGATGTTCATCCAGATGATGTAGATCGATTTGCGGAAATCCCGAAAGTGATAACCTGGTAGGGAAACTCGTCACTTCCAATGACTTCGCTAGCGCTCCTAGTGCTATCGTCGCGTGCCGGATCGGTGCGTCTTGATGACAGAGCTGTAGGACTTTCTCGGTCCAGAAACTCGCGTCAAAGGAGCCGCAGATTTCTGCTGCTGTCTTATCGCAGAAACGTTGGAAATACCGCCGTTCGTCTGCGGTGCCGGGGATCGCCATTGAGGGGGAATATGTCATGACGGACATGGGGCGAGGGTGGATGGCGACGGGGGCGATGGATTTGCTGGTGTCGTCGAGGGCTTCGGGGGCGTAGCCACCGCATTCTCGACCGAGGTTTTGGCAGCGGATGCAGCCTGGTTTAGTCTCGTCGCATTTTACTCGTCGTTGTCTGGGGAGAGTCAGTTTCTTGGCCTATGAGAGAGAAGAAATTAAGCTCGTGTGACCTGGACAGCCAAAGGGAAGGAAGAGCAAGATGAGGAAAAGAAGAAGGCGAAGAATCGGAAGAGAGTGAGGATCAGCAGAGAAAGGAACGGGAAAAGAAGCAGAAAGACGCAATACGATACAATACATCAAGCATACACATCACGACCTCAAAATCAATAAATCAAAACATACTTGCACGTAGAGCAACCAGTTTTCGACCTCGGCCCACTCTTCCTCAGTCCCTGACTCCTGGACGATTGTTCGGGCGAGGCCTGATCTGGAGCTGCGAACTGGTTGTAGAACTTATACACATTTGGATATGGATGTCTCAACGCCATTTTGTTTGTTGTTGAGGCACGACTCCCATATCAGAGAGTTGTGCGTGAGTAAGGATATCGTGTGTAATGGGTGATGAGTTGTGGATGATGAGGGGTGAGATGAGTAGGAGTTGATGATGCTGCGTTGGATGGATCGACGAGGTGATGTTGAAACTGGGTAGGGTTGAGCTGGCTGGGTTGAGATGGATGAGTGAGATTTGATGTGATGTGCAGACAGGTCAGGGTAGGTTAGAGGGGAAGGAAGATAATGACTAGCAAGGTCGAGGTCGGGGTATTGCTTGTGGTGGGTACTGTTTGATGCTGGGGATGCTGGGCAGTTGATCAGTCAGAGGACATCGGACGATACAAATGCCTGTCCGTGGAGCATGTGGTGCATAAACCGAGATATCCCTCTATTTGAGTTGGTAGTGCAATCCAGCGTGGCTTGTGGCGGCGGCGATGATGAGTGAGCAAGCGATGGTGGAGAGAAGCGAAAGGAGTGGATTGGATTGGAGTGTAGCGTGACGTGAAGTAGTCGTTGTGCTGTCAGTCTGCGGTCTGTCTGTCTTTCTGTCCGTTTTGAAGCTGTATTGAATCGAAGCACTGGACCGCTGAATCGTGAAGTGAGAGCGAGCTGAGCTGAGCTGAGAGGAAGCCAGAGACTCGTCTCAACCCGATCAACCACTGCAAATAAATGCAAGCCGGCCTCGCCTATCCAGTCTTATCCAGTTCAGTCCAGTCCAGTCCAGTCCGGCCTGCCTATTTCGAATGCAAATCAAGTCAAATCGACCTTCAAAATCCCTTTCCGTACTCCAGACAATTCGGAATCATCTATCTGTTTCCCCTTCAGGTATTGCCCATGACGAGGGGAATCGGAATTGGAATTGGAATCGACCAGGAAAGGGGGAAGACTCGACGGGGGCGGGGATGAGCGATAGACCAGCAAGGAGACAGCTGTTTGAATTGTACGGAATCGATAGGCAAGGCAGGATGAATCCGAACCAGGTTGAATGTAAAAGAGTTGGAAAAAGCGTTGCGATGCTTTAAGGGTAATGTAGAAAAGAGATGGATGGACGGTGTGGGTGCACCCGGACCAATCTGGCTAAATGAGCTGAGGAGCAGGAGCAGGAGTCGAGTCGAGTGAGCAGCGCCGATGAGCAAAGAGGAAAGAGGCACGACCCACACCCCAGTAGATATTTGAGTGACTGACTGACTGACTGACTGGTTAGCTGGTTTTCCTCCCCTTCTCTTCCCTTTCCTAGATGAGTTAGAGAGGGGTGAACATGGGTAGCTGTCCCAAAAGCTAAGGATACCAGCAAATCGATTCCGGACTAACAGACAGGAGACAGGAGACAGGCCAGGCCACTGCAGTCAGTGCACGCACGCACGCACGGCACTATGAAAAGAACAGGGCACGAATCCGAAAGAGCCTTAGTAGACAGCGGGCATGAAAAGACTGCGGTTAGGTTGAGTGCAGTGCAGTGCAGTGCAGTGCTGAGTTGTGAGTGGTTGGTCTGCTTGGGGAAGTGGACTGGACTGGACTGGACTGGACTGGACTGGATTTGTCTCGTTCTGTCTTACCGTACCGTACGTACAGTACAAGACGTGGAGTTGTCTGTCTGTCCATGGAATAATTATCTGGCCGGTATGGGGAAGTGGATCAGGAGTGGAGCTAAGGAGGAAAAGGCAAGGGAAAAGGCCTGTTGTGAAGATATGCCAAGCTTAAAAACAGCTGTGCCCTGCCCTAAAATAATTCCATGTCCAGGGAAGGGAGTCCATGCCGTCCGTCTTTTCTAGAAAACTTCAAATGGCAGCATCGTCAAACTGCCTCTCTCTGAATCACTCTATCCCTAACCAACCTAGATCAAACCAAACCAAGCCAAACACCTAATGGTTTCTCTTTTCTCTCCATAATTCTCAAGAACCAAGTCCCTCCTGAAAGTCCGAGGCAGACGCGCCATACTCCCCCAGAAAAAGACCCCTCCCACAGGTTACCAAACCTGGACACCCCGACAGTAGGTAGTCTGACCAGACAGACCCCGTCAACCAGTCGCCGCACGGCATATATATTAAAAGCACGGAACAGGGGTTCGTTAGGTGCAGTTCACGTGCGCGCCTACACGCGAAACTGGTGGTGTCATTTGAAGGGTTCACCAACCGGAATGGGTTAGTGGTAGGAGCCAAGCCTAGAGGAGAGCATGAATGAGTGCGTGAGTGAGTGAGTGAGTGGAAGAGGAGAATCAATGAGAGGCAGCAGAGAGGGAGGGAAGTGGGAGAGAGAGCTGCTATGCGATAGGATGGGAATCAATGACCTACCTATGCTATGCTATGGAATGGGAAAGGGCGTTGATAGAGAAGAGGGAGGGGATCAGATGCAGGGGAGACTTGGGAGGAAGTTTAGAGGGGAAGGATAGCATGGATAGCGTACAGTACAATAGATACGAAGTAGATGACTGGAACTGGAATTATCCTCTACAAACTCGGGAGTGGGACAGGGTAGCAGGAGACCCAAAGGAAAAATACCCCAGGATATGACAGATTAAGATAGGGGTTCTAATTCTCTTCTAGCCTTCTCTCCCAACTCATCCTTCTCCCCGTTCTCCATTCCGGCTCCAGATTTCATTCACATTAACCCAAGGCTTGGATTCTCTCTCTGTCGGTCCCTGCCCCTCACCAGTCCAGCCAGCCCACCAGTCCAGACCACACTTTCTGACAGCTTGCAGCACCCACGCCCACACATGGCATTCGCATGCACGCCCACTCGCTTATCCTCAACCCAGTCCACCCATTGGCCTTCAACACGAGCAGATCTCCCTTTCCGGCCATAGCGTCCATCGAGCCCCACTGAATCTCGGAGCTGCATACCGACATGCCGGAGCCATGCATTTCGAGAGGCAGCAGGAACCTATCATGAAGCTTGCTGGAGGACAAAAGGGTGGGACAAGTGGCTTGACGTGCATTGAAGACTGACTGACTGCACGAACATCTTCCTGTTGTATTTCGAGGACTGAATTAGAGCCGTGGAGAACGATGGGAACTCAAATACTCACTCACTCACTCACTCACTCACACTCAGCCATCTTCTCCCTATAGTATTGTACGTAAATCATCATTTGATGAATGCACAGCCCTCCCTTTCCTTCCTTCCCTCCCTCCCTCCTTCCCTCCCATCCCGCAAAAGCCTCGAAAATGCCTCCTTTGGGAAAGAAAGGGAGGGAACTAGGGCCTGGATGTCCGTACCAAGCTTCAAGCAAGCACAGTCAAGACAGTCAGGACCGAAGAGGCAATTCAACCTTCACTCATTCGGTCCTCATCTCATGCTCATCACCCCTCATCAGCCCAGCCAGCCAAAACCAGAGCCACAGCTATAAACAGACGAGTAGTGCCATCCCGCATCATGCCTATCCATTGCATCATCACATCATATCACACATTGCACAAGACAGGACGGACTAAATTAAGCGACCGGAGTCCGGGAGAACGGATCTTGCGGTGAAGTGTTCCTGCTTTGCCTTGTCTCTGCTTTCCCTTACCTTACCTTACCTTACCTTACCTCTCCCGTCCCCTGCATTGGTATTCATCGTCATGTCCTGTCTGTCTGTCTGTAAGTTCTCAAGACTAAATACGGTATGGTATGGTATGGTATGGTATGGTATGGTCAGTATTTGAAATCTAAATTCCCACTCCATATTCTAAGTCCAAGTAAAAGTTCAAGTGAGGTAGGATGAAATGCCAGATCAATGATTTTCCTCTCCTATCAGATAAGAAGATTAAGGTTCGCGGGGAACATGGGGTGATGTGACCTGATCTGATAAGGGAATCGGAACCTGACCTGACCTGAAGGGGGTTTAGTTTGATGCGTGCGCTGTGGGATGTGATGTGCTGGTTTGTGGATCGCATTCTCGGATTTTCAAGGTTTGCTGTCAATCTGCAGGTTAGCTGGAGAGTGACAAGTAAGTGGGTCTTCTCCGTACTACTTTATCAAGTACCAAGTACCCTCTCTCCCTCTCCTCTCCTCTCCCATCCCCATGATATAATTCCTTCCATCCCAAAACAGATATCCAAACCCACACATCCCCCTCCTATCCCCATCTCATCCCCCACCGATTTTTCCACATCTACTGTACATTCCCACGTCCCACTTCTCACTTCCCACAAACCTTAACCCAACCAAACCAGATCCAGCCAGTGGGGGCCATATGCACATCGTCTATTGCACCAGCAGAACTCTCTCCTTCGACCTGTTCCTGCGTACATTTTAATCAAGTGTGATTGAGGGAAACCATCTCATCCTCAAACTTTCCTCCGCACGGGGTACAGTACTGACGGCCCCACGTCGTCAGCCTTACCCGTTGGGTCTGTTTGTGTTTCTGTTTCTGTTTTGGGTGGTTTATACGGTAACGGTATTTGTGTAGTTGTTAATTGCTTGTCGGTCTGTCGGTGTTCTTTTCTTGTTATGCCATCTCATCGAGTCACAGCCGGCATTTCCTTGCTCTTCGTTTTTTCACTTCTCATAATCGTTAATAATCGCATATTATCTCGTACCTACACAGCTGCAGTACCGAACAGGTACAAGACCACAGAAAGAAAGGACAAGGACCAGGTGAGATTGTGAAATCTCACCACATCACGTGTCCTTACATACACACCGCGTTTCATCCCTCACCTTGCTTTCCTTCCATCCTTCCTTCCAAAAATCTTCTAGACCATCATCCCACCCTCTAAACTCCCCCAATCCTTCTAGAAGCCTAGAAAGCACACATTACCTTACATTTTAAGCCCATGGATCTCCCCTCCCCCTCCCCTCTCCTCACACTATTCATCAACAATGGGGAAATTATATTCAAGCGCTTTACAAATAACCTAAACGTACAACAGCGGCCGGCATAGACAGCTATAGTACTCGTACTATATACCTGTCGAGGTACTTTACACCCTACCGGACGCGTGCCATTGAAGGTGAGAGGAGGCTAGGGTTGTACTGTAAGCTGAGCTTGCATGAACATGTTTCACTTCACGGCTTGTGTGCCGTTCACAAATACTGTACCACTCAGAAATCAGGATTACCATACAGTATTCAGGATTCCACTAAGTAGACTGTCTTGCGAGACTACACGTCTTTTCCTGTCCTGTCCCTTACTTCGCATTCCCGACGTGGAAGGATTCTAGAATGGCACCTGGTTGATATGCATGCATGCTTGTTATGATATTCAAGTTCTGACATTCTGCTATTTCCTTAATATTTTTTATTCGACTTTCAGCTTCCTTTTCAGATTTGTGGCCTGGTTTGCTTACTTCAAAAGGACTCTACGCTATCATATTATCTCATATCAAGTCGATTAAGTATGTTGTGAGCAAGCAATGAGCAAGCAAGCAAGCACAGCCTCAAAGAGATACACCACGCCTCTGAATCGCTTCTCCCTCGGGTAGAACAGAGCAGGCTGTGGGGCTGAGTTTTATATGGCCGAGTGAGGCACCTCCATATCACCAAATCTAACTGCGTCGCTGTACTATTTTTCTACACACAACTCTCAAATAAGATACCGTTCGGGCATTTACTCTAAAAACAGCTAATAAGTGATTTGATGTCTTAGGATTATCTCGTTACTTTCTAGTAACTGTTACTTTTAAGCATTTGTCATAAAATAGCAAGTTGCCTCAATTGGCCACATAAATCTCCGCCCCACAGGCAGGATAGGGAATTTCGAAATTAAATGCAGGCACGATGCAGATATCCACCCTTTTGATCACGTCACTTCAATCGGATCAATCCGTTTCCAATTGCATGCAGCTCTAAGCCTCCTCCTCGACGAACAACATCACCTTCACTGCCACCACCATCAACAACCAGCATCGACAGGCAAACCTGTGTCTTCCCCCACACATGAAGAACGATACCGTACAACCTCACCTAATACCCATCTTCCCTCTATCCTTAGGATTGCTTTCATGCAGCGGCATTCACCCACCATTTCTCGAATCTGACCCGAAGACATACATCTCACGACCAATCACTACGCTTACCACTTCTCTGGCTCATACACACATACCAATTACGGCTCGGAATACCTGCATGTATGAATACGATTGGGGTGAGTATTCGGCCCCTTTATTTCATGCATGCATGCGTGCATACGTCTTCCTGTTCCTAGTCCCATATCCCGCTTCCGTTTCAACGTCCACTTCACTTTCACTTCACACCGACTTTGATTGAATCTCAAGAAAAAGAAAAGAAAACAGAGGTCTATGCTAACTCACCATTGCAGGAATAAACGGGGAGAAGGAACCAAATCAGTCTTCGGTATGTCGGATTCGCTACCGGCTTATCGTTGCACAGAATCCAATGTCACTTCACTTCTCGCCATCCCATCCCATCCTATCCTATCCTCACACTCTCCCCAAAACCCATCCCAGAATATCCTAGCATATCCCAGAGCCACGTTCTCCCCACCTCATCTCACCACATCTCATCTCATTTCATCCAAGACACTGTTTCACACTTCAATACTTTCAACCTTCCAAGCCTTCCAAGCCCATGAAATTCACACCGATGTCACCCACTAGAACTACTGGAGACTCCCCGTCTTCCGAATGCAGTGTTACCATTGGCAGTTTCGGTTCGGGAATCTCGGGCCCCTAGTATTGACTGACTGCCTGACTGACTAAATAGATTCTATTCCAGCTCACCGGGCATGCTCTACCTCTACCATATCAGAGACCTCTTATCGGTGATGTTTCAAGACATCACTAGATTGGATCCGGATGTTCGGATGTCTACTCTACAGTAATCTATACGACAGAAGAAAGTAAGAAGCATGCAGAGAAGGCTTCTAGAAGCCCGTTCGTGAGTCTCTGACGCTGCCCTCTTGCATATACTACTATCTCCAGTAAATAGCAAGATTCAGCAGTCATCCCCCAAGTTTCCTTTCCTCCCCGAGGCCACCTGGCATGGTCATGCAGCCCTACGGGCTGTGAAGTGGACGGAGTTTGCACAGTTACACACGAGCACGGCTTGAATTCACTATGCTCTGTCGAGTCTTCCCAACCCGAAACCTGGCACGGTCAGCCTTATGTGAAGTAGACGTAGTCTGCACTGTTACACACGAGCATGACTTGAATACTTTATGGTATAGTTCGATTATGCTTCAAGCCCACGCCCTCTGCATGACCTTGACTTCCCGTCTTTGTTGCATACTTGCATACGCCCAACCGGAATATGTATACATACGTTACCAATCCAAACTTCCGATTGAGAGACCTCCCAAGCGGGAACAGCAGGCCTGATACGGTTTCGTCCTTCCATCCCGTCGTTAAAGGCAGACGCGCCTCAAAATCGAAATTTCCATTCTATGACACAAATACTAGATCCAGAAACGTCACACAAGAACGTCACGCAGTATACAGTCTCACAAGCATGAGCCCCAAAACGTGGGATGATGACCACAGAACCATACATTCCGAGAATCCGAAGGCACAGCATGCAATGCAGGTCCTGAAAAATATCTTCTCTTCACGTTCCTTCCTTTGGTTCGGTAGCAGCAGCCTTCTTCTGTGTATGGACCAATAACTCGGTCAGAGTCCCAAGGCTTGGTGTTGACCGAACCGTTTGGGTTTGAGATCTAGAGGCTGCAGAAATATCAGCCTCTCTATGCACGGCTCGTACTTTACCGTTCGGAGATTACGAGAATGAGATAGGAGCATAGTGGGGGGTTTTGATCGTTCTCGTACTGCGCCTCTTACCTCTCGTTCTTACACTTGGGCATTATTGCAGTAGAACAGTACTGTACTCGGTCAGATCGCTTTCTCACTGTGATTTCATATCATCATATCATTGGGTCGCGGTCTTCTCTTTCGTAACTCTTCAGGAGTCTTATTTCTGCTCCGAATTCTTGTCTCTTCACCCCCACCCCCACCCCTCTAAGCAGCCATCCCACATCTAGATAGCCAACTCATATCTTCTTTCCTAAGTCTTGATTACGGCATTTTCAGAATACAGTATCTGTGCCCCTTACAGTTATGCCTTGATCTGTTTCTCCATTTCCCCCCCTCTTTCTCAATCTCTTACAGGTACCTATTACTTTACCCTAGTTGGACTGGCATATTCTGTTGTGTAATGCCACTCACTTTCCTTCCTCCCTTTCCTTAACTCCAACCCCCATGAAAAGAAAGTCATCTGTTCCAAAATTTTAGTTGAATAAAAGAGCTTTTTATCATCATTGGGTGCTTTGATTTGGTATCGAAGCTGCTTCTCACCACTGGACCTCTGCTTTTGCTCTATCCTATACTCTTTGCAAGTGTGGTCGTTCTTCTACCTTTTCCCAGTATCTTAGCCAATGACTGTGCATGTCATGCTATCTCTTACCGTGGAGCCTCGGTGGTGACGTTGCCTACCCCTCTGCCTTATCTGCCTCGTCTCAGTTCAACAGACTCACCTCATGCCATGTCATGTGGACTGTAAGTATCTGAGCATGTCTAATCATCTGACGTCTGCTGTGTCACTATGAATTTGTCACTGAGGTTGTGTGCGCGAAATATGGCTGCAGGAGATGAAGCAAGGGAGACAGGCAAGTATTATATCGGAAGAGTTTTACTGTGAAATGACTGGTTGTAATGTAATCTTACATTCAGTGAGGCAATGGGATGTCTGGCTCCAAGAAAGACATCGAAACGAAACGATATCGCCGCTCCCCTCGCAGGGAGATGGGACGTGTAGCTCACGGTGAAATCTCCACCTCCAGCTAAGCTCTCCAAAAATAGTTTTCCAAGCAAGCAAAGAATGTGGCCATGCACAAAGTAAACAGCCCCCCCTCACACCCTCATCGGCCTTCGGTTTAATTTCATTTTGTTTGTACTCATTCTATTCCTACATCAACGTGTCCGCGAAACTTGTCTAATCTACAGGCACCTTCCAGCTCAGCAAAACATCAACCGCTCCAGGCGTTTGAGTCTCCCATGTCGAACCTTCAATGTCTCGTCATATCTCATCTCATCTCGTCCCCTTAATGAATCGCTGAAACTTCTTCTTCTGTGAAGTGTTTTTGAAGGACAAATGAAAGATAGAAAGAAACAAGTCATGTGAGCAAGGAAAGGAAAAACAAATGTGACCTCCACCCCATGTCGTAGTGCGCAATACACAAACAAATGCTCTCAAGTGAACCAACCAAGTAGACAGCTCCGTGGAGAGCCGTCGAGTCGTGGAGGTGTAGCTGTGAAGCCAACAAGTCAAACTCACTCATCCGTGAAGTGCTGCCCGTCGGTCAATCCTTCACATGCCCATCACCGCATCTCCCTGTGTGTTCATACGTTCCATAATCTTCTGAGCGCGTGACTTGCCAGGCGTCTTCGTCTGAGCTTTCTTCTTCGGAACACTCGTCTGTTGAACAGCCGTCTTCTCCACAGTAGTCGCCGTCTGAACAGTAGGCGTCTGTTCACCAGCCGACTTCTCAACAGCAGCCGCCGTCTGAACAGTCGTCGCCCCCGCAGCCGTCGTCTGAACAACAGCCGCCGTCTGCTGAACAACCTTATTCTTCTTCTGCCTGACCGGCGTCTTCCTCTTCTTCTTCTTCTCCTTCTTCCTCCTCCCACCTTCTCCATCACTCTCACTTTCATCTCCTCCATCATCACCATTCCCACCACTGCCATTACCATTACCATTCCCACCCTCCAATCGCTCCAGTCCATACTGGCACTCAAAAGCATTGCGTCCCGCGCCTCTGCAGACTGTGCAGGGTGGTCCGCCTTTGCAGGGGATGCCTTTGGGGTGGGGAGTTCGACGGCAGTGCGGGCAGGATGTGGTGTTGACGTGGTTGAGGTATTGGTTTCCGCTGGATGTCCAGGGGGGTTGAAGGACTGGAGCGGCTGGAGCGGCTTGAGAGGGTTGGCTTGCTTGGACGGGTGGAGCAGGGAGAGCAGGTACAGTGGATTGAGCAGGCTGAGCAGCTTGAACGACTTGAATAGGCTGAGCAGGGACAGTAGGGAGAGCGGACTGGATAGGCTGAGCAGTCTGAGCAGCTTGAGTGACTTGAACAGACTGAGCAGATTGAATTGCTTGACTAGTGGCTGAGCGGCTAGAGTTATTGGGGGAGGCGTAGAAGTTGTGTCTCAGAGTGAAAGGAACTCTTGGTCTTGGTCTTGGTATTGGTGCGGCTACGGGTGCGACTGTAGGTGTAACTATAGGTTGAACAACTCGAGTAGGTTGAGCAGGTAGAGCGGTACGAGCGGGTTGGCTGTCGACTGAGCTGCTAGAGCTGTTCGGATTACCACTAGAGTTGTTCGTCAAAATGAGGCGGATTCTTGGTCCTGGGTTTGGGACAACTGCAGTGGATGTCGATGTTCCTGGAGCTTGAGATGGCTGAGAATCTTGAGTGGCTTGAACAGGTTGATCAGGCAGACCAATCTGGGTAGGCTGAGCAGTCTCAGTAGCTTGAGTATCTTGAACAGACTGAGTAGATTGACCTGGTTGACCGGTGGCGGGGCTGTCAGAGTCGTTGGAGTTGTCACCATCACCAGAGTTGTCACTCGTCAGCTTGAGTCTCTTGGTCGGTCGCCCCTATAAGTAACAATCGAATTAGCCATTGCCTAGTCAAGGGTGTTCAGGAAAAGAGATAAGACATGTGACAAGAGAATCTTGAAGCTGTCGAATGGAACTTTGGGCTTCCTCCATACATACTTGTACGTCGCCATTCTCCTCATCGGGAGCGCGCTTGTCGGGTCTATCTTCGGAGATGTCCATCTTTGTTGTAGCTCGAGGTGTAGTTGATTGTGCGAGTACCTTCAGGCTTCTCGGTCATGAGATGCTAGTCGTGTTTGGTGTTGACTTTCGAATAGTGCAGCTTTGACTCGATCGAGGAAGGTTGAATAGCTCGATTTGGGGGATTCGAAGCGCTCGACTGGATCTTTGCCTGCAAAGTATGATGTCAGTAACGCAATGGAAGGAGGTTGAGCAAGTTCGAGTGGAGGAAATTGAACAGCTCGATTTGGTGTTGACTTGCGAATCGTGGCGCCGTTGACTCGATCCAAGGATCTTGAATAGCTCGATTGGAAGGCGTCAAAGAACTCGATATGATCTTGGCTTGCGAAATTTGAAGTCAGTAACTCGATCAGAGAACTTGAGAAGGTCGAGCAGTCTGAGGAAGTTGAACAGCTCGTCGAAGAAGTCGATTTTCGGTGTTGACTTACAGTGGGTGGCCACAAGTCTGTCCGATTGGGCTGTTTTACACCAAAACGCTTATGTTCCCTTAGTTAATTTTGACTAGATAACGTTCTTAGATTTATTACAAATTCTTGAATTAAAGCCATATTTACTAAATACACATTTCTACTTACTTTGAATTTTATATTTTATCCCTTTTTAAGCTATAAAATCAAATAATAATAAGCATTTTTAAAACTTCGCGGATTTAGTATGTAAATAAGCGAAAAAATCGAGAAAATCAAAAAGTAAAAATTAATAAGTTATATTATATATAAAAATAAGCCTTTAAAAGACCTATATTTAAGTATATATAATAAAAAGTAATTATTAATTATACATTGAAAGGATTATTATTTTATTTTAAAAGGGCGCTAGATTTTATAAGAATTAAAGTAGGCGTTTTGGCCTTTTTTAGTGTGATTTTCGCGAGTCGGACAGACTTGTGGCCACAGACTGTACGAATCGCGAAGTTGTTGACTCGATCAGAGTCGAGTAGCCCAATTGGGGAAATCGAACAACTCGATGTAAGATTGAAGTGCAAGAAGGGGCGTGTTGATGTTTGGAGAAGGTCACTCGAACGCGATCTTGAGTCGCGTTGTTGATGTTCAGACAACTCGGGGAAGTTGAAATCGATCGAGTCACAAACTTTCGAGAAACACGCTCGATCGAGTTAGGCGTCATACCTAGCTTCCTTGATACTGCCATGGGCGCTCGAGCGAACTATCCGTTGTCACCGCCTAATATGGTCGGCTAGCATCGTGGGAACTTCGATTCGCTTAATTTTGGTTCTGTAAACATGCGGGAAAGCGGCCGCTACATGGCTCGATTTTCGGACCCCTGTCCTTGAATGAGGGGGAAAGAACCCAGAACGGATATCACAGTCACGATGTTCACGTGGAGGCATTGTTGGTGAAGGAACGATTCATAACTTTTATATTTTGGAGATGGACCCGCTCCCTCCCACCCGCAGCGGCCATTTGAATTATCCATTTCTGCGATCGAGACAATAAGATAGTTCTCCATCACCTACTCGATGATGGTATAACCAACCTCTCGTATGCAATCGAGAATTAAGACTCTTTCCTTGGACTCTCCCTTGCTAATCATCCATGATCTCCAACCCTTCATCCTCACTTCCCACCAAAATAGTCACGACCCCCTCCACCGCGTCGTCCAATCGAACGCAGGTTCTTACATCTGACCGCACTCTTTCCATTCCAAGCACAATGCCTACAAGGTGCCTCACCAGCATGAGCCTCCCCACCTCCAGCCACAAACTCTAGATAAAACTCCAGCGCCTCCCACTCGCTCTTGCCATCCGGTCGCTCAGCCACGAAGCCAACCACATCTCCGTAGAGGTCGTTGATCATATCGTCCATGTCGAAGTACTTGCAGATCTCAGCACGAGTTATTGTAACCCTCGAATATTTGCTGGGGGACTGAAGTTGCCGTTGAGGTGAGACGGAAGGTTGGACGGGATGTCGAACCGTTGAAGAGGATTGATAGTGATGGCCGGGTGTGAATAACGATGCGTCTGCGCGCAAGCTGCTTCTTGGATCTGGTAGAAGGCTTGATGTTGTGGAATCCGCTGACGACTTGGTCGTATCAGAACTTTGATTTTTGTAAGAACTTCCATGGCGAATCGCTGCGAACATGGATTCACTGAACTCGTCGGAGCTCATTGTGACGTGATGTTTCTCATAGATTTTGTTGTTGTGAGGAAAAAAGGTGGTGGCGGGCGGAAGAGCGAGTGATATATAATGCTGATTTGGATATGGAGGCCAGGTATCGAATCAAGTCCAAGTGTTGACGACAGGCGCGTCACGATCGCGGCAGGAGGTCAAGAAATCCTAAAGAGCCTCAGTATGTGGATTTGGGATATATGACTATATTCATTGAACCTTTGGGATACGAAGACGGTCTCTTTACGATGTGAAATATGCGACTGGACCGATGGGAATATGCGAGAAGATGATCAGGCTGTGAAACTTTTGGGATATTTAATCTGTCAGGAAGCTCGGTAAGGGCGATTTTCCCAGAAGGATCAAGTCAAAGGTAGAAGTGGATTCAGCGTTTTTTCCAGCCACCGAAATTGAAGCTGAACACTTGATGCGAGTCAAGAAGGAGAAGGCACCTACCTACCGAAGCAAATACTTGATGTTCGCAAGCTTCAATATTTGTCTTTAACCATTCTATTACCACATGAGGATGTTTTGTCCTGTCACGAAGAAGTTGATGATTGTCAAGAAGCTATTGGGACTGGAATCAGGACTTTGCATAGACAATCTGAATTTGTTGATATCGTCAGGTTCTATGATATTCCACAACCTAAAGCACTGAACACAAGGTTGGCAGTCAGAATGGCCACAAGCTAAAAGCCCGGAGCAGAACACTATCTATAAGCCTTGCCGCAGATTTCTTCATCTCCTCGATCTTTTAATGTCAGAAATAAACACTACAGCAGACCATCCATATCACTCTGCTTGCTTAATTGGACTCATCCTCGCCCATGGTTTCCTTCCGCTTCCCATTCCCATTGATAGCGCCGCGACACTCCGATGCAGTTAAACCTCTCGATTTACATTTGCCACATGGCGGATTACCAACGCAGTCCCCTTTCAACCTTTTCCCGAGTGCCAAGCAAGGTTCACAAAGTGTATCGTTGACACTGTACTTGTTGAGAACGAGTTGTCTCGCGGTTGATGGAACAAGGGCTGGGCGTTGGACTTTGAGCAGGCTTCGTGATTCTGAGAGGTCAAGTTCACTGATGGAATCGGAGAGATCGATAGGCGAGATTTGCTCGGCTGAGGTTGACGACAAGCTTGAAATCTCGCTGGGGGTATTTTCGTTGGTGTTTTGCGGATTGCTCTGACCTCCAAAGATAGCAGTTAAAAGAGACGCAACAGCCGGGAGAGGATTGAGTTTCAACCCGTCATACACTTCTGTCATCGTTTGTTGGAGACTGCCTGCGTTTTCAGCATCTCCAATCCCACCCCCTTCGTCGTGCCTTGCTTCACCCAGACTCTCGTAGATCAGATCGATCGCCTCCTTCTCCGTCGCGCCAACTGGCTTCTCCTTCAAGAATTCAACTGCATCTTTGGGTTCTTGAATGGTAGCGATTCTGCCCTCCATTCCTTTCTCGGTGACGAGATGTCGACCGGGAGCAGCAGGAAGGGGGTTATCGAAGAAGGGGGGAAGAAAGGTGGGAGACTCTTCGCATCGATCCAAGGTCTCCTTTGCACTGGGGTGCTCTTTTCGGGCGCCTTGATCCTTTTCTTCAGTCTTCTCTTGAGCGTCGGAGTCGGATGGGATGGGCTCTCCTGAAGGAGGATCGCTGATGGAAGGTTGGTCGCTCATCTCGATCTGGTGTTGTTGCATGGTGGAAAAAAGTCGCAATCAAGGATCGAAGGAGACGAGAACATACGTCATGCTTCTGCAGGAGCTTCTCTTCTTGCGCTTTCTAGAATTCGCGTTTGATAACTCTTCGCTTAACACCGAGACCGAGACATCAACAAAGATCGACAAAACACAATCACCCAAACAGTGAATTCTGTTGGCAAAACATTTTGAACATTAGAAATACTAGCAAAGAGTCATTTATGTTTCTAATCGTATTATTGTTCAGAAAAGAGGGTGATTCAGGTCTGCAGTACATCAATCCGAGCCATAGGTTTCGAATTTTAGCCGTGAATTGCAAACAGCAACCAGAATTCCATTTATGCTAGTTCGATAGAGTGTTGAGGAAAATAAGGCGGAAACTCCATAAGTTTCAAATCACTGTCTATGCACCCATGTCACTGATCTCCCAAAGATCGAGACAAAGGTTACAACATGATCCATGCGCCTGAAACCTCATGGATGCAATCGAGATCGCCTGAGTTCGGACCCTAGTCATGATCATGATAGAGATGCTTTTGTATCTAAGGTCTCTTGCTGTTATTTGAAGTGAGCTAAGATCTTCTGCGTCAATTGCGACCTTTGCCAAGGCTTCGTTGACATACGACCGGCCTGGCGCGTCTGGTGGATCTGGGATCCAGAATGGAGATCTTGGTGTTGTACCGCCAGTCACGGGAGCCTTCTTCTCGGAGAATTTGTCACACATCATAGGAACTGTAGAAAATTGGGGCTTCGATGAGGAGCTGGAAGAAATTTCAGGTCTCGAGCGGACAGTTTATATATGTGTCCAGATTGTGCTGCGTCTTTGAAAAGAAGCCTTTTGGGAAGATTTCTGCTCATTCACTGGCCTTTCACAGAACTGAAGGATCACCAACTAAAACGACCTAACTGCTTGTTTTGTTAAAAATGAAATGTTGCCTGGATATTTCTTGAGGTGCTGATTGACTTTGATGGTCATTGAAGTGATAGACAGATTCAAAAGTGTGCCGCTTCCTGGCCGTGCGCATATTGAACACCAGCGAAATACAAAAGTGTTAGATTCAACAAGATGAGAGGAACAACGAGGAAGAAAATGGCAATTAAGCTATTACTGTCTACTTGCTGGGAAACGCCAATACCCTGCCCCTGTATCTCAGTTGGCGAGAAACAGCAGGGTGGCAAAGGGGCACCATAACTGTCAAACTTCCTTCTCTGGCAAGTGCAACAGGTGACTGGACACTTACTGCAAGCCCGTAACACTACTGAGGGTAAACATAAATGATTTGGTACACAAAAGTAAAGTGGAAAAAGGTAACCTGGCATGTCGCCTCGCCAACCTCACCACACCTGCTGCTGTGACTAGGTAGACGCTGCTGGCTTCTCCCCCAATGTCAATTGCTCAACTCTCTATGACTTTTCAGAAAGGCGCCAGCAAATACTTGACAGAAAGCACAACTTTTGCTGATGATCACGCTACCAATTGTGACTTTTCCGCTCGAACTCGGGGTGCACGCATGACTTGAAGCTGTGAAAACAATAGCAAAAGGCGTGAACCTCAGCAATTCTGCTGTTGCCTTCCAGATGCAAGGTTACCTACCTGCACTGAGTCCCGAAAGTGACTGTCAAAAGTGACCTCAAGATCTCATGTCCGTAGTCCAATGCCGCAAAGTTCTGGATTTCCAAAAATTTCGGCATAATTTACGCTCCTTTTCTGTCGAGTTCACAGAGCGCCGAGCAGGAATACGCGCTGGGTGCTACCGCTTCTCTAGTGAGCCCACACGAAACTTTCATTGCCATGATGATTGGAGACGATGATGGCGCAATGAATGCTGTGAGACTAAAAGAGACTTGACCCCGGATGTACAGCAGTTTAGAGGGATTTACACCACAGTATGCATGAATGGTAGGTTCGTCGCACCACGTCCGTCCGTCTTCCGCAAAAGCTGTGGTATCAGGTATGTTGCTATGTATCGAACTTCATGCCAGACTCGGTGAGCCTCCAAAAATGATCATGATGAACTGGTTCAGATCATTCCACATTTGACAAGTTCTGTCGAATTTCTTAACACCAGCCTTTGTATGATCATTCCTGCGTCATTCTTCAACCAGCTTAAGAAAGTACCTCAAATCGCTCGAGGTAAATCACACGAGAGAGTTGCGTCACACGAGAGAGTTGCGTCACCCCGGAGAGGATTCCACAACACATTCGAATTGCCTTCAAGAGGTTCCCCTCTTCCAGTCCTTTCCCGGGACCAATTATACGATATGACTATATATATATATATATATGTGTGGTCGTGGCAAGTGAGATTCGGAAGCCGAGGTAAGTAAAAGAACACAATCAATCACGAAACTTCTGCCAGCTCATTGTGTTCAAATGTGTGAACTTTTCGTCCACCAATATCGGAAGACTAACGAGATGTATCTGTGCCTCGGAGTTTTGGACATATAAGCCTTCCCGCCTCCCGCCTCCCGAGTAGAACCAGTTCAGCAAGTTCACATCAGGTAACAGCCTTACTCACATGGAAATGTTTTCATCACACTTTCCATTTCCGTCTCTGGACCTAAGCTGCTGCTGCTTTAGCCTAAGCTATAGGTAAGCATTCCTAAGCTTAGGTTAAGCTCGGCCTAAGCAACCTAAGCACACGGCAGAGTTAGCCTAAGCATAAACTAAGGGGCTATTTTAACTCCTAAAGGGGCTCGTTCTAGCTCCCTTAATGCTCGGTTACACTTTCCCTTGTCTTGTCTCTAAGCACAGATCCTATTTTGGCTCCCTTACAACTAAGATTCCTCCGGAACTATTTTTAGATTAACATTCGTTTATGCTATCTTCACACTAATATTAATCTCGACCTTCTTTTCTCTGCGTTTATGACTGGGAAGAGACTCATTTATTATATAGTCAACTCGGATCTTCCCAAGATCGCACCGCACGGAAGTATGACCGACCCACTCCTCCCGCATCTAAAATCCGCCACTGACCGCGCCATCAATCCTCTAAAACGTACATATTCCAGCACAGCAAATCATTTCGTTCGTTGTTAGAAACTACGAAGCAATACCCGAGCCAGAGCCCGAGTTCCCATCAGCCACAGTTTCACGATTTCGGATGTCCGTAAGCCACATACGAGAATGACTCCCGGAGTACGAGAATTTGGTGGAGGTTACCTATTACTGAATGGATTGATGAAAGTAAGTAGTAGTATGATTGTCTCGGAGATGAAAAAATTGAGGGGAGGAGGATTTGGGTGAAAGGAATGGATTTCGGTATGTTGATGCTGATAGCAGAAATCGTGAGCAGAAAGTTATGGTGGTCCGATGCAGGATATTGAGGGCTGGAGAGTAAATCGAACAAAAATTCAATGTGAAAATAATAATAATACGGGCTAATTACACAATGATCGGAGGGATTTCTTGAGCATGGGCGAGGGAGGAGGTCGAAATAAGCCTCTCCCCTCCGGGGCCTCCCTCCTCCCCTGTTTCCCTCGCTTAACACTTTCGTTCGGTGGCCACCCTCACTTTCACCTCAAAAGGACGAATTGACATTGTCTGTAGCGATTCCAAAATAGCTATGTCTCCTTAGAGAGTGTGTTATCTTGTGAAATATCTGAAATGTTATTTAGAAAATTACACTTTGCAATCGAGCAAGGCAATCTCGGGTACAAATCTTCTGATTCCTGCTATAATCATAGCTCGCAACTATGATTCCGTATCGTTAGCCCAAGTAAAGTCCCAGTGGATTAGAGAGACCGCAAAGTACATCGAAGCTTTGTTTTCACCGTGTTCAAAACTTGCACCGTTAGAAAAGAGGCGGACTCAATGTTTCGTTGAGTCAGACTAGTGATCACAAGAATAAACGGTGTGTAAGCCAGCACGATAATGGGCACTAAAATAATCATAACTAACAGGATAACAATACTCTATACAATAACCATAACCAACAGGATAACAGTACTCCCCACCAAACATAGACTCCACTTTATACTTCTCCACAACATCTTCTCGCCTCTTGTAAGGGCTCTACCAAGATATTCTTGCGGAGATACAGTTAGACTCTCAGCCACCCCATTCAGAGGCTACAAACTTTCTCTACATTGCCACGCTCTCCAAATATCCGCCCAGTGCCCGCACTACGCCGACAGTGTCATTGAGCTGCTCTTGGAGCACTAATATCGTGACACCTTGCGTCCCCCAGATGAATCAACATCCATCGGTGATCCATATGATGTTGACGACCTGTAGCGTCCGCTTGAATCAACTTCCATTCGAGATGGATATGATGATGACGACCTATAGCGCCCGCTTGAATTAACTTCCATTCGAGATGGATCATATGTGTTCGAATCAAGTTCCATTGGAGTTGTTCGGCTCGTACTGCTTCTCATCCAAGCCAAGTCATTATAAACTCCGGGTTGCTGATAACTTTGGCGAGACGGCAAGTGAGAGTCGGCAACTGCGAGACACGCTCGTTCAATTGAGCCTGCAATACCGACAATGTAAGCATGACTTATTATACTGGGGAATTGCTGTTGTGACTTACCCACACTCGCTGGCAAGCTCAGGAAGCGGTCATTGTGTAGAGCAGTAAGAGCTTCCTTGACATACACTCGACATGTCCACACACGCTCACCCGCAGGCAGTCTACTTCTACTCATCAATGGCACCGTGCCCACACACCTGTGGATGGCGGTTGAAGAAGACGCCTCGCCTATCTTCAGGCACGCTACCATTGATCGAGACCTCAACGGGTTTGAAACTTTCCTCTGCTCGTAGTAGAGATCTAACGCATCCCTCCCGGCATCGGTGGCATGGAACAGTGTGCCATTAGGCGGGCTATCACCCGTGGCGTAGAGGCCCCAGTGCTTTTAGAAATCAGTGAACTGTTTGCCATTCTCCCGAGGATTAACATACATATTTGTTTTGTCCGCTAGAATCAGTGCGAAGATACTGAAGCGTAATATATAAGGTGCGTGGGGCACTCATTTTATGAACTGAGTGGAAGGTTAAACTTGGAAATAACTAGCAACGAGTTCGAAAAGCGTAGGTATCGTTGAATGCGGTAGAGGGTGGACTGTACAAGACAAAATAAATGACAGAAAACACTATGCTGAAGAAGCTTGGATTGCTGCGGCTGTAATAAATTGCTATTGGTATAACTTGAACGAAATATGGCAGATTAACTGCCTTTATATTTGAAGCAGCTTCTTGCTGTGAGTTAGGGTTAGGGTTAGTGTTCAAACACAGCTGTTGGTGTTTGATTTGGGACTGGTACTGGAGTGAGACGTGTTGGTTGGAGAGCAGGCCATGAGAAGACCGCAATGAGGTGGGATGTGGCTACGACAAATAGACACAGGTGACGAAGCAGAGTGGTCGCAAACTGTAGGGCCTGAAACTGGAGAGGTAGGCCACGCGAAATACCGTAAGTAGATGCATAAATCAAATAGAAGCTGATGAAGCGGCAATCGAAACTGCAGGCCCTGAGAGGAGGGCAAGCCGCGCAAACGACCATAAGAGCATATCTGTCAAATAGACGCCAACTAAGCAACAGTCAAAATTGCAGATCTTGAGAGGAGGGTAGGCCGCGCGAAAGACCGTAAGTACATGTATACAATTAGACGACGAAGAAGCGGCACTTGAAACTACAAACCTGGAAAAGGGCGAGTGATGCTGCAACTAGCTAGGCCTGACCCTAGTTTGCTGCACGCTGCGGTCTCGGTGGCCTGACTGTTCTCCAACCGTCTCAGTATGAAGAAACTTGTCCCCGGCTTTGCACCTGTGGCCCTACTTCTGGCTTTGCAGCGGCTCTATGGTGGCTTTGAGTTTCATCGTCCCTTCGTCTGGCAGTTGTATTATCCCCCACTCCCCACCCCCGCTGGCGGGGGGCACACTTCGGTCGCTTCTTCGGCTGTGACAGTGCTGCCGGATAAGCGCGCGAGTACGTGATTGAACTCCGAGCGCCTGGAGGCACGTGCACTAAATAGCCAACAACGTCACCAACCGCCGTGTTCGATAAATGCCTGGGCCTACTCCATCCTCGCTCTGACACTGCCTTATAATCAGTCCAAGCGGCCCGCATTTTCATAAGGTTGCTCAAGACTTGAGATGGCTTCAATTGTTAACGATGATGATGATGTGAAAGAGGCCTTGTCGCTCATTGAGAGCGCCAAGCTTCCTCACCCATCTGGCCCACTGCTTTCATCTTTCATAATTGAAGCTCTTAACCCTCGATTCGCCGCCCAGTATGTACTGCAGACATGTCGGCCTGATCACAGCCAACAAACTTGTCTTCTTCAAATTGTGTCTGATTGGAGTTACCTGGTTGAGTCTAGTATGTCTCCTGCATGTTGCATCCTTTCCCATCGTCGATAATTAATTGATAGTTAAGTTTCAAAACACGCCTGTGCCCCACCAGTACCCGATGCCGTCACTCAGGCTGCGATCACTAAACGTGATGGTGGGAAGTGCTGCATTACCGGCAAAGCCAGTCGTTTCTGGGATCCGCTGATTGTTGTTCCTGTTCTTCCCGTTCCGGCTCGTTGGCTAAATGATGAGGTATGTCCAGTCGTTCAAGAAGATCACAACGTGACGAGAAGCTGATCATTGTCTTTAAAAGCCCCAAATCTTCAAAATGCTCGGTGCCTTTTTTACCCCTTCCTACCGCGACTGGTGGCTTGCCTATGCTCAAATACCAGGGGACATGAGTCCCTATCACAACCACTGGCTTGTCCGTAAATCAGCAGCCAACGCCTTTGCGCAAGGAGTTGTAAAACTAGACAGATTACACCCGTCTATGGTTGAAGTGAGTTGCCATCGATGAGCAATGAAAGCACTTATATTTTCCTTCCTCTTGCTGACACTCTGGAATAGTATGAGGTTAAACATGTTTCTATTGGAACGCTGGGATCCATCGATCTTGACGGTTCTTATCCGCTATTGGGTGACCATTCTCGACGTAATATCGAGAAGGTGGATCCACGCTTTCTAGGGACTCATGCTCGACTCTCGCCGAGCTACCGCTGGCTCGCGATTTCCAAGCAAATTTCCTTGAACATGGAAGCTCAACCATGTCTACCAAGAGCTCGGGCAAATAATTCAACAACTAACCTCCAACATAGCCAAAAAGGTCCATTCTTTTTCTCTGGCCTGATGAAAACTGCCTGCCTTGCAGTCTGGCTCATGGCCCCAGATAAGGTCAGAGTGGCCGCTTATAAGATATTGCGAAAGGTAGGGCATCGCATTTACGGGAAACCCAATGCCCATGAGCCCGTCCAGAGACTACCTTTTGGGCTTTATCTAAAGTATTCAGGAGATCCTGGGGGGTTTCGGAACGAGTTCAACGCCTTGAAAATCGTGCGCCGGTATACTTCGGTCCCTGTTCCCCAGCCACTCGACCTGGTCATTATGCCAACAGAGTCAGACGACCCATTTTATTCTCACGATGCATACCTTCTCACGTCCCGAGTTCCAGGGATACCTCTTTCACGATGTCAAGACATGCTGTCAGATAGAGATGGCACCGAGTTCGTCGCTCAGATGCAGGAGTACCTAACTCAAATTCGAGCTGTCCCCAAAGCCGTCAGCCTAGAACATGCTATCTGCGATACTTTGGGCGGATCTTTCAGAGACCCTCGCATCTCCGATGGGAATCCCGTTGGGCCTTTCGCGGACGAGGCGGCTTTCAACCAAGTCCTGCGAAACCCGGATGACCCGAGCCGCAAAGGACACAAAACCGTATTTACGCATGCGGATCTGAACCCACGCAATATCTTGGCTGATCGGATCATCCGACCTGATGGGACTCGGGGCTGGGCAGTGACGGGGATTGTAGACTGGGAAAATTCTGGGTACTACCCCGAATATTGGGACTATACTAAGGCGTTTTTCGAGGGATTTAGGTGTAATCAGCGGTGGCGAGATTTTATGCACGAAATATTCAGGCCATTTGGGAACTATTCAAAGGAGTTCGAGATCGAGAAGAGAAGCTGGGAAGAGGGTGATTACATATGACCATTCTGTTTAACTAGTCCTATTTATTAGGGAGACGCAGAAAATAAAATCACATCAAATCTGACGTTTCCTACCATATTATTTGCTAATATCCTTTCTATTATACTTTACTACGATGCCTTATTAAATCATATTACACTGAGAATAAATTAAACGTCCAAGTTTTGATATGCTCTTGGCCTCTTTCTTTGGTACCTTAGGAAACGTGTTTTTGAAGTCACGAGATCTTACGTCACGCCACCTGCACCTCTAGAAAAAAGTTGTGTGGCGGAAGAACACCTCAAAACTCACAATTTTGCGAAAACAAACCATCTCTTTCTCAACCTTGACTATGGATCTTCCCTTCATCACGATAGCGCCCTCCGCACCCCACACACACACGGTCATCTTCTTACATGGCCGCGGAGACACCGCTAAAACATTCGCTTCGTCTCTGACCTACTCCCGAGATTCACACAACCGTACTCTTCAAGAGAACTTCCCTTCCTTCCGCTGGGTATTCCCCCAGTCCGAGATGCGGGAGTGCGTCGCGTTCCCTGGAAACAAGATGTCGCAATGGTTCGACATCTGGAACGTGAACAACTTCTCGGAGCGCGAGGAGCTCCAGGCAACAGGTCTGAGGGAGAGTGTTGCCAGTATACGGCGCCTACTTGAAAGCGAGGCTACTATCTTGGGCGGACAGTGGGATCGCCTTGTACTCGCTGGGATCAGTCAAGGCGGTGCGACCAGCGTGCATACGTTACTGGCTTTGAGCCTGCCGCCCGTTGTGGTGGAAGGGGAGGGTCAGCAAGAGGTGCCACGCAGGCTTGGCGCCTTCCTTGGGTTCTCATGCAGGATGCCTTTCCCGGGGAGATCTCTCACTGAGACGAGGAGAGTGCTTGCCCTGGACGGCGTCCCGGATACGGATGAGGTTATACGCAATACACCTATGTTACTTGGACACTGCGTCGATGATCCACTTGTTCTGGTAGGAAACGGCCGGGATCTACGAGATACGTTGCGAGGATTTGGCGCGCAAGTTACGTGGAAGGAGTACCCCGAGGGAGGACATTGGTTTAATTCGCCGGCGGGAATGGATGATGCGGTAGAATTTCTGACTCAGGCTCTCAAGAATCCGAGTACCGGAGGAAACTCATCCTTATCGGACTCAATGGATTTATCTTAGAAAAATATTCATGTTTTCCTGAGTGTGCCTTAAGGCGCATATGAATATGCTATTCTTTAATTACATATTTCAATCCGTAAGAACATGCCGGTGTAGGTTGACCTATACTAAAGGATATCCACGAACGCTTTCTAAAGCTATACTGGCGCAAAGAGATTGAGATACTTACTTTTCAAGAGGCATGTGGGATGAAAGGGACTTCATTTATCTGTCTCAACCTCAACCAGAAAGTATTGAATAGCTCGTTATGGCTCTGGTTGGACATATTCTTACCGCTTCAAGTGGTGGATGATGTTTTATCTGCATTTAATAGAGAAGAAAATAGATTCTCAATCGATGCCAACCATATGACTATGTGCAGGTATCGGTGCAAAGAGGATTATTTTGGCATCTTGGCTCCATAATTAAATTACAAGAAAAGATTGTGAATAATATTATTTTATGATATGAGCGATCCATGTGAAAGCGCTCAGATCAAAACTTGAACAGTTCGAGCTATACTAGGCACCCCTTTCTCGTTACTCGCGAACAACATCCAGTATCCTGGCAGCACGATCCCAGCATCTGGTGGAATTGCAACAACGTAATCAGCCCCGGCACCCAAAGCTGTTAATATGATGCGGCGCTGGTCGGTATTGGTTCCATGAGTAACGGCGCTCATTCGAATCAGGGCAAAGGTATAGCTGCCCGCCTCTGCCATGTTGATCGTGATGCTTCCACCTACCACCACCTTTGAATCGGCTGATGATATAAATAGACGCTTTGCAAGTGTAACACTATCGGTTTCAAACAGATACGGTAGTGAGTAATATTGACCGTCGAAGTGGTTAGCTATGCAGCTACAGAGACCACTAGAGCCAACAAACACCGTTGCATCTGGCATGAGGATGGCAACAGAATGGTAGTTACGAGGAACAGTATGCGCCTTGAGCTTAGAGAACGTCTTAGTCTCTGGGTCGAACATCTCAGGGAACAAGACAGGGTTGGAATCGGAGAAAAGGACCATATTGTACTGGGCGCCGACGATGAAGACTTTGCCATCTGGAAGGATAACACTATTTGCGTAGCCACGAGCATATTCGGCATCACCGATCCTTTCAACATTGACTGCGGCATTGGCGTCGCCGAGAGTGATAACATGCGCTCGTTTATGTGGTATGCCAGTAACGTCCGACCCCACCCTTCCGGCCACCCCCCCCTTCCGGCCACCTTTTACACCAAAAACTGCGTTTTTGAGGTACTAATATCTTTATAATGAATTAATAAAATGGTATAGTTTTTTTATATTTGTATTTATTAGCTATTATTGATTAAGTTTGCAAAAGGATATATAATTTAAAACATATATTATTATGTAATATTAAATTTGAGTTTTTACATATAAAAAACGTTAAAAATCATTTATTAATAATGTTATGAATAATAAATATAATTATCTTAAACTTGAAATAATTGTAGATTAGATATAAATCTTAAAATGTTAAAAGTTTTAAAGCAATTGTATTAGTAATTACTTTTTTATTAAGTAATTAATTTCTCTCATACAAACTTTTTGTATGGTGCTTAATATTTTACTTAATTATAAAACTATTATTAATAGAATTAATCTGAAACATAAGAATCTAAAAGTATTATATTAAATATATTTTTATATTAAGTTTTAAGTTTGAATACTAATAATAAAAAAAGTTATTAAAAGAATAAGAAAAATTATTTTCATACCAAATTTGTATAAGAAAATATTTTTGAACTTCAAATACTTAGTTTATAATATTACATAATATAAAATATTTAAAATTATTATCACTTAAAAGATTTAGTAAAAAATGTTCCAAATCTTTAATTTTAGTTTATTTTATTAATAAATGATAAAAATATTAATTATTTAAAGTAGTGAGTTTTGGTGATTTTTGGTGTAAAAGGGTGGCCGGAAGGGGGGGTGGCCGGAAGGGTGGGGTCGGACGTTATAAGTAGTCGCTCCACCAAGAGTGAGGATCTTTCCAGCCAGAGCATCAAACATAACAAAGACACCGCACATCGAGTCGGTATCAGTTCTGCGAAGACCAGCAGCTTTCTGTGATCCTGTTCCTTTGGTCCCATACCAATTCATAGCTTTGCTGGGTCCGGCTTGGAAAACGAAGGCATTCTTCCAGGCGAATAACCATGTGTGACTGTCTTGGAATATTCCACCACGATGAGCAGCAACAATCATTGGAGAAACTGGAGCACCAGGAAGGCTGGTCCATGTATTATTCTTTGGGTCGTAGATCTCGCCATCCTTCCTTCCGGCGCCTCTCCAGTTGCCGCTAATAGCAAAGACTTTGCCTTCAGAAGTCGACGTGCTGGCATGGTATGCACGACCAACGTTCATGTTTGACATACCTGTCCATCGACCCGCCTGCTCGTCATATTGACTAGCTTTCTGATAAGCGGAACCACCGTTGACGAAGACTTTACCCACCGCGGTCATGGACACGCCAGGGCAGAACATGTCATGTTTGGTGTCCTCATATAGAGAGAGAAGCTTAGAAAGGAAAGAAGTAAGTCTAATTTTAGATTAGGTAGAGTATATATTTAGGATCCCTAGCTAGGGAAAGAGGGGGCCTTTTCGGGCCCCTCGTTAAAAGTTAACGATTTCTAGTAAGCGTGTAAATAGGGAGGTAAGTAGGCCTAAGCAGGCCAGAGCACACCTAAGCCGAAGCTAAGCCGGGCCTAAGTCGAGCCTAAGCAAGGCGGCGCTGCTCACGTAAGACATATGGATGCGAAATGGAAACATTTCCGTGGTATAACAACTTTTTTCAATCTTTGTTTGACAGTTCAAGACCCCCACATCACCAATTACAACAAAAGACACCACTCACCACCATGTCGCCTTCCTTTTCTCATGGACCCGTTTCCAAGGTCGCTTTCAGTAAGCCATCACCCCTTAACATATACCATCTGACAGTGCTCAAATTTTGAAGGAACCCCTATTGCTGCTCTTTACAAGACCAGTACCAATGATAACATCATCAAGATCTTCTTCCAGGATATCCTTGGCGGTATTTGCATCACCTCATATGACAATGCCTGGTCCGGAGGCGCAACTTCTTTCGCTACTGCCAAGCTTGGAACTCCTCTCGCTGCAATTGGCTCACCAGCTCTTGACAAAGCAAGCATCCCCTCTCCCGCTTTGCCTCTCTTCATAGTAACTGCTAATGCTTGTTTGTGTGGCAGGTCAACCTCTACTTCCTCTCGCCTGAGAACAAACTCCGAGAGCTCAGCTATGACCGTAGCATATCAAGTGCATGGTTCGAAGGCGCGCTCAGTGCGAAGAACATCAAAGTTGCACCATACTCGCAGATTGCCGCTATCTATTTGCCCGGATCTGCAATCCGGGTATATGTCCAACTCCCCAATGACAAAGTCCAGGAGTACGCCCTCAATGGTAATTTCCCACCTGAATGGCGAGTCCCTGATAGCTGCTGATCAGAATCGGACGGATCGGGCTGGTTCAATGGGCTCGACTTTGGCGATGCCTTGTCAGGGACAAGCATTGCTGCTACCAACTTCTTCGGAACTCCCAGCATCAGGTAAGTTGTCTGACAGAGTAATGGTCCATGCCGTATTTTAACGCATCTTACCCCGAACAGGGTATTCTTTCAAACAACAAACCTGACCGTCCGGGGATGTGCTCTCGATGACAAAGACAATGGGTGGTATGACATCGACGGCGGCCCAGGTATCACACCATCAGCTCGAAGCGCGCTGCGGATGTAAGTCCGGCTTGCCCACTTAGCTTCATTTCTTCATTTCCAGACAAGTCGTGGAGTTCAAGAGGGCGCTTTGTACCGGATTATTTCCACTGTGTAATGCTGACCACCAACAAATATAGAATCTCCTACGCTAATCCCGTGACCAATTCTAACTTCGATGTGAGACTTTATTATACTGCTGCCGACAACTTGATCAAGGAGAAGATTTTCGACGCGGGTTCAAATGGTGGGTGGAAGGACGGAACATTCAACGTCAAAACCATTCCGGCCTCAGACATCGGTGTCATCACCTGGAAGAGTGGCAGTACCGTCCTTTTCAGGGCATACCTCCAGCAAGGCCAACAGGTGACTGCTATCTCGGAGTGGGCTGGTGCTACCGGATGGGAGCAGGGGTATCTGGTTTTGCCACCTGCCACACTTTAAACATGTTTATTAGAGCATCTGGCACTCATGCCAATTGAGAGCAACAGAGAGCGGCGGGGATATACCGGGGGGACACAGCGGAATTGAGAGAGGAATATAGCGGGACGCTCATTCAACAGGCTCGAAATTATATCATTAGTAGTAGCTGCCAGACTTTACATTCTTGGGGTCACAAGTAAAAGCCATTATTGGCTCAGACAACATCCTCCTTCGTTGATGTCGTGACTAATAACCTGTTCAGTTTCTGCTTCTGCAAGCAATTCTTATCGATTGTACCTTGATCACTCCTATTACTGACACAAGAGGAGCCTATAAAATTGTACCTTCATCTTCGCTCAAAGCGTTCTGCTAATTGCCTGAATTTTGGAGTCCTAGGTCCGCACGCATCTTCTTCAGGTTCACCGCCACGAAGCCCACTACTGTACCCGCTGTACCATCCTCTTCGGGAATTCTCTTGGCAGCACGACAAACCTGACTGACTTCCGATCCCAAACCCGAGTACACAATAGGCCTTATTATGGTAGTGTATTGATACACCAGGAGCTTCTTCAGTTGCTAGCTCTCGCGCAGTGATACGTGTTTGCAGGCTAATGTAAATACCCCGCCCCCTTTATTAAGCGAGAACCCCCTGACTCCGCAACAGGATGAATGAAGTCAATCATGGACTCGATCATTCAAATGAGATGATGCAAGAAAACTAATGTTGCGCTTTTTGTAATATTTTCCTGCACTCAAGTCGGGATGCTACTATCCTAAATTGATGCTCGCAGCAGGCCTGTCTTCTGCATAGCTAGAGTTAAACATGGGCCTTGCTATGAGGCCTGCCCTGCAGCCATGCTCTGGCTTCTTGAAGCCAGTCGCTTGCAACTTTCTAGCCCAACTCCTTTCCGAGCATTCAGAATATTTAGAATTGGACTTCAGGGTAGATCGGAGACAAAGCAAAAACGAGCATCGAGGCAGAAAGGCATTCACGTGGCTGCTCAGACCAAGCCGGTCCGGCGAGAACCCTTTCACGATGACTCTCATTAATTCTTCCTGTCGGTTACAAAACTCCCAATTACGCGACTTTGAAGCACAGGTCATCTTCAGATGTAGTGAAGACGTACTGTTGACAATGAAGATGATGTTGTCAAACACAGTGACAGGGATGGAGTGTTGTCGAACTGGGGTATTTGTGATGCCCAGATCTATCTGCACTGAAGAGAATTTCTTAGAAATGGCCTATTCTCTGTTGAATTATAGTCACATGGAATCATAAAAATCTGCAACGCTCACGCACCGGCTCATATACTCCCATCGTCGATGTCTATTACTTTGAAAGTCAAGTCTATGATCATCGCCCCTCGTACAGTATCTTTGGACATGACATCAAAGCATCGAATGGGACTGGACAGGACTGTAACATGTGGGCTTGGTATCTTCATGATTGCAATATACGTTGTGTATGCCACGCCACCTTCTGTTTTACGACCACCGAACGCTGCGCCTGTGCCAAAATATATGATTTCATTCACAGGTACAAAAGGCTACTTCTATGGAGATTCTTCTGCTTTGTGAGTTGTGGATGCTGAAATTGACCGTGAGTATAGCTTTGGCAGCTACAAATTAAACGACTTTTAGGCAATTGATCGAACGATATGTCAATTAACCGACAAGCTAAATTACAGGAGGTCCGAACAGGCCAAGAAGCCGTTTGCACTCTGCGCTGGACAAGGAAACAAACTGAGGTCCGTCAAATAAATTCCCGCATGGAGAACTTCTTGCACTATGAATTGTGATGTTGACTTTCAAGCCGCCGCTCCGGTGAGTGAGATTTCTTAGGCTGTAGAAGTTGGACTTCCGACAGTGTGTCTGCGTGGTAGTTCAGAGGGGTGAAAATGTGCCACCAAGATGGAGATATAAGATTACATTGTGAAGCTTCCATTAAGAACATCGGCATAGCGGACAATAATTTGCCACCGACTATATCACGACGTCCCTCAAGAACTAACTACTAAGGCACTGAAAGTTTACGATGATGATAGAAGAGGCTAGAGCAACCAGCAAAGAAACAACTTAGGCCTTAAAGAATAATGGATCATCGATCCATAGTCCTGTAACTCATAGGGCTATTTATGGACCTGTGTGGACGCCTGCCATCTTTCGGGCCGCGAGCCTAACGTTGTCAGAAACGATCTGTGTCATGCTTGCTCAGGAGTCAGCAAACGGATGCAGTACAGAAGCCGTTGGGGGGCAGGCGAGTGTATTTACTCCAACGCAACGGCAGAGAAATTTTTTTTGACGATAAATGTTTATGCTTTAACCTACAAAAGGGCTGCGCTTGCACTTCCCATGTGTCCAGTGCAGCTTGACATCCAGCTTCGAGTCAGCAATCAATTGAACATCTCAAATCACTTCTCTACCAAAGGCACCTAGAAAGGGCAAGGAAGTGAATCAAAGTATGAATATCTCAAAATCTGCCATAAACCCGTTCATCATTCCAGTATGAATTTTACAAGACATCGATGCCATATGCAGAGGAGGAGAATTTTCGTAGAGAAGAGAGCTGTGGGTATCCATCACATGCAAAACGCTGAAATGCATCGAGAAAAGAAAGAAAAATCCCTATCCGTTTTCCTGCCATTGACTATTGCTCCTTGATAACCAAGTTGTCTGAAGGTTTGACCCGTTGTGCCCATTCCCTGCAGCATGTCAGTGAAGATCAGAGTTTGAAGTTGTATAAACTTACGTCCAACTGCCGTCATACAATCTCCGATTAATTGCAGATCCATACGCAGCTTCACTCAACGCCGCATCAATGACTGCAGCCGTAACGCCTGTTCCACAACTGTTGATAATCGGTCTTGCTGGATCAATACCCTTCGACTCGAATATCTTCCTTAATTGATCTCCTGGTAGGATGGCCTTGGTGGTTGGATCCAACAGTTCAGATACCGGTACCGAGATACTTCCTGGCATGTGTCCAGATTCCAATCCTGGTCTTGGTTCCGGATCCTTCCCACTCCATCTGCCTGCTGATCTCGCATCCAGAATCTGCACGCCCTCCGCACCCTCCTTGTTGTAATCCTTCGCCAGCTCCTTTACCTCCTCAAAATCCACAACTTTGCTTGCATCGAATTCGGGGATCGGGTAGACGCAAGTATCTACATCCCAGAACTCCCCACTTTCTGTTGGCAGACCTTGTTCTACCCACAGCTTGAAGTTGTTCAGCACATGTACGGAATCATGCCCAAAAGCCTTCAATGTCCATCCCACTCTCGGCGCAGAGAAGATACCTAGCTCAGCACTATCATAGACCACAACTGTATCATCCCGCTTGATCCCTAATGCACTCATGGCCTTTGCGAAGTCTGTAGCGGATGGCAGCATATGCGGATATGGAGAGCGCTTGTCAATGACTTTGTCGAGGTCAAAGAAACGCGCAGAAGGGATGCGCTTCTCGCGGAAGGTGTCGAGACCATTGCGGCCGTCGTTGGGGAGGAACCAGCTTGCGCAGAGGGCGACTGTTCGAGGAGCTGTGGAGATCTTGGAGGGAGAGTTCTTCTTGAGCGCGGCGTTCAATTCCGTGGGAGTGACGAGATAAGAGGAAAGGGACCGTATGCTAGACACATTTCCTGATCCTATTGTGCGCGAGAATTGGGGGACATGGCGAGGGAAGAGGAGAGAGCGTGGAGCTCCTCTGGAGAAGAGAGTAGCTGCCGCCATTGCGTGCTACAGATTTGGGCCGTTATCAGGAGCGCATGAGGTGGAGCTGTGGATTCCAGTACTGTCCGAAAGACTGGGATAGTTGACGTGAAGCTGTAAATGCTGCTAAAATATCAAATCCGCGCAGCAGAAAGGAGGAGGACGGGGGTTGGTGATTGAGATGTTGGAGCTGCTGGATGGGTGGAGGTTGGCATTTGAAGTTGGTTGGTCCGGAGTCTGCGATAAGATATCTCGGGCACGTGATGGCGAACTTGAGATATTTGGTAGCGCGACAGACGCGACTTGATGTCAACATCACCTCCTCGAAAGTCAACAAGAGCATACACGAGAGTGAGTTTGACTCCAGAAGCAGCATTCACTACCACAGTCTTCAAAACAGCCGATATACGGTTGAACGAATCCACCACGATGAAGGTCAAGATCAGGAAATGGAATGCAGTTGCGACGTGGCGATGGGATATTCCCGACGACGACGTCTGTGGTATTTGTCAAGTACACTTTGATGGCACATGTCCTACTTGCAAATACCCAGGAGATGACTGTAGCTTGCGTGTGTATCTTTGCCTCTGTTCGTGGGTGCTGAAATGCTAATATGTGAACAGTCTCTGGGAAATGCGGACATAACTTCCATATGGTCGGTGTGACACCTGGTTCTCTTGCATAATGGACTGATAGATGGCAGCATTGCATCGTGGAATGGATCAAGCAAGAATCTTCGAAGGGACAATGTCCAATGTGCAGACAGAGTATGGATTTTCTTTTGGACTTTGAAATAATACTGACTGGTGTAGAGTTCGAATGGACGGACAACTCGACTACGGCTGCGATAACGTCGGCATAAGGACAGGAAGCATTGCATTGGGAAGCATTTGATATGGACTGATGATGGGATACGGTGTTACGGCATATGATACCACGGGCATAATACATGATTATGGAAGGAGTAGGATCGAGTACGACAAAGGAATGAACAAGTCACCAAATGGCGGGGTATTGTTCAACGGAGTCTTGGTCTTTGGGCAGCTGTGAGGAACTGCTCCATTTTGGCTTTCCGGCATAGTCCGCCCTGCAGCAGTGCTGCAATGTTTAGGTGACTGTTTTCGCAGACAATTGGAAATCACGCGATCACAAGGTCACATCGCTCGCTGGGCCCCTGATCGCAGTACCAGATTTCATCGTAGATATCTACCTACTTGACAACCCACGATGGTTAACAAACGGGATGACAGACGATCACTCTCACCAGCTCACGAACCCCCTTACTTGAGAGAGAATCTCTTCCCGCAAAAGCTACACTGCCGATGTCCACACCTTCAACATGTTGCATCTTCCCCCCTGTTGAAGTAGTGGCACTAGCCGCTGTCAGCTTCCCCCTCTCCAAGCAGCCAGCTCCTACTTACAGATATCGTTCTTTGAATGCAATCTAGCTGGAAGTCGGACAAGGTTGCCGCATCGTCATCTGTACGTCTGGAAGAGCCCTCACTCGCCACTCTGCCGTCACCAGTCTTGTCGGGTCATGGTCTCTGCGGAGTTGTCGTATGGGTGTTTCTCCACGTCATGTCGTTTGTCCTTTTTGGTTTCTGTTGTTTACTTTGCTTCATTTCGGTTCAGTTCACACTTTCTTGCTCTGTGGTGTTGGCTATTGGGGGAAAACACGGTGCACGTTTGGGGGTATATATTGGCGGCGTGGACCTGTCGTGAGTGGGCGTAGCAAATGTTGACAACATCGAGTGATGGGAGTACTAAGCTGCTTTGACTTTTGAAGCCTTCACATTGCGTGATTAGGACGGCTTTGACCTGAAGTCTGGCTCCTATTCTGTTGATGGGCTGAGAATCCTCGGTAATCACCACACAGTCACTTTTCTCTGCTGGAAGCGGTTCTAAATCCCACAGAGCTTACTTTCTGATGACTCTCTGCTACTTCGACATCCCACCGAAATTTCATATTATTGTTGAGATTGCCGCGTGTGTCTTTTGCCTCAAGGCTTCTTCTTAGTTGATGTATGATTCCGAGCAAGATCTTCTGCTGGAGATCTGAGACGCTGACTAATTCTGCTTAGAATTATCGTGTTCTCTCGCAATGAGAAGATATACCTACGATAATAAGAAAATCAAAAGGGCAAACATTCTCTTGTCACAATGAAGGCTTTCGAGTCATGGCGTGTTTCATGGGATTTGAACGCCTAGCGTGATCCGCTGGAGCCGGACGGAAATTCCGACTCGCCTTCCTCCCAGGAGTTGTCGTCTTTTGGTGCAGCAGTCACTTGACTTCTGAGGCTCGAAATTCCAATCTCTAGTTTGAACGTACTCAAGATTTGATGAAGTCCCGTTTCCATTATTATCTAGCTGGAATGCATCATTCTCTCCACAGCGGATAGGTCTCTGTTTTGCCAACTTCAGCAGCGCTCCATTGAGATGGCTCTCGACCTTTCTGTACCCTGCTTCTCAATCACGTCCTACTCCAAGCAAAAACTCCCGGGCACATTCCTCGGCTGCTATCCTTGTGATGATTCTGGGGCTTGGTGGTTTATGGGCTCCAGTATCCTAATTATTTCAGGTTGCGGGTCCAATTTTGGTATGTTTTTTTCTGATTTTACTCCCTTTCCAATCATCCCCGACCTTCAATGGTACGCCAGTGGTGTGAATGACGTAGCACTTTCGTTACTGTTCCGTCGTCGATGTAGTTGTGGCCTACTAGTCACAATGCGGTAAATATCCAACCCGTCATCATCCTGTCCTGGGTTCGCAGTCGTGTATTCCAGGAACTTTAGAAGCCTGTACAAAAATGCGGCCAGCAGAGCTCCCAACAATGGCCCGATGTAATATATCCAATGGTTGCCCTTGAAGTCGCCTAATATAACATCTGGGCCAAAACTTCGAGCAGGGTTGATGGCAGCACCGGTAAAGTTGATCCCTATGCAAGGTAAGTAGCCATCCCAAAAACGCGGAGGTCGGAAATACTTTACCAATCATGTGTCCCAGGAACAGCGCGATTCCGATGCCGAGCGGAGCGAGGAATGATCCACGATGGTTCTCTACGGCGAGCATCATGATCGTAAAGACCAACAAAAGAGTCAACATCATCTCAATAACAAGGCCTTGATTAACAGACACGCCGGTGGCCAGATTCGATTGGGCTTTGAATTCCCCAGGAAACAGATCAGAGACCATCAAAGAAGAGGCAGTGGCAGCCAGAAGCTGAGCAGGGACTAGCAAAGCACCCCTCTGCCAGGGTACCGCTCCGACAATGCACAATCCAAAGGTGACCTGTAGAGGTCAGTAAGGGAAACCAAGAACCAAGGTCCGACGTACAGCTGGATTGAACTGTCCTCCGCTGACTCTAAAAAATAACCAGACATTGACAGCTAGACTGCTGGCAAAGGCAAAGCTGATATATGTTATCTGCAAAAGACTAGGCGAGCTGGAGAGGAAATCAATTCGTGGTAAAGTATCCGGTTTGGCGTTTGCCGTTTGTACAGCTGCTAACGCAAAGAAGAGGAACGAGAACGTTCCCATGAACTCTCCCAAAATGGCGACCAGATGATTCCGAACATCATCACTTATCCAAGTCAATAGCGGATGCCGTGGCCGGTCATACTCAGGTTCACTTCTGGCTAAAACCGGAGCACTGTAATGTGCTGGCGTAGGAGGCCGCCGCGGGAACACAAAGTCGGACTTGCTGTGGCTGGTATATGCAAGTGGAATCGGCATCTGGCTCTGGTTCTGGTAGCTATTGCTCATGGTGGTTTCCTTGGTAGTTCAAAGTCCTGCTTCGATAGACAGCAACGTCGATCTAAAATGTGGGTTTGCTCTGCCTTAAGGATCTGTTATGTTTTATATGCTAATTCTCCGTACGTGCTCTACCCCGACATGCATCTCTGGTACGTTGCACATTCATTCATGCACCCTCCTGGTGGACAATAAACTCTCTCACTGATCAGCATTTCTGCAGCCAGAACCGGCACTCGTGAATGGGCGCACGGGGCAATGACGCCGGTCCACGACACCCTCTAACGAGTACTGCAGGCTAAGTTCTGTTATGCGGACGATTTCATACGGTGAAGGATTCCTTGCTTCGGCTTCTGCTGCTGAGGTATGGGACGGTCCTTGGTCGACTGACTGATTTTGACTTTAAGCCACAGACACAGCAAGGTCGTTGGGCATGAATCATGGCAGCGATACAGCCAGAAGTTGTGACTGTGAATGGATAGAAAGATGAGACGATGGTCTCTAACCTTCGTCCCGTGCTTGGCGAAACGAATGTTGTCTTGTTTGGGGTAGAAGGGGGGTGGGATAAGCGAGACCAGAACCTGTCGATCGGTGAGGCCGAAACACCTTGGCGAGAACAGACCTTTCCATCGATATAACTTCAGCTTCGATTTGGAATCATAGGATGACAGCACCAAGATGGCACGTCAGATCTTACAGACGGCCGCAGCTGGCAATGCAATGGGGGCAAGTTGGTGAAACCGACTGCAATAAGGAGCTTGATGTGGCTTTGCAAAGTGCCAGTTCATGTTTTGGGAAACCAGAAGCCTATACAAGCGAAGATGACTCGCATCAAACGAGCATTAGTCGGACGCTTGCCCGTCCTCCACATGATCCATCGGTCAAGCATCGATAGACGAATTGATCGGCAAATCCAAGACCGGGGATCCCATATCTCTATTCGCATTGACTTTGACGTTGCGACGGTGGGTGACGTGCAGACGAGGCCAACGGAACCAATCAGATTGCCCGGCCCAGCTACTTCATCACTGCTCTTGCGACTTGCAGCTCCAGGAAAGCCAATTGTCTAGAATGCGGGAGAGTCTAACTTGATGTCACTCTATGAACTTTAAATCTTGCGTGTGGCTTGCAATATATACTGGGTTTACTGTGAAGCCGGTTGAGAACAGTCTGCCCCAAAACAGAGGTTGTCGTACTCGCTTTAATTTGTACGCATTAAGCTCAGTATTGATACTTTGGCTATGTACGTTCCAGTCCCTTTCCCTTCCATCGAGATCCCCAAATCCCATTCCTTCCAGGTGCCATGATGCCATTCGGGTCAAGCGTATCTTTGATGCGGTCATGGAACTTCAACAGAGCTCCGTCGTTGTAGCTGTATGTCTTCATGACTTGATCTTGAAAGGCAATATGAGTTCGGTACTCGCCCATACCCAGCTTTGCGCCTTCACTGATCAACTCCTTCATCATAGCAGTCGCTCGCCGCTTCGAGTCCTCGTCTTTTCGATCATAGATAATCATGACAATATGATGCATCTCTCGCCATCCAACACAGAACGTAGGGAAGTAATCAAAGCCGTATTTCTGATGAATCCGTTTCGTCATCTTGTACTGCTTAACGGCATCCTCACCCGTCGTTGGACTGATTGGGCTGAACGCTGTATGCGAGCCGTTCGGTAGCCACATGACCCAATCAAGCTCTCTCAAGTCAGGAATACCCGCGTATATGTTCACCCGACTCCTCAAATACGAGGTCATCGGTGTGTCTTCAGAAAATGTCAATTTCGCTCCTAGAATCTTGTAGAACTCCTCGCGGATCACCTCGATGTGTGCTTTCCGAATGACCTCGGAACCATACACACAAATGTAAAGGATCCATCGAAAATTACCCATCCACATCTTGGGAACTACGATATCATTGATCCTGTCATGCGGAATCGGTCCGTCGCCATCCCAGAACGACTTCCTGTCCCCGTAAACACTTGCCTCCTGCATGATATGTCGCAGATGTGGCACATTCGGAATGATGTTGCGTATTCGCAGCGGTCGAATAGTCTCGACGATTTCATAAAAATCGTCTTCCTTCTCAAACGTTATCTGAAACGCCTGATGTCCTTTGGGATTCGGCATCAGCCAGACTAAACAAGTTAGCGAGGAAGAAATAAAAGTCCCAATTGGTACTTACATCCCATCTTCGTCACAATGCCATAATTCGACTGCGAGAACAGACCGTCAGGATACGGCCCGAACCCATATTGAAACAACTGCCATGTGTTGGCGCTACCTTGCTCGGTGTTCTTGTCTGGCATTGCGCCCATCCCCGTCCTCATCAGCTCGCCGTTGGGAAGGATAATTTCCATACCGCAGTGCATCCCAAAATGGTCTGTCAGGAATCAGTACTTTGTGTATGTGGACGAATGTTGAGCTGACATACCTCCGTAAGGAGTGTACCCAACACCTCTGTCCAAAGCGTTGCCAATCACACTCCCGCCCCCAAGATCTGGACTGCGCCCCGTCAGTATCTTGCAAAAGAACAAACTCATAGTTGAAGTTTTTGAGTTCAAACTTACACATCAACCCAGAGGTCCCTTCCCGACTTCTTGATCTCATCAAAAAGCATGTAGTACGACACACCTGGTTCAAGCAAACAAAACGCACTTTTCTCATTCAGCTCGAGGATTTTCTTCATCCTCTTCCCCAAGTCAACTATTACAGATCCTGGAAGACGAGCGGCAGCTCCTCCGTAGCCTAGCATTTGTGAGTCTCAGTTTATTTGTGCAGTTTTGACAAGAAGGGAACATCGCATACCAAGATTCCGTCCCATGGAGATCGGATAGATTGGAATGAGCCATTTGTTGGCCCATCGCACAACAGCTTGGACTTGCTCAACGTTTCCAGGAGAGCAGATCGCACTATTGACGAACTCGTCTTGAGCTCCAAGCGGGAAAGCATCATGGGTTAGAGGTCGATGCAAATACCACCCATCGTCGAGCTCCTCGTCAACAAGTACCACTTTACAATCTACCAAAGTCTTCAACTCCTCGATAGCTGCATCAAATGTTTCCTTGCTTATCCCTTGAGGCAAAACCTGCGATCTGATTTCTGGGACTGGTCCAGATGCAGGATCCATCGTCGTGGCATTGTCCTCGAATCGTTTCTTGTATGTGTTTGCATAGTCGGTGACTCTGGAAGGAATCCCGGGTGCGTATTCGGGTTCGAGCATTTTGAGTAGATGGATCGGGCTTGAAATCAATGGTGACCTGAGACCCAATGGGTAGGATCTGTATAGCCTCATTTGTTCTTGAGTCCTTCGGGGAGCGTGTGTTGATATTGGGGGAGGCCCCACAGTCATGTGGGACCAGGGTGTTATTGTGGTGGTGGAATTACCCCGCGTTTTACCCCACCAAATCGATTTTGATTTTACACTGGAGGACACCAAAGGCTGCAGGGCTTGGAGTAATGCATCATCTGAAGAATTGACAAGTGGAGAAGGAAATTCCCCCCTTTTATCTTTGTCCTTGTGACAAGTTGCCCGCCGCTCCCTCTTTTCAGCTAAGCGAGTTTTGCTGAAAGTCAACAAAGTACCCATGCGGTCGATTGAATTTCCTTGGGATTTGTTGAAACAGCCCGGCGAGCTCTTTCAGATTGTTGTCTTATTCAGAACCCCAGTCTTGCCTCTTATGGCTGTGGGAGAGGCATGTTCCCATGATGCTTCGTCTTCAATCTCTGTTCAATGAAAGACTCGGGTGTACTTGCAATTTCCAAAGCTAGGATGTCGGAAAGAGGCTGAATTTCAACGTGCTCTCCGAAAGGGAAGAAGTAGTCCGCATTATCTTGGTTGTCGGGGATCTCCATGTCGTGATCGCTGAGCATTAGGTTGGCTCCAAAGAAGTCATTTTCTGAGAGAGGCTCGAAGTCAAAAGCTATGTCTGAGAGCATACTGGCATTGGGTATTGGAGTCTCCGTATTGTCCACCAGATACGTAGGGTGGTACAATGGATGTTCCTCTCTTGCATGCGAGTCAATGGCAAAGCCATCAGAATTGGGTGGATGTGCTGGCGAGTCAGTCAACCGTTGAGAGTCTTGTAACGGCATGGAGTTTGCTTGTTGCATCTGTGTCGATCCCGTCTGTGCTTGGTATGCTGGGGTCGCTGGGAGTAAGTCCGACCTATGTGCGACCTGGATCTCTGGTGAGTCGACACTGAAGTTCTCCCGCGGCGTTGCCAGATTCTCCTGATCGTGCCGAAAGGACGCCAGAAGGTTTCGAATTCCACGATGGACTTCTGAATTTCTTTCTATATTTTGAATTTCTATCTGGTCTTCGACATGTCTCTCAAACGATCCAAGGATGTGATCAACAGTGACAGAAGCCTTGGACGGTGGCATGTACAACTCATTCCCTGATACTGTCAATCTCGGCATCTCTTAATTCACGTGAACACGACTTACAAGGGGTTTCAGGTTTCCGAGCCCGTGGGAACAGCAGCTTGAATATGTCGAACCACTTTCCCTTCTCATACTCCAATTTTTCTGATCCTGATTTTGTTTTCTTAGCTCTGAGTATGTATTTGACAGACGCCCATTCATCAGAATTGATGCCTTCTTTGTGTGAATCTGTTTGCTGAGAACAGGGCTCGAGTTGCTGTTGATGGTCTATCAGTCCCCTTTCATCCTTGAAAAGTAAGTAGCATCTGACGCATTGTGGTGTTCGATGTGTTGACTCCAAGTGATAACTTGAAAAGTCAGTGAGCACCGTAAATTTTTAACGACCTGGCGGAACATCAAAAAGAACTCACGTTATGCGTCGCAATTCAGGAATCTTGGGAGCAAGACAAGAAGAAAATCTTTCATCAGTCAAGCTACCGTACTTCCTCGGATCCATTTTCCGGAAGGGGCATGCGAAGTGGAGAATATCTCGCTCTGGGGGTTGCTTACGTCTTGTACGTCTTCGCTGGTGTTCGTCATCGTCTTTCTTCCGTCCCCGCTTCAAGTTTGGCGACCCTCTTGAAGCAATGCTATTGGAAGGAGTGGTCATGGAGGAGGATGCAATGAAACCATGATCTAATGCCCCAGTTCCCGATGAAGGCGTTTCTGAGCTTGAATTTGTGACAGTTCTCAACCCCAGTTCAGACTGCATCAAGTCTTGGAATCTTACTATGAGATTGGGAACATCATGTGTGTCGTGGTTGAAAAGTGACAGAAATCTCGACTCCAATACCTTCATGCTGTCGGGTGAGTATCTTCCTTCGAAAGACTGGCTTCCTTCTTCCTCGTCGTCTTCATTTTCGTAATGTTCCTCACCAGGTGCTTCAGTGACGTCGTTTTCAAGTCGATCAACTTCTCCTCTCTCAGAGCCATTTCCTTCACAACTATATATGGGCGATGTTCCATGAGACCTTGGAGAAGCTGTGGAGGAGTAATCAAGAGATTGCGGGGTGTGTGCGTCAGGAATGTCTGGAGAGCTGGTGTTCATACTCGCGGACTCTGGTGAAAAGGCTGGAAGGACGGTTGGGGGCGAGTAACTTCTCTTTGATTGAGTACTAGCGACGGGAATTTCGCAGTTCGTTGATTGGATCAGGAATCTGCTGGAATTAGAGACGTGATAAAACAATAAAGGAGATGGTACAACTCACGATCTCGTATCCAGTTTGCGGTGATCCAGACCTGTAATCTTCTTGGAATTCTTGGAATGCTGTTTCGACGAGATGCTGTATTGTCCTTAGTCTGTAGGAACCTCTGGCAGAAAAGCAATACATACGCCAAGTATTCCTCAGTCGAATGCACAATCACACTCTGGGGATATGCCCATTCGTCTATACAATCTGAGCATCTTTGGTGCTGACACCCAGGACAGTGTTCAATCACAGTGGACATTCCTCCTTGGATTCCACAGGCATGGCAGAACCAGACACAGATCCTCCGCTCGTTATTGTAGAGATCTTCTTGAACCGCTCGAAGTTTGGAATGTTGTAGCATCTTGACAAGTGTTCTGGGAAATCGGGGGTGGTCCGTTGCAGCTTGCTCGGAATTCGGATTTCCACTGGTTTGCAGGTACAGAGAAGACAGGATATCTATATCGTCAGACCCTGGAGAGATGTTGGGGCAGATCAGAGATTGAGAGTGAAATAGAAAGTCCTCAGTGTACACACCCGCCCGGACGTTTGTTACACAGAATGAAAACAGAACCTACCCTGATTGGCTGATCGCTTAATGTATTTCAGCTCTGAAATATCTGCATTTTGACGACGGCGGAACGATTCTTAAAAATCTAGGCTCTTGTGGACGATCCATCAAAGAAACAAATGCGCAAGATCGAGCAGAAGATTACGCTGAGGACCGGGCTTTACTCATACAAATAGACAGCCGCCGTTCTGCTAACATTCGCAGATCGAGGAAAGGAAGTCCTGCAGGAGTGGGAAGCGGTCCAATGCTTGACTTGCATGCCACGTGATGATTCAGCCATATCAAGTAGGTATCGATGTACTTCCCTACTTACACAAGGGGATGTTCTTTCCGAAAAGATTATACCAAAACATTTGTGCATTTGAGTTCGCTGCAAGCCAATGCTCATACTGCTAGATGCAAAATAGCGTCAAGGTCGATGATCGAAATTCCGCGAGGAATGACCTACTTGAGTCCAAACCTATCCAAGCCAAGAGCAGTTTCTCCCAAAATTTTCATGACTGGCGCAAGTCGTTCAAGGTATTTGTCTACCTGTTCATAGATCTCTGGTCCCCAAATTCTTGGACCGTCAAAGACAGCCGGCTATACAGATCTGTTAAAATAGTTTGACCCGACATTTGGTTATTAGCGAGCAATGCACATGGGTGTGGATGAAAGCTGTACGAAACACGTATTTGTTCTCGTCTCGGAGACAAGGCTCAGCAGGCGTTCGTCGTCAGCCATTTGAAGATCCTCGATGTAAATACTGACCAGCATTAGCCGAGGATTTTAGGGTTTGCTTGACGTATTGACCTTGGCTGAAGCTCTCATCAACAAGGGACTATTTCTGGTATAGAAACGCATGTCCGAACATATGTAATCACAACAAACGCCGCTCTCCAAAGCGGATCTTTAATCTCCCATTTCTCCTCTACGAACCATTGATTGGGCTTGGTGTTAGCGGGAACGGCTGGCCTGCGTTACGTAAGTAGTTGGAGATTGGTAGATACAAAAGCCGAAAGGAAAGCCAACATCAGGAACCCTTCACTTCTGCGCCAACTGAGAACCTTACAAACGCGAGTGTCGGGATTTCTTGGTTGAATAAACATTCGGTCAGCCTTCACGTGATCACACAAAACTGGCATGAAGGCTATAAGAAGAGCCATTGGGTCTCGCTTGGGGTAGAAAACACTGCTTCAAGATCATCTGGTAATCTTGGTGTACTGACTGCCATGTTTAAAATGGTACTTCTACGTCTGACGGTGAGCCGTTTAAGTGACGGAGTCGGTTTAGGTAACATCTCGTCAATAAATGACCCCCCTCCTTCTGGTTACTGATTAAGCAGAGCAGCCGTCGATTTCCTCTGAAGTATCCAATGCATGATAAGTTAAGAGACCTACCTTCTTTGACGGAAGACTCAAATCATAGTTATATTGTGCATTGGGGACACACTCGTCCAGTGTCACTTGGTGCCAAGGTTCTCTTACGACGTTAATACACATACATGCAGAAGAGCGATACGGTGAGAATAAGGCAAAGAAGGGCGGAATGAAATAAATGAATTCTTTTGCACAATGTTGTTTGTAAATGAGACTCAAGACTCGCCAAAGTGCCAAGGTCCACAGAATTCCTTCAGAATTTTATCACGTGCCTGCTGAATTCCACAGCAGTGTCAAGACAAATCCTCCAATCGGAATGCTTCAAGTAACAAATGACCAGACAATCGGTTTCTTATAGTGCGGAACGGAGCGATTAGGAGGCCGTAGTTCGAGAAATGGTGAAGTTGGCTGATGTCGGATGGGGCCGACCTGGAAATCGGCTGATATTTCGTCCCCATCGTACGACCCACACCTGGCTGACCTCAAGCGAGAAACATCAACATGCCACAACACTTGAGCGAGCGTCGTGAGGATGCCATATAACACTTCAAATGTCCCTGACGCATAAAAGAAAATACCTAAAAACACCAGCATCTTCACAAACAGTCAAATACCAACATTTCAGCCATTCAACCTCGAAATTGAGACCTTTCCACAACAACCAGTTCTCAACCAATCAAATCATCCAAGTTCATCATCATGAGTGCCGCCGCGAAGAACATTGCCTTGCTTGCATTAGGTGCAGCAGGTGCCGTTGTTGCAGTCAACACAATCGCCAAGCCAAAGGCAACACAAAGTATTGCTGGAGCTGTAAGGAGTCAGCTGGACAACTACAATGATACGATTCATGTCGAGCAAGACAGAAGGTGAGAGAATCCGAAGTCGTTTCATCATCCAGAACAGAACTCATGTTTTACAGAGATACAATTTTCGACAGAACGAAGATCATGCACGACGTCAAGACGAAGAAGCCGTGGAACATGACATATGCTGAGAAGGAGAGAGTGGCACATGCACACGAGTAGGAACTTAAGCTTGGGAGGTTGGAGTTTAGCTTTGGAGTTGGGGTTTGGGCATATCACATTTCCGATTTGTAAAGGCTTGAAGAGACGACGATTGCGTCTTGGTCGGGGTAGATCTGGATGTATTTTCAGTACCTCACGTGTGGTGAGTTGTACATCGGAGCACACGTGTAGTGAGGACGGTCCAGGCTCTTGTTGAAAGGCCCCAGGACCCATTGGAGAGGGTACCTGTTGAATAGGATCTACTCAAACGAAGCACCTTTCCCAGAGTCAAGATGAGCTGCTCTCCTTCCGTTTTTAAAGTTTTCTGGTCCAAGTATCTTCGAATTTATGCCACAAGATTCTCGGGGTCCAAATTTTCCAAAGGTAAAAGCACAATAATGCTATCTGAGCAGTGCATGGACATATAAGACTAATGGCTTATTCAGACCGGACCTGACCTGTCAATGCAGGAAGGGCATATCAAGAACTCAATTTTACAGCGGAGGACTATCCGAGCAGAGAATGGATGGGATCAGGACTAAATTTTATCATCAGTGCTTTACAAGAGCGGGGCTTCGCAAATTCTGAGCTTCTCATATCAAATCATGGCCTTTGTGAAATGCCAAACCATGTCCCCCTACTACCCTGCTCAAACGAAATACCAAGTGCGTCTTCACGCTCGCACATACTGCCTATACTTAGCAATCATGCAAAATAGATCGTGGAACCACCCAGCTTCCTCGTCAGCGACGATGTTTTTCCCTAAGAAGTCTGCAATAGCAATACTCCTCCCCTCCCTCGACCACGGGATTGGGATCCACATTTCTTGGAGTCCGTAGTCGTCGAGATTCCTGATGGCGTTCGGAACGGCTGTATTCCGATCAAGACGAAATCTAAGCTCCAGCTTGTCATCTTTGACTCTCGGTCGATTTTCTGGTGAAGGGACCAAGTCGTACGAGTAGTCTCCGCGGTAGTTGTTCCCGTCTGCCTTCTTAAGAGCTCTCAGGACACACTTGACAGTTTCATCCAGACGCTGTATGATCTTTTGATGAACGACGTGGTAAATATGGCCATTTCTGGTGAAATTTTGACTGGATAGGATCAGAGTAAATTTGTGTTGCCCTTTCTTGAAGTTCTTCAATACTGGGCGGGTTTTGAAGGGCGATTCATGTGGTGCGGGCGATGCCATGTTGCCGAGAGCTTGGGGAGGTTGATTAGGAGTGAGATGAAGATGGGTTTGAAAGTGAAAGAGAATGAATTGAGCTGGCTAGGAGGCTCTCCGGCAGACATAGATATGCGTGAGAATGAAAGTTGGCACATCACAGCTTCTGACTCTCAGTGCCGTGGCTCCTGTGCTCGAGATTCATGCTTAGAGTTGGCTGGCTATGAGTACCTCAGTAGGTACAGCCCACCATCAACACACGGAACAGAATCGCAATATGCCGTACCAGGTACTATGAATGAGGAATGAATGAGATTTCGTTGGCACTGTTACAATCAGAAGTGTTTCGACCGGGCCAGAACATGGAAATGCCCCTAAATAATTAAGCGAGATAAATAGGGCGTGAAGTAGGAATCAGTATAGAGCCCCTTTTCCCTTCGCACGCTGTATGAAAGCAGATTCGAGCTGTAATGAACGGGCTGGTTTGAATAACATTGCCAGTGCATCTCCGCAAATACGATAGAAAGGGAGGCCAGGAAGCAGAAGCAATCGGGGAAAGGGATCCGCAGTCCGTGTTGGGTGAACGATAACTTGCTGAAAGTTTGGAGAGAAACAAAAGTGCCAGGTGCCTACCTACAGCCACCAGGCGAATAAAAACCCGAAGCTGAGACCAACTTCATACTTCCACAAAGCAAGATGCTAGCATGGAAATTTCGAACTTCAACATGGGCTGGCCAGCTTACATATTGCTCTCCTTTGTGCCTTGCCTCAGAACATCCTCGTCTCCAACCAAGTCTCTCCTCTGTGAGTCTGCACCGAATGAATATATGCTCCTGTTACAGTTGAGGCCGTTTGCACTCTCCAATCAAGTTTAAAAACTAACACGCAACGATGTTTTTGCTCAAGGACCATGATTAAGCCACTTCTCATTGACGAGACAATCCAGCCATTTCCCTCTCATCTAGAATACAAGTTTCAATTCTCATTTTGAATACCCAGACCAATACCGTGCCAATGCCCAAGCCAGCTATCAAACCAACCAGCCAGACCATAGCTCCATGGCTCGCGACGCCAATATTACTTTTCACCAAGTGCCTAATTGAGTTGCCTCTCGATTGCGATTTGACCCAGACTCCGCCACCATGTGAATAATTAATGAAACGTGACAGATCCTCGACACTTAATCTCCGCCTCTCTATGTAACAGTCGCAATAAAAGACTGGTATTGCTCTTCTTCCGTAAGGAGCTTCTTCGGTGGCTTGACCTTGTGAACGGGCACGGGAGCGGAGTTCGTGGTTGCCCACGGCGTGATTTGATAGTCCATCGCCTCGGGCTTCTCGGCCTCTTCTTCCTTCTCCGTTGTGTGAGGTTGCTCTGTATCTCTGGGGAGACGCATAGCTAGCAGTACGTATTCTGCTCTTGTGGCCTTGTCCATAATGTCGTCCATGTATCTCCTAACTTCCTCTGGAGGAGCCACGATCTTCTGCAGAGCATCCAGCTGCCGTGGTTGATGTGCATATAACCGTATGGTTATCGGCTGGTAGTAATCGAGCTCTGGATCATATGACGGACAATCGCTACTACTTCCCTTTCTGACGATGAGAAATGACACAATCACCTCTCCATTCGATCGAGTTTCTAGGATGCTAAACCTGGGAAAGGAATAGCGATCCCCATTTCCACCACTAAACTCGAACACCAGACCAGATATATCTGGCTTTGTGGAAGCGACTGGCCCTTTCGATCGGAGTGCTTGAGGTTGGGGCTGGAATTGGGGAGTCGGTGCAGGAGGTGGCGGAGCTGCTTTGACTGGTGGAGTCAGATTTGACACCGTGGTCGCCGCAGGTTGCGGAGGTACATTTCCTTTCGCTTGTAGTGCGTTCGGTGGAGTTGGCAGCGCTTGAGTCGTCGGTGGAGGTGCGGCTTCAGCAGCTTGACGTGCCTTTTGGACTCGTGTAAGCTCTGTAAGCTCGTCGATGTGACTTTGAAACCTCTTCAGTTCCTCTGAGGTAGCCTCACCATTTGCCACTATCCGCATCAGAGCTTTCAAACTTGTGTCTGTCGCCGCTCGTTCTGCCAACATCTGGATAACTGGATCTGTGCTCTTGCCAACAGGTGTAGGGGGTGGTGGAGGTTTAGAATTACTGGTCGAGGAAGTAGTTTGTATCGGTGCGGGGCGATTGCCGTTTGTCGTCGGATTGTGTATTTGAGGACCTTGTGAGTGGGCATTGCTCGGAGGAGCTGGAGTAGTGTTGCCCATTTGAACATCTTGTGATCTTGGTGATGCTTGTGGGATGGGAGGTGAAGGCTTTTGCTGAACTGGCTGGACTGGTGCTGGAGGATGCGTTGGGGGCATCACCCCACCTGGCGGGCCATATTGAATTATTGGACGATACATCTGCTGCTGAGGCGGCACAGCGGCAAGAAGAGGTTTCGGATTCGGGTCTTTGATAGCATACATAGTAGCTTCGAAAGTATGTGGTTCGACAGTTATCGAGCAGCTCCCAAGCTTCGTCATCGAGTCCTTCGCAGGATTATCTGGTGGCGCATCTGGGGCCCCCTTCTTCTTCGTAGGTTTGGTCCAGTATTTCTCGAATATACCCTCGCTCAGCCATTTTGCTCGTGATCTTTGCAGCGATTCTACTAGAACCCCACTGTGAGACTGGTCAGCTTGGTTACTTCGAAGGCAAGGGCAGAGCTTCATCCAACATACCTCTCTGGAACTGTTTGGAACTGGCCCGCGGGCAGAGTATCTGGCTGGGGCTCTTCGACTGTAGGCAAGGGCTTTCCAGGCGCAATGCTTCGCGGCAAAGTCTGTTCAACTGGAGCAGGTGGTAGTGGTGGTGCAGGAGGAGTTGGTGTCTGGGTGCGCTGCTCGGGGGAGTAGATGTTCTCTTTTTGCTAACGGACTCTACACGCGCAGCGCGAGCAGGAAGCTTTCTCTTCCTCTCCATCGCCGTTACAGTGCTGGTCGGCAGCTGAGTCGATGTGGTGTTGTTGGCGACGCGTCTTGGAGTGAAGTGAGGAATTGAATGTTGGCGGGAGGCGAGGCGTGAGATAGATGAGGACGGGGTGGGCGTTGGATCAGCAGCTGGTCGATGCGAGTGTGCAAGAAGGGACAGGAGACGGCAAGGAACATCAAACTTCACTCAGCCCAGTTTCTTCTGTCTAGTATCCGCAACCACAACGGCTTCAGATTCAACGCCCGGACTACACGACTGGATGAATATTGGGTTTATATTTGGATCGAAGGGATAGATAAGAGAGAAATCATCCAGCAAAGAGAGAGGAATTTTGTGCTTTGGTCGCGTGTAAGGGAAGTGTCTCACGCCCGACTTTGGTCTCCTATCAAGACCTACCAACACTTTCTGGCCCCAATATCCGGCCATTGCCACGTGAGAAGTCTCAGGGATTGCGTAGGCACCAAACGATCATTGAACTCGTTTGATTTCGTGGTTTCGTGTTTCTACCTGTCAGAATATTAATTGGATTTTCTATGGCCCGGTATCTGACATGCCTCTAGTTAGCTGACTGCCTTTCCTTGGAATGGCGCCTCTTGCACCCATCTTGAAGAAAGCTCAACTGCTCTTATTTGCGGGCATCAGCCTGTACACTTTCGCCCTGATTGCTGTCACCAACCCGTGGCTTCAAAGACAGTAATTGTTCCGTACGTGGCAATTGTCAGAGCCCGTCCACTGACCAAGCAAGTGTCATCTACGTGCACAAACTTCATACGGCTTGGTGGGTGGATATCAATAAGCCAGAACAGTTTGGCTTTTCAAGTGAGTGGTTCAACGAACATTTGAGCTTGTCGATATTGATACATTTGCCAGAAAATCAAATCACACCGTTCAACTTCTCTACACCTGATGGAGAAACCATCTATGCCTGGCATGTGATGCCGTTAGGACTGTATGCAAAACATGAATATGAGATCCTACAACAACCATCGGGATGTGCAAAGGACATCACGAAGACGAAAGCGTTCCAACTGCTCAAGAATGATCCAGACGCTCGTTTGATTATCAACTGTGAGTCCTTCGCTACCTGTTCTTAATCACCAACTGATGTCTTAGTCCACGGGGTACAGATCCATTCTCGAGTCTCGGGTGATCGCAGCTAATTTGTATAGAATGCAGGGACTGTTGCTCAAGGCTGGCGGACAGATTCATACCGCTCTCTATCAGATGGAAGCACATCCAATATTCACATTCTGGCCATCGACTACCGCGGATTCGGTCTTTCAAGCGGCTCTCCTACCGAGAAAGGTGTCATCGTCGACGGTGTCGCAGCCGTGAACTGGGCAATACAAGTAGCTCAAGTCCCACCAGAACGAATCGTCATCGTCGGACAGAGTCTGGGAACAGCCGTCACATCCGCCGTTGTGGAACATTTCGCAGAACAGGGAACAGACTTTGCCGGCGTGGTGCTGGTGGCCGGGTTCACCAGTATCCCCAATCTCCTCACCGGCTACTCGATTCTGGGGTACATCCCCATCCTGTCGCCGTTTGGTACCCATCCTGCTCTTCAACGGCTGTTAGCCAGTTATGTAGTCGATGAGTGGCCGTCTGTGACACGTATTGGGAATATTGCCCGGTTGAGCAAGAAGCTGAGGCTGTTTATCATTCACTCGAAAGATGATCCTGAGATTCCGTGGACGCACTCTGAGGGTCTCTTTGCAGCAGCTGCTAATGCTACTACTGATGGTGGAATGGATGTTGACTTATTCAAGAAGATGAAGGCTAGATCAACGATTGATATGGGAGATGGGTCGTTCATCAGTACGTGGAAGGCTAGCGGAGACAAAATTATAAGGGAGGAGATTGTCGGACATGGCCGTAAGTTCCCGTCTATCAAATTTGAAAGAGAGCCGCTAATGGGTTGTAGAACACAGCAGGATCTTGACATATGCACCTGTTGCTCTCGCAGCTCTGAAGGCTTTCGGCATGGACAATGGTGGCACTCTTCCGTTATAAGGTGCTGAATATCGCTAGACCTATGGTAGAGCAATAACTTGGCTGTTAAATGAGAGCAAAGATGTCAAAGCTTCGAACAGGAGCTCCACTGAGACATTTCTCTAAAATTATGAAGTATCGAAAGCATTGAAAGTTCGAGATAATGAGATCGGTTGTTGTGATCTAACTTCGGACTGATACGAGTCTACGCCACGCCAAAGGCCTCCAGAGTATTAATAGCAGCAACTTGATTCAACAGTGGATAAACATGTTCATGAGCTTTATGCGAAACAATACATTTTGACTGCCACGTGACCAGTATCTGAGCCAACCCCACCTCAGATGTACCCCACCACAACGCCTCCGTATCGTCTTTCCATCGCACAACTCCCTCGAATATTCACAACACAACACCAGAATGGCAGACGAACAGAAAGCCGCCGCAGCTGCTGCCGACAAGGGCAAAGCCCCAGAAGAAACTCCCGAGACTGCAACCACCGTGCAAGCCGAGTCCGAGAACGAGGAAGAACAAGAGGACTCGACAGTCCCAAGCACAGCTAAAGGACCAGCAAGCAAGAAGAAGAAATCGAAACGGAAGCGCGTGAAGGCTGCACTCGGAGGCGGATCGACCGACGGATCGGGAAGCGGCTCCAGAGATGATCTCGACAAGGCAGTCAGTGGGCTCGGCGCAGCAGATATCCAGGCGATACTCAAAATGAATCCGGCGCTGGCACAGCAGATGGGTGTTGGTGAAGGCAGCGAGCTGTCGGATAAGAAGCTACAAGAGGCTATGAAGAAGCTGAACTTGGAGGAGATCATGACGGGGTTGGCGTCCAGTGGAAAGAATGTCAAGGATATGGCGAGCTACAAGTTCTGGCAGACACAGCCGGTGCCCAAGTTTGGAGACAGTTCGGAACCGATTGAAGAAGGTCCGTTCAAGATTGTGGATATTGAGAAGGTGCTGAAAGAGCCTGGAGCGTTGTTGCCGGGTTTTGAGTGGGTTACTATGGATTTAACAAAGGAGGAGGAGATTCAGGAGCTGTTCTCGTTGCTGTACGGGCATTATGTTGAGGATGATGAGGCTATGTTCAGATTCAATTACTCTGAATCTTTCCTCAGATGGTACGTATACTTACTATGCTAGAGTTTTCTGCGCCTACTAACTGGCATAGGGCCCTCATGTGTCCAGGCTGGACTAAGGAATGGCACGTTGGAATTCGTGCTTCGGCTTCCCGCAAGCTCGTAGCATTCATCTCAGCTATCCCCGTCGCCCTACGTGTTCGAAAGAAGGTCCTTCATGCTTCCGAAGTCAACTTCATGGTTGTCCACAAGAAGTTACGATCGAAACGAATGGCCCCAGTACTCATCAAGGAGATCACTCGCCGTTGTTACCTTCTCAAGACATGGCAGGCTATTTATACTGGTGGTGTCGTTCTCCCTAAGCCGGTCAGCACTTGCAGATACTTCCACAGATCCATTGATTGGCAAAAGCTGTACGAAGTCGGGTTCAGTCCTCTACCTGCCAACAGCAAGCCTCAATACCAAATACGCAAATATGCCTTGCCAGATCACACTGGAACCAAGCATCTGCGGCCGATGGAAGAGAAGGACATCGATGGTGTTTTAGACCTCTTGAAGCGATACTTGGACAAGTTCGATATGGCTCCAGTCTTCACCAGGGAAGAAGTCGAGCATTGGCTATTATACAAGAAGACCTCCCCAGAACAACAAGTAGTCTGGTCCTACGTGGTAGAAGTAAGTTACCCCCACCCAACACCCTTTCTATACTAACAAACCCAGGACCCATCCACCAAAAAAACTTACCGACTTCTTCTCCTTCTACATCCTCGAATCCTCCGTCATCAACAATGCATCCCACAAAAACGTTCGCGCAGCCTACCTCTTCTACTACGCCACGGAGCACGCTCTCTCCCCACAATACACACGCGCGGATCTCAAAAAACGTCTCAACGAACTCATGAACGACGCACTCATCCTCGCCAAGAACTACAAATTCGATGTCTTCAACGCCTTGACTTTGTTGGACAACACGCTCTTCCTCGAAGATCAGAAGTTTGGTGCTGGTGATGGACAGTTGCATTATTATCTGTATAATTATAACACGAACCCTATTGCGGGTGGTGTTGATGCGAGGAACAATTTGGATGATAAGACAGGGAGTGGGATTGGAGTTGTGATGTTGTAGGTGCGAAGATTGAGGTAGGGGATAGGGAGATGCGTGGGTTGAGAAGGGGATGTGCATGGCTGGTGATGCCCAAAAGCTAGCAAACTGCAAAATTGACAAGAAAACGGATTGACTGCCTGAACACCTCATCCGTTGCCTTTCTGCCATCTCAACCGCTTGAAGGTGTGAAGCCCTACCCGTTCCCGCTGTGTTACCTGGTCATCACAAAATGAAAACCTCTCACTGCTGGGAAACCAGCTGAACACCACCTTGCTACAGGACAGTTGGATCTATACCACTGAAGATCAATAATCCAAATATTACCACCGCGGTAAAACGCAAAGCTGCTCCTGTGAAACCACGCACAAGTCCCTACTGCACAGCACCAAGTCAGAGATCCCCTCCCTTCTCAACATCAACAACCTAGGTAGGTAGCTCCCGCAAATATCCAAACACTCTATCTCACACCCTCTGCCAGCAAATAGCAAAATCTATCCTTTGTCCATCCTATTCTCTTGAGGCTACTACAAGCTGCTTCATCGAAATATCTGAAAATGGGTAGACGGCATGAGATTCCGAAGCCAAGGTATGAGATTTTAGGGGAGGTATGAGAACGAAATCTGAGATGAGAATTACGACATGCAATAAAACTTTTCTATCGAGTCCAGTGGCAGGCTATTGGTTCGTTCGAATTGGACTATGGAATATTCCTAGTCTGGTGTGGTTGATTGATTGCTGTGGTCTAGTGAATGAGAAGTGGAAGTTGGGCTTGGAGACAGCTGGAAGCGAGACACCACAGAGTCACGACTATTATGCAGTTGGTCCCAACCACAAAGCTGACAAGCGGGCAGGAGTGAGCTGTCTCCGAAAAAAGTATGTGAAGTGAGCAACATTCGCAGTTTATATATCTATCCGCACTAACAACAAGATTCTCTCTCAAACAAAATACTTAACTGCCCTCCCCTCACGCCTTCGGCAACTTCGTCACCTTCTCAACCATACCCAGGATCATCTCATTATGCCACTTCCACTCCTCAAGCATAAAAGCATGGCCCGTCCCCTCCCTAACCACCCCCGTCCCCGGCTCCAACATCTCAATCAGTTTCCTGCCATGCGGGACACTAATCATATTATCCCTCGTCCCATGCAGCACCATAATCCGCTCCCTGCCCACCCGATCCCCAATCTCCCTCAATTGCTCCGCGCTCTTGCGATGCCACCCCGCGGCGATCGCTTGCATCATGAAGCCCTTTCGCGTGAACCCCTCCACGTCCGCTCGCTTGGTTAGCTCCTGCGCGGCGAATCGCTCATAGTTCGTGCTGAACATGCCGTACTTTCCTGATGGGGGGAGGATCACGTTAGGTGTGGATGAGGTGGGGACCACAGTGTCGTCCGGGGCGTCGAGCCAAGAGTTGGGGAAGAGCATCTTTGCGGCGTCGCTGACGGATTGGTCGAGGGTCTTTGGGATGAACATCCGGATTCGCGTGGACATGTTCTCGAGGAATGTGGTGGTGTTTTCGATGGCTGCCGCGGTGGATATTAGGTTTAGGCTGGCGATGCGTGTGGGTACTAGATATGCCTATTCTCATGTTAGAATATGAATTGAGGAGTGTGTGGGTAAGTACGAGTTCTTGTGCGATCATCCCGCCCATTGATACTCCTGACACGTGAAGCTGTCGCTCTTCTGTCCAGCCTAGATGGTCCACGAGCTCTAGGAGATCCTTTGCCATCTCGCTGGTGGAGTATCGCATTAACGGCTTCTCTGATTTGCCCATTCCTGTGAAGAATTAGCTCCTGTGCTTTTGTGCTTGTAAGTCGATGGGTAGGTGTCATGCCTCGGTTGTCATAGATGAGACTTGAGTACTTGTCGCCTTCATCATGGCCGAATCTCTTTGTTTGTCTTTGCCAGGAGGACTGCACCTCATCAGAAACTTCCACACCAGCGAAAATCAAGGTCAACATACCTTAATTGTACCCAAACCCATAATCCACTGCGAGAAAGCAATGTCAGCTCAGGCACGTGATATTAGGAGCTTCAAATCGAAGGATTTTCTCCCACGTCTTTGCATGAGAAGCAGGAGCACATACAACCATCTTAACATCACCAGTCCCATGAACCTCCCAGTCGATCTTAATCGGTCCACCCCGACCAGCAGCAACAGGGAGCTGTCCGCTCTTCGCGGGAGTGAGCTTCCATACTGTTTCCGGGTATGATGGATGAGCGAAGATGTCTGCGACCATTGGCCTTCCTGATGGTGCTGCCCTGGATATTGTCAGCTCTGCACTTGGATAGATGATCCTGCTATACTCACATTTCTTGGATGAGATGATGAAGTTGTTAAAGTTGGAGGATAAGGTAAGTAGGTAGGTAATTGCTCCATGTGGTTGGAGCCGAGGTCTGATGCGCTTGGACCCAGGATGGGCTAGCGTCGATTCAAACTCAACATCAACTTCATCTGCTGTTTCATCCAAGAAGCAAGTTGTCATACAGAATAGGGGCCTATGCCAAGATAGGTGTCATATATCGAATGCTGCAGTTTAACAACAGCAGGTCTGCTTTTGTACCACACAAGTAGAGGCCAATTCAGAACAATTGGACTGCAAAAAGAAAGGTTTGGTCTGGCCAGACTTTGGACTATTGAAGACTGGGTCTCATCTCCAAAGACGTTCATCTCAGACAGCGCCTTGCTCTTTCAAGAGTCTTTCACCTTCAACTACTCGCCATTCCGGCCATAGTTGAGCCAAGAGTCTCACCCAACAAGCGGTACAGTCTTTCTGTTCCTATAAGAAAGACATCATGATGGAGGCCTTCGATACGTTGCAGCTAGCGACAGGGGAAGATCAATGGGATGCAGTCAATCGACAATAACAACACAAAGGTGTCAGGACACACATCGTCTGCACCAACTGCAAAGACACGAAAGGCAAGGTGCCTACCAAATCCACAGTACGGTAGCATTTCTGATCCCTCTCCAGGTGCGATGCTCTAGACTATCTCGATGGAAATGCCAATCTATTAGCAGGAATCTACAGCGAAACGGAATGACCTATAGATATACGACAATTGCTTTCTAGTCTAAGGCTTCAGTTCGACTTGGGTTCATACTCGCTAATTAATGTCCTTTCGTATGCTCGGTATGGTAACTTCAATCATACATGAGCCGCTTTGGGCCTTTGGGGGCCAAGAAAGCGGGGTTCATTTCGTGTCTCGAATGAACAAATGAACAAAAGTACAATCATTTGCACCGATGCAGCAATGTTATCCAATCTACTGTATCGAAATCCTCGCTCAACCTGCTATACCCGAGCTTCTACATGCACCTTTTTCTGTTGTGTGGCTCTGTGGCCAAGGATTGGAACGCTCAAGCACACTTCTCCAAGTACGTTCTACCCCGCACTATTTCCCTCCCCTAGGTCCTTCCAACCCCGGCCTCCACCTTCATCATGCAATCTAACACATCCACATCCACATCCCGCCGTCCACTCTCAACCAGCAAATCGGGACTTTTATTCGGACTGCTGTCACTACCTGCCATTGGATGATACGTTGCCTGACTAGCTTTGTTGTCCTGTGGACGGCCTCTAATTCGGTTGAAAACACTCCGAGCATTAAGCTAGACGTCAAACCTTCACTCGAGGAGCGTCTTCAGACATCTTTATATATCTGGTCTATATCTTTCCCTGCTTCCACTTAGTATCATGGAGATACAATTGTCCTACCAAAGCACAATGATCCAAGTCACACCCGTCACATTCGAGCACCACCGAGATGCCCTCGGCATTGGGCAGAGTGCGCCGAGAATTTCCTGGAAGGCCTCCGGAGATGAGACGAACTGGACACAAACTTCTTACGAGCTCAAAATAACAATCCACGGTCCAGATCCAAAGTCAGCAAAGTCAGAGATGTTCGTGGTTGAGTCTTCCGAGTCGGTATTGGTACCCTGGCCATGTGCTCCGTTGAAGTCAAGACAATCGGCAACCGTTCAAGTGAGAATCACTGGAACTACGGGCTCCGATCCGACAGCTTGGTCCGTCCCAGCGACAGTCGAAACAGGTTTACTAGAAAAAGATGACTGGAAAGCCCAAGTGATTGCAGCACCTCAGACACTTAGCACCAGCAACTCACTACGACCAGCTTTGTTTCGGAAGGATTTCAGTCTCAGCAAAAAGGTCCAATCTGCACGCCTTTATGTGACAGCTTATGGAGTCTACGAGGCTTTCATCAATGGAACGAAAATTGGGGATCATGTTCTGGCGCCGGGATGGACTGCCTACAAGTATCATCTCAACTACCAGACTTTTGATGTTACAGCTTTATTGAAGAAAGGAGACAACGTTATTGGCGCGGAAGTTGGAGAAGGGTGGTTTAGTGGAAGATTGGGCTACAATGGTGGCTGGCGATACATATATGGGGATAAACTCGCTATTCTTGCCCAGCTCGAAGTTACTTTCGACGACGGCGAGGTAGAGGTTGTTGGCTCCGGGAAAACGTGGAAGACATCCGTTGGCGGAATCGTGTCAGCTGAGATTTACGATGGAGAGTCCTACGATGCATTACAAGAGGTAACAGAGTGGTCTTCACCATCCTTCAAAGACGATTCATGGTCGACAGTCCCAGAGCTGGAGTTCCCTTCCGCCAAGTTGCAAGCACCGGAAGGACCTCCTGTTCGAAAAGTTGAAACTGTCAAGCCCAAATCCATTTTCAAGAGTCCATCCGGCAAGACTGTTGTCGATTTTGGGCAGAATCTTGTGGGATGGCTAAGAGTGCACGTTTCTGGCCCGTCAGGCCACACCATCGTCTTCACCCACACGGAAGTCCTCGAGAATGGTGAAATTGCGACTCGGCCACTGAGAGACTGTAAGGCGAGGGACTCGCTTACTCTTGCCGGGAGGTCAATTACATGGGAACCAAAGTTCACATTTCACGGCTTCAGGTATGTTCAAATCGATAATTGGCCCTTGGGAGACCCGGCATTAGGCGATCTCGAAGCACTTGTCATCCACACCGATATGGAAAGAACCGGCTGGTTTGAATGCTCAGAGCCAATGGTCAACCAACTTCATTCGAATATTTGCTGGGGAATGAGAGGGAATTTTGTTAGTATCCCAACCGACTGCCCTCAACGAGACGAACGTCTAGGCTGGACTGGAGATATTCAGATCTTCTCCCCTACCGCAAATTTCCTGTACGATACCTTTGGCATGCTTTCAGGCTGGATGAAAGATCTGGCCGTTGAGCAAATAAACGACCTGAACGGAATTGTTGGGGTTGTGGTGCCGGACATCCTACCGAAAGAGTTTACCAAGCCACAGGCAGCTTGGTCAGATGCAGCTATCATCACACCATGGGATCTGTATAATGCATTTGGTGATCGTCGGATTCTTAAAGACCAGCTTGAGAGTATGAAAGAATGGTTAGAGAAAGGCGTGGCTCGACAGGAAAATGGACTTTGGGATCCAGATGGAACTCAGCTGGGTGACTGGTTGGATCCCGATGCTCCACCAGATGATGCTGGCAAGGCGAAGACGGATCCACATCTTGTCGCAAATGCTTACCTAGTTCATGTCACGACCTTGATGTCCAAGATATGTAGGATACTTGGTTTGGGTGACGGAGCTGAGCATTACGAAGCTGAAGCGGCACGACTGAAGAAGCTTTTCCAAGCTGAATACATGACCCCGAACGGCCGCTTGGCTCCAGATACTATGGTGAGTGGCCTCCTACATATTTTTCACTCTTTGAGAAGAAGAGGCCATGTTTCCCTGACAGCACTGATTTCGGGTCCTTCTTCTAGACATCCGTATCCCTCGCCATAGCATTCGACCTCTTCTCCACCCCCATTCAACTCAATACCGCCGCCTCCCGCCTCTCCAAAATTGTCCGCTCCTCCCTCTTCAAAATCGGCACTGGCTTCATCGGCACACCCCTCGTCCTCCCATCCTTGACCTCAACCTCCCAAACCCAACTCGCTTACCGCATGCTGCTCGGCAAGCAGTGCCCGAGCTGGCTGTACCCCATCACAATGGGCGCCACCACCATGTGGGAACGCTGGGACTCGATGCTGCCAGATGGATCTATCAATCCGGGATCCATGACAAGCTTCAACCATTATGCCCTGGGCAGTGTGGGGGCTTGGTTGCATGCTACGGTTGGTGGCATTTCTCCTGCTGAGCCGGGGTGGAAGGTTGTGCGTTTTGAACCGATTCCTGGGGGGACGGTGAAGTGGGCGAAGGTTAGGCATTTAAGTCCGTATGGGGAGGCGAAGTGTCAGTGGACGCTTGAGGGTGGCAGGTTTAATGTTAAGGTTGTCGTGCCATTGAACTCTACTGGTGAAGTGAAGTTGCCTGGGCAGGCAGAAGTGCACAAGGTTGGAAGTGGAGTGTATGACTTCTCGGTTGATGGGTATGAGCCTGGGGAGTGGCCACCAAAAGCTCTTTTCAGTCTCTTTACCGCTGCAGAGAAGGACGAATTTCAGGAATAGGATTTCTCGAAATGTATTTACAAACAAGAGAAAGAGACGAAGCAGAACATATAGTCAAATAAGTCAATATCTACAACCTTCCCACCAAAGTTATATTCAAGAATTATTGCTGTGTCGTACTAAGTTTATATCAAAAGCACGAGCGCATCAACAAGCTTCTGGACAAGCTTCGTGTAGCAGGAATAAATATTTTTGTCTTTGGAGACAGGCTGGATGGTCTGCTGCCTCCTCTGAATATGACGAGGTCGTCTTCTCTTGCATCTTGACTTGATAGCATTTCTACTAGAGAGTGGAGCCGTATCAAGCCATACTGGCCGGTGAGATTACGACGGAGAAAATGTATTGATATTGAGTCGCTAAATAACGACGAAGGCTTTGGCCGAAACGCTGTCGAAGTGAGGACACTCCACGTCTGAGGGCTTGAGGTATAACATTAAGTACATTCAAGAGTAAGAGATCATTAACATTTGTTCTTATTTCATTCCATGTTCAAACTGTTCGAACATTGAAGGTCAAAGTGGGCCGGCGCAGTGTTGCCTGCGCCAGCTTCCAGAGCTATCTTAATTTCCTCCCTTGGCGACAGTGTCGAGCCGAGACCTGGAAGGCATCGAGGCTAAGATTTGAGCAAGCGCTAATACTTAGAAAAAATGCAGTGCCTTACGACACACAATTTGTTGTAGTAAGAAGCTCAAGGGTACTACAGGATTTATCATGGCCGAAGTGAAGATGTATTGACAAGGAAAGACAGTTCTCTTCGCTTCTTCATGTCTCGCTTAAGGCCCCTTTCAACACTGGCGAAGAAAAATCAACTTGACATTAGACGCTGGGTCGAATACTACGGAGACGAGGAATTTAGAATTGGTGATATGCTTCGTTTCAAGAAATGATCAATGGGGATGAGGGCCTTTCGTCGAGCTAGAAACATCCATGCCTGCATGTCTAGGCTCCTCCTATTTGGTCCAACCCACAGGAGACAGGACTTGAATGGGGACGTCATAGGGCCAACTTGAGGTCCACATCCCAAGAAGCTGAAAGTTTTCAGAATTTAATCTTGGGAAGGATTACAAACACTCGTCAGAGTACTGGCTCAGGCTGCAAGCCGGGCTCTGTCAGGAGCCTTGGCTAATGGAGTCCGATTCCGAAGAAACTTGTCAAGTCAACCTTGTGTTTCGTTCTCACAAACCCGAAATCACATCATTGGACGGGTACATTTGATAATTCCATTTGGCTCGCGGCTTTGCTTGGGAACAGCTAAGTTCGCCGAAACAGGAAGCTTGACGATAACGGTGGGAGATCGGAACACGAGGATCATCCTTCATGCATACAGCAATTATTTCAGAAAGATATCGGGCAACGAGATTTTCTGCAAGACCCCGTCTAAAGGATTGTAGACTTTCAATTTCCCTCTTGGGGATAATGAAGATCATGTTTCGCTACCAAAAGGTGAAATGTCCAGGGGACCGAGTCTTGGCTTTAGAGGAGGACATCTTGGCTCACTTGCTTGCTGGCCCATGGAGCAATTCCGCTGCTTATCTGATTTGAGATTTCTGCCAAGTCACTTGGCTGGACGACTGAAGCTTAATGGACGAGAAAAGATCAGGGATGGTGAATATGGCGGTGAGACTGAAAATCATCTTTGGATCTGCTCGCTGAAGAATTGAACCGACTTCAGATGTCAAAGAAGACTTCATGAAAAGGAGCATCTTCTTCAATTCTCTGCGACCAAAAAGCTTGCCCAGCAGCTCTCAGGATATTATTTCCATGCCTTTCTCGGACATTTCGAAGTTCAAATGATTCCCGAAGTTCCATCGACAAAAATCGGCTCTCATTGCTGACAGCTTGGCGACGCACGATGCTTATTAACATTTCGACTTCCCGGCTTATTCCACACTCCCACTTTCCAGCCTTCAAGGAAAGTTGCCCTGCTGCCGCCTGCTGACATGGGGGTATCGCATATCCCAGGCACGATAGTACGTCATGTGATATCGGATTAATACCTAGATAGTATGAACTTCCTCAGTCATGCTGGAAAAATCTACTAAGAAAGGCGACTACGACATCAGCGGCTGGCACTATCTTCACATACACCCCTTCTTCATTCTCCGGAGTCATCCACTCGAAGCTCACTCGCGACCTCAATGCGCTGGGTTTCGGAGACTGACCCGGAGTCAGAACGTGGGCGAGAATGTCGGACGCTCTCTCAATCATCTGGACATGCTGCTCCCTTGCCGTCGTGATCATGATTGCGCGACTGGTCATGGGAAGATACTGTAAAACGAAATGGGATACCGGAGATTCCTTAACGGCAGTGGCGATCGGTTGTGTGTTTATACGCGTGGCTTTTACGCATGTTCTAATCATCTGGAACACGAACAATATTCCAGACCGGTATCGAGAGACTCACCATTTCACTCAAAGAGAGATATACGAACGAGAGATGGGTTCTAAGTTCACTCTGGTAGCAAGGAGCTTCTATATTACACTGTAAGTCACAAAGTGCTTCAAGTGTGGGGTGGGAGCTATCTCCATTCGGGTTTCTGGGGAAATCCCGTTTGCTGACTCTGATATGCCAGGTTGTGGATACAGAAAACCGTCTTACTTATGTTCTATCGCCACCTGGTGAGAGATATGCAATGGGGGAAAGCAACTTTGATATCGTACGGGGTTGTCTTTGCTATCACATTCTCGGCCAGCATCATCTCTACTTTTGTAGAATGTCGTCCATTCCACTTGTATTGGCAAGTGGTTCCCGATCCAGGTATGAAACTCCCCATTCGGTACTTGAATTGCCGCTCAACGTCCCCAATAGGAAACTGTAGTCAAGCAATTGTTCAGTTGTATGTTGTCGGTAAGTGACGGACCCGATAGTCTGGGACAACCGTATATTGACATCCGCCACCAGGAGTCAGCAACATGTTTACCGACCTGATGCTTATATTCCTTCCAATTCCTGTTCTTATCAAAGTTCGTTTGAGTATTGTCAAGTCAGTCGAAGTCCTCTCCCTCTGTCGCAATGCTTATTGTTGTCCAGGAAGTTGCAACTCGGATTTCTATTCAGCATTGGGTTCATGATCATCATCATAACCGCTGTACGCATACCATTCACGGTCGGATCCAGGGCTTCAGAAACCTTTCGAATTACCTGGACTACAGGGGAATTTCTCGCGGCGACATTCGTTGCAAATGCACCCAAGTTGTATTCATTCAGACATCTGATGCAGCGGAGAAACAGCTCAGCTTTCGGTAATGTAAATCGAACCGGGCCTCACATTCAACACATGGATGATCTAGAGACACCAACTGCATCAATTACAGAGGTGGTAACGATGCCGGCAAAGCAATCGGAAAGCTCGGGCAATTTACGGAGTGTAGACCGGAGTGTCGACACCATCAACGGAGGGGGTGACCGACCGGTTGTGTCTTGAGAGCCAAAATAATACCATGGAAGGTCCGAGGGATTTGGGTGGTTCCGGACCCATGGAGGACGGAGTCGAGCTGAAATTGGGCGCTCTTGGCTCTTGAGGGGTCCAAAAAATATGAGGAAGCGGAATTGGTATCACGTGCCTAGGACCCCATTCGGGGAGTTCGGCAAGCGAGCGATTTATTTGGTGTCACAACATTTCGGCTTAACAGTGTTACCGTGTGACGTACAATTCACCATTTGAGGCATAATAAAATGCAGTTCCTATTCGTCAGTCCGGTGAGATATGTTCTGTGCCATCCTGGTTCTCATTTTTGGCATGAATACAAGGTGATCCATGAAAATAAAGAGTCGAGGCTGGGCTGAAAATAGTCTATGGTGCGATCTCGGACGAAGAGGAAAATATTAATTGGATAAGAACGCACGATGATGTCAGTGGAATGCTACAGGAGATAGTCGTGTCAGAGATGGAACCGACTTTGTTCAAGGTCTAGGAAAGGATTTTGATGCGGAGAAGTCAACGACAACATTCAAAGCGAGTGGGCCTATGCTTACACCAAATTAGAAGCCAAATCAGAGGTTATGTACCAAATTCTTGAACTTCCTGAGATGGATGAACTTGCATCTCAATGCCAAGTGTTGTTATTGGCGCTCAACCGGTTTGTCCGAGGGGACGAATGGGGAGTTAGTGTCATGCAAGCACTTTCTAGATATGCACTGTCAGCCTTGTACGCCTTCTAGCGGAATTCTAGCGGCCTTCTGTGCATGCATTCCATGACCCACCTTGGTGCCATGCTCGTCCTGTGAGCAATGAGCATCAATCGCCCCCTGTCTTATCTTTCAATCCGCAGAGATACGTCAGAGTCGTCCTTCTCGTCTCGTATGGCGAGCTCCGAGACAGGCAGACTGATTAATCCCTCCCTCCCGGGAATACAAGTTCGGGAATAACAGGGGAGATTTAGAGTGAAGGCAGAGAGAAGCCGTAGGAAAACGACATTCATTTGCTTCTCTTGTGAGCCCCATGTTCGAAGTTCCACTCTTTTCCCCAGCCAAATCGCTTCAACAACACAGCCTTAGGGATTAAGCATACATCCGCCAAGACGTATATGGCCTTGGCAGCTCGTGTGCCGGTTGAAATCCACGTGGAGTTGAGGGTGCACGGCACACTTGATGTGGTACTGGTGTGGTATACCCTAGCATAGCGTAGGATGATGGCTTTCTCCGGAGCTGCTGGTTCGACGGCCAACTTGCAGACATCTAATCCTTGACACACACTTCGTGAGAAGGTCTTCCACATATGCACTCCTGTCAAAACAACCTTGTCGAGCACGTTGCGTTCCTATTCCCAGCCATGATGGAAGGTCATATGCTTCCGTCTTGGCTGCTCAGACATCGTATATTTATGTTGAATCGCCCACCCAGTTACTCCTCATTCTGATCAAGACATTTCACACTTATGCTTCTCCAAGAGCAACAGTACCTTTGAATACTTCCACAAACAACGATATCAACAACCTCTTTGACGACATGACTCAATCAATCAACCCATACAACGACTACCTCGTCTTTGAAACTTCTCAAATCCAAGGCAACTACTCAAATTCCCTAGAAGACAGTTTCGTTGATGTGAGATATCGCACTTCTTCCTCTTTGCTTATACTTACATTCACAGAACTACTATCCTTCACCCATCCCATACCAATTAAGCGGGGACTCCGACTGGATGAGCGCCGCCTCGTCACCTTCCAGCTACTCAACACCTGATTACTCTCCACCCACAACCAACATACTGCCAACCCTGAACAATGGCTTCCCCTCAAGTTGGCCCGTTGGTCCTACAAACACGCCACCTTCGCAATCCGCCAAAGATCTCCAGAAATTGAACGTAAGTAATACGAAACCCCGTCTGCATATATTTGACTAACATTACTCAGCGTCGGAGACAACAAAATCGAGAATCCCAACGAGCTTTCAGACAACGAAAGAGCCGAGACCTGGAACAGCTCGAGCAAGCTCTAGCAGATCTTCAGAGCAAGCATGAGAAGCTTCTCAAGTGTTTCGTTGGCTTGACGGCTAAGGTCTCGGCGGAGAGGCTTGGCGGCCTAGTGGAGGACATGAGCTTTCTTGACGAACAGATCAAGCAGTATAACTCTTGTCTCGGGAAGGACTTCAAGATGAATGGGGACAGGATAGAAGCTATCAGAAGCAAGACGGAGTCCCTGTAACGGGTTTTTCTTTTTTGGAGTATTTAGACGGATTAGGATTTGGAGTCTGGGCTGGGACCTTGGGTCGGGGATTGGTGCATCGGTGTTTGGTCTGATTGCACATACTGGCTAATTGATCCAAGTGACTATTTGTTATCTCAACATCTTTCTAATTTCTTCATCGTCCATCTAGAATGGCTTTCTTTACCCACTGGGCTTTGTTTTCTTCATCCTTCGTCTCGCCGAAAATCTCCAGAATATATGAGCGGACATAAACATCAGCCCAGAAGTCGACAGAAGGGCATCACGGGCGTTGATTGGTTACTATGGTGTCACGTACAGCTTCTTGAAGACCTTTCGTGGCTTCACAGGCGAGGGGTTTGATGGAGATGTTAAGTCAACGGGAACCCACAAGTCGGTACCAGCGGCGTTCTGAGGTATTTCTTTTTGTTTGTCTTTTCCTTCTCTGGGATACCGACAAGTTTGATTGCTGGCACATATAGCTTATATTAGACACTTTCAACAAGTATGGATAGACAGGTAATTAAAGCTCTGAGCCGCGGTCACGTTGTTTCAATGCGATATTGGAAGTAGGCTGCAACTGACCGGAGACTTTGGTTACAGTACAGGTATATTACAAGCCATCGCAAAGCATTTTACAAGTTCTACAGACTGTCAGATACAGGCCCTGCAAGTAATACATGCGTGGCCACAAAAACAGAGGATCCAAGGCCCCAGATACTAAGTGTCTAATTGCAATAAATCCTCAGCTACGTAGTTCACACAATCCGATCCCCTGATAGCATGAACATGATGAGCCGACTAGACAGCCTGCCCAAGAGAACGGCCTTCTCCAAGACCTTGCCAACCGTATAAGTCCAAGAAAATCCCCCAAATCGTTCTCCTGTGATGTTCCTGACTGTGAGGTCCTCTGATGAGGTGGTCAGGGCAACATTGATCCTCGATAACCGTAGCCTTAGACAATAGTAACATTCGCAAATATCGACGTAGCGTTCAGGAATCCCGCATGCGATGATTGTATCAAGCCTGCATCAAGCGTGGACGCTCTTTTCTGCAAGGAGATACTCGAGCCAACACTGAGCCAAGTAGTGGAGTCTTTTGAGTATGCTGCCACAACGGCACTGCTACTCACGTTCAGCCGGAGATACAACGGCGCCGTCAACCCCGTCACGGTCGTGTATAGGTCAAGAATCCCATCCCCACTGGAGTCATGCTGGAAGGAGACACCGTTGCTGGGCGTGAGAAAGAGCGCTGCATAGCCGGTTGATTTGGTGCCTGAGGCCAGGCTGTTGCGTACGACGAGACCGCTCTTTGTCCATGGGTTCGTAGGATCAATTGACTGGACGTAGGCGGTGATGGATCCGCTGGTGGAGATTGCAGCTGTCTTGTAGAGCGCTGCCCAGTCATCGTTTGGCTTGTAGGCGTCCCTGCCAGAGGCGGTGATTCCGTACGTGTTGCAGGTTCGGCCAAATGCTGACCCGGCCCAGGTGGAAGAAAAGTTGAATTTGCTGTCGAGAGCTAGCAAGCCTGCTGAAGTTGCAATTTGTGATACGGTGCTTGTGACTGAGGTGCGCGAATTTGTGTACTGCACTTTCAGCGACACTGTTGGGGGCAAGCAGTTAGTTCCGGTGATTTTCCAGCTTGCGAGTGAGAAGCTGTTCGCCGGAATGGTTGTTGGAACGCTAACAGCAGTCAAGGCGTAAGGAGGTGACACGGTTGGTGTAAATGTGACAGCGGTGAAGGGCGAGTCGTCGAAGTTGGACAAATTGGCGACCACATACGCGGTTGTAGAGTTTTCGAAGTAAACACCAAGTGAGTAGTCATCGCGAGCGGCATTGGTAACAGGTCGCGTACCGCGCCTTCCAGGAAGGACTCCGGCTCGATATGCAGTCCGCAGACCAGCGGAATCTGCATATGTTAAACCATTTGAGAGAACGTAGTTCCGAATGAATGTGTTTCCGAAGCTGCCCGTCCCATTGGGGAAACCCACCGCATCCGATCCGACAAACCCAAAATTGTCAATCAAAGTGTTGTTTCCAGTATTCTTTTTTGTGCCTTGATTGGGATGAAACCACGTGGAGGACGGGAGGAAGACGTTTTCCGTGGCAATGAATGAGTTTGATCCTTCATCAGTGTACAAACTATACCATGTGGAGTCATAAACAAAATTGCGGGAGATCTGTGTTCCTGGACTCTTTGACAGTGTATAAATACCCGCAAGGTCTGTATGAGACAATCCATAGCTATGTATCAGATTGCCACTTATTTTGTTGTTCAGAAACGTAGTAGGTGTAGTGTAGAGTGGCTGATAGTTGTAGAGACCACGGTCGACGTATTCAGGACTTCCACCAGCGTCATTCGACCCCCAGCCGTAACCAACGCAAATTCCTGAGTACGGCATATGAAATAGGTCGTTGTTGGCAATAGTCGAATATTGAATGTATGTAAGGAGAATTGGGACGGTGGAAGAGTAGAGGGCAGAGTTGTTGAAAAATATATTTCCCGTGATATGGATCTGAGAGTTGATCATCCGAGTGTCGCTTGGATGATGTGCATTGGGTTGAATACCGCCGCCTGTGACTGCATTGCCCATGATCTGCGTGAAGTAGCTATCAGTGATACTGATATTCAGGGCTCCAAGGCCAACCCCTGTAAGATGGGCATTAGGATCATTGCCAATCCCAATTCCGCCAGCGCCAAATTGTGAAAAGGTGCCTTCCGTAAAGCTGATGTTTTGGGCGGCGCTGATCTGTATCCCACTTGGCATTTGGTACCAGAAAGGTCGAGTGGCCTCGAAAGCTGGATAGGTCACATTATCTCCCAAATAACCTCCCGTTTGTTGGTCAACGTATCCATAATTATGCGTCGGCCGATTCCAGGTAGTATGAGCCTATTGAGACTTAGTAATTTAGACCCCAGAACTTGAGGTTTACAACTTACAAACTGCAATCCCCGAAAGGCGATATTACGTGCTGGACTATCGTATGTGCCTCCAATAGAAAATAGAACTTCTAATCGGCCGAGGTAAGTGTCGATCGTCGCCATGTTCTCTCCAGCGAGTGGCTTGTAATAGACCTTTCCTGCTGTGGAATCAAGGAAGTATTGTCCCCCAATTGTCAACAAAGACAAGGCATTCTGGATATAAAAGCCTTCTTCAGCCGCAGGCGAAGGAATGGTATCCCAACCAATGAGGTTATTTCTCCACGCTGGCTGCTCCATGATCAGAGCTTGTTTCCCAGCAGATGCTACTGGGGAGTAGCGATCAGTGAAAGAATTGATCGCCCGGATCTCGGCACCCTCAATGCCAGGAATTGATGTGAGCCAGTCATTCCCAGTGTTCGTCCAAGAGAGCGTGGAGTTGTTGAAGGTAAAGTCGGAGCGTTTGAGCTGTGTTCTTGCATATTGTGCTGCCTTGCCACCAACAAAAAGATTGCGAGAGAATGTCCCAGCAGCTACCGATGTGGAATAGATGCCCGTCGTAGAGTTGAGGGTCCAGCCGCTAAGCTTGGTTCCTCCGGATATCAAGGCGTTGGAGCCGGAGGCTTTCCAGTAAACAGTGTATCCATTCGTGCCGGAATCTGCATTCGTGAAATTCAATGGTGCTGACAAGAGGTAGAATCCATCCGCAATGTAAACGCTGATGTCTTCAGACTGCTTTACAACAGCACTCCGGACAGCTTTCTGAGCATGGGTGAGGGTCAAGAAAGGGGCGGTGGATGTGCCGGCATTGCTATCGCTGCCCGTGGTGCTAACGTAGAAGCTCTGTGCAAAGCATTGTAAAAACAGATGCGATAGTGCAAGCGCCTGTAGAACGGCAGCGTAGTGGCTCTTCATTGCCGTTAATAGGAGTCAAATTTGGCTTCCTGACTGGTACAACAAGTTAGTATCTGAACCCGTTAGAGAGGCAAGGAAAAGACTCACAAATGCAGCGAATCCTAACAGTCACTCAAAGGATCTTTTCACTGAGTTGTCTTGGGGATGCTTTCACTGTCACGTCAAATTGCTATAACGGAAATATCGAAGCTTCTATATTGCCTGGGAGTTGATATTAGTAACACGTGCAAAACTCAGTTCACGTTCTATTAGAGCGCTAGTTCGTCATACTCCACGATGACGGACGGAATACGATGCATAACTCGCGTCCAAGCTCGCGCTGGCTATTAGGATAAATTGTAAAATTCGATATTGAGAACTCGGCTAGATTCGTCTCTGTGAATCAAGGCAGGGAGGTCCGAAGATGGGCAGCAGAAAGCTGCCAGTTTAGCCTCATCCTACTGTGCTCGGCTACTATAATTCTTCCGCAACCAGAGCCAACGCCTCAACCCCGCACATAACGAGTTGAGCCCCGCACAGTGATGCGGGGTGGACCTCGCCTCGGCCTTGACCCCCGCCTGGGACTGGGATGCCGTATGCTCACGTTGGCCTTCTTTGTAGATCTTGCCATACTTCTACGAGGTAATTTGCGAGGTACAGAGTAGTCTCTCGCTGATAGGAACAGTGAAAACAGGGATTACTGGCTAAATGAAAAAAAACACCCGAGGAGTGATTCATCTTGGACGGCATGCGAGGGCAGTTATTAGAAAATGATGAAAATTCGATTGACAAGGTCTACAATGGCTTGCTCAAGCATGAACAGTGACCTTAGCGAGACTTCAGTGTAAACATTGTTCTCGAACCACTTCTACAATGACCAGTTGGTTGATGACGGACTTGAACAACCATGCGGATAAAGTATAGTACTAAGTAGAATAAATGATATCTTTTCGTGGAGGTATCTTCTCATTGCAAGCTCGTTAAATCTCAGCTTGAGCGAAAGACCGCTAGTCTCCCCTATGCTTTCTCAACATGCGCAGAGTTGTCCAAAGTCTTAGATTCAAGATTCTCGTGTATGCTCGTAACGGGCTGCTCAACCTTCAGGTCCTCGTCGATATGAAGTGTAACAAAAGCATCTCCAAATACCTCGCTGATTTCCTCCAAGGTCTTACCCTTGGTCTCGGGGAGAAGGAACCAGACAAGACCGGCAGTGAGAAGATTCATAACGATGAAGAAGATATAGTATCTATATCCAACATTGGCCAATGCCGTAGGCGACGCCTGAGCCAGAATGATCTGAATAACGAACGACCAAAACGTAGCAATCGCACCGCCCGTGGCTCGGATTTGGGTTGGGAAGATCTCCGTGCAGTAAAGAGGACAGACGGAATTCCACGAGAGGGAGAACAGAACGCCAAAGAAGATCAGGAAAAAGATGCCGAAGCCATTGGCAACCGAATTAGGCCCTCCTCCAAAGACCGCAACGAAGATCATAACAACGGCGATATCCACAGTCATGGCGATACTGCCCCAAAAAAGGAGGGTCTTGCGCTTGATTCTGTCGATCATAAAGGTGAGACAGAAAATGTTGGCCAAAGGTCCGGTAAGACCCCATACGCCGGCAAGAGCGAGAACAGTGGTGCCTTTGATCCCTAGAGACTCGTACATCTTTGTTTGGTAGTAGTTGATTGCCGAAATACCGCAAATCTGTTGTCCAATCTGTACGCCGCAACCAAGGAAAAGTCGCTTCCGGTAAGAAGGCTTTGCGAGGATGCCCCGGAGAGAGCTGACTTCGTTCTCCTTCTCCCAGTTGATTTGATCACTCATTTGCTTGAACTCTCTGTTCAGGAAGTCTTTGTCGCTCTTCTTTCTCAATCGCTCTAGTTGCCTGAAAGCTTCTTCGTTCTTTCCGATTTCAATGAGGTAGCGAGGAGACTCCGGAAGCCATAGACTGCCGACAAGGAGAATTACACCCCAAAGAATTTGCAAGCCAATAGGAAAGCGGAACTATATCAAAAGTCAGTGACTGAGACTTTAATCCGAAAGCTTCGTAACGAACGGTGAAGGGGCCTTTAGTAAAGTAAACGCCAAAGCCGATCCAGTTGGAAAGCGCGTAACCAAATCCAATAAATTGGGCGTGCAAGCCAACAAAACTTCCTCTGCCAGGGTAATTAGCCACGAAGTAGTTTTATTATGGGTTAGACAAACCTATGCTCAGGAGGCGCGATTTCGGACTGGTACATAGGAACTGCGAAGTAGATAATTCCAATGGCTAGACCAGCGATGACACGACCAGCACATAGCACGCCAGTGTTGAAAGCAGCGGTTTGGAGAGTGCAACCAACGATAGAAACAATTGCGCCAGCTTGCATTGTTCCTTTACGACCTCCGTATCTGCCAATAGGGGCGGAGAGGAGGCATCCAATAGCTCCTCCAGCTGTGTACTGGAGCAAGTATTAGTTGGGCTTTAGAGTTACAGGAGTGAGAGGCCTACAGATGAGATAATAGCGCCAAGAATCGCCGGGGATGGATTGAAAGTCTCTGTGAAATAGGTCTGGGCTTGAGCCGTGCCAAAAATTCCTGAAATTTGAGTCAGAAAAGAAAATCCTCCGTCGGCGTAAAAGTTCTCAACATACCCGAGTCATATCCCCACAAGAGAGAGCCAAAGCAGACGAAGAAAGCTGGAAATAATTAGCCTCTCCAACTGTTTGCTTCTTGGTTATCGGCATCGTTTATCTCTCCTTGTCTTCCGAGATGGATATGCATACCGCAGAAATAGTTGTAGGCCGAAGCATGCTGGGAGATAAATTTCGGCATCTTGACCGACGCGCTGCTCCCCAGGCCTAGGGGCAATTTATTTGAGCAATGGTAGAATTGGATCTGAGAGAAGTGATTCCCCAAGTTTTGGAGAAGACGGTGTTGGACGATGGTGTTTGGATTTAGAATTGGATTGGAACTGTGGATATGTCCTGCTCAATATCACCTCTCAAAACTAGGACTGAGTTCTCAGATTCTAGCCGCAGGAAGCTTAACAGCCCCGTAGAACCCTCCCCATGGGGTAAGAAAATATTAGCCGAACACTTCCACCCTCTCCGGATGTTTTTTTGTCTTAGAGATCCTCTGCTTCTTTTGCAGAAGGTAATAGTGTGGTATTAGAGGAAAATTCCAGGGTACGGACAGGGGTTTTAGAGAAATTTCCAAATTCTTGTGATGACAGGCTCACATGGTTGGTTCTGGACTAAGGATTATTCAGGGGTAGGAGCTGTACCGCAACAATTTTAGCAATACGCTTACTTATAAACGATCAAAAAGCCTCAAACGCGATAATGCCATTCTCTCATTGCGAGTTCTGGTCGACTTACGCAAAACGGGGGTAAAGTAACAGTTCCAGGTTGTTCGCGGACTCGGCTAATACTACTCACATGATCTTGTTTTGGTCGGCTAATAGGCAGGTGTTAGGCTTGCTCGGCAGCAGCCTTCCTTAGCACAACACTCTCTCGGCTATCCAAGCTCATGATTTATGTCTCCAGATGTTGTCCATGCACCGACAAAGAAGGAACCGGGTCAAGCCCAAAAACGTCTGTTCATGCTCGCCTAGCCTAGAACCATGGTGCCTCTTGCGACCTGTCTGCATGTGAACATGGAAAATACTACAGCCGGCCATCTGATCTACTAATTGACTGAACTTCATTCATCGTCTGCTCGCTGCCCGCCGTCCCGTTTTCTCTTTCTTCTCAATTATCACGCAGACAAGATGAAGTTCACCAATGGCGTCTGGTTCGACCGGGAGAACACCAAAATCTACAATGCTGTGGAAGTAGGCCACATCACGCATCCAAGCAGCAGCGAGATCCGTGCTCTGTGCACCACCAGGCATGTGCGGGATAGAGGCGACACGCTGAACAAGCCAACCATTACAGTCGCGCTTTCGTCCCCTGCCCCAGGAATCATTGCCTGTACCGCCACCCATTTCCGTGGCGTTGTTGACCGCACGCCCCCAATCGACCTCTTTCCCGACTCCAAGCCATCCACCACTGAGAGTCCACGCGTACATGTTGACCTTACCAATGTTTCCCTAGTATCTGGTGATCTGAAGGCAGAGCTCAACACCACGCCATCGGCTTTCAGTATATCGTACAAAGCAACAGACACTGAGACGGAACTAACGGAAATTGGCATGTCATGTTTGCAATATGTTGTTGCACCATCATCTATCCCAGACCCGCAAGTCGCGTCAACGACCATCGCGGATCCATACTATCGAGCTCCAATAAGCTGTAGCAATAAACCTTACATGGCCGTATCGCTCGGCTTGCAAGTCGGCGAGCAAGTATACGGACTAGGAGAACGATTTGGCCCCTTGGTTAAGAACGGCCAAAGCATTGACTTGTGGAATGAAGACGCCGGTACTTCTACTCCCTACAGTAAGAGCGCCAATCCGACTTGCAAACTCCCCAAAAAAACCCACTGACCCTGAATCTCAGCGTATAAAAACATTCCTTTCTACCTGACGAATCGTGGCTACGGCGTCTTTATCGACCACACTGATGCCGTCTCATTGGAAGTTCAGACTGAGAAGCTTGCCAAAGTTCAGGTATCGGTACAAGGCGAGCAAATCCGCTGGTACATAATCCATGGGCCATCACCAAAACAAGTCAGTACAGCCCCTCCCCCTCCATGAATAGCAGCAGCACAGACTGATTGGTGCAGATCCTCGCAAATTACACCCTATTAACAGGACGTCCACGGCTCCCTCCAGCATGGTCTTTCGGCCTCTGGCTCTCAACATCATTTCTAACAGACTATTCCGAAGACGTCATCACGACGCAGCTCGAACGCATGAAAACCGAGAGCATACCTATGAGCGTCCTCCACTTCGACTGTTTCTGGATGAAAGCGCACCAATGGTGCAATTTTACCTTTGACCCCGTCTTCTTCCCAGACATCAAGGCGTTCTTGAGCAAGATCCACGACCGCGGCTACAAAGTCTGCGTCTGGATCAACCCTTATATCGCGCAGGACTCAGATGTGTTCGTCGAGGCGATGGAGCAAGGTTTCCTGATTAAGCGGACCAACGGCGATGTATGGCAAAGCGATATATGGCAAGCTGGGATGGGAATTGTCGACTTCACAAATCCCGGCGCTGTGAAGTGGTACGAGGAGCATCTCTTCAACCTGCTTGATCAAGGTACGCAGACTTTCCTTGCCTGCTGCTGGCCGTAGCGCGTCTTAGAGTTTCCGCTAACTGGGTATTCACTCTCGCAGGTGTTGACTGCTTTAAGACCGATTTTGGCGAGCGTATTCCCTGGGAGGACGTCGTCTTCCACAACGGGATGGACCCTCGCGCCGGCCATAACCACTACGCGAAACTCTACAATGGCACCGTATACGATGCCATCGTCAAGAAACGCGGTGTCCACGAAGCCGCCATCTTCGGTCGATCCGCGACCGTTGGCTCCCAGCGCCATCCCGTGCACTGGGGCGGCGATTGCGAGTCCACATGGAATGGAATGGCGCAGTCGCTGCGCGGCGGCTTGTCCCTTGGGATGAGCGGTTTTGGCTTCTGGTCGCATGACATTGGCGGGTTTATGTCCGAGGGACAAACCGAGCTGCTCCCAGATAAGGACCTTTACCAGCGCTGGGTGCAATTTGGGCTCCTGTCGTCGCACTCGAGGCTGCACGGCTCGAAACGATATCGAGTACCCTGGGACATCGACGACGAAGCGACGGCCATCCTACGCAAATACACGGAGCTGAAGAATATGTTGATGCCTTACCTGTTTGCGCAGGCCCTGGAAGCCACAAAGTGCGGTGTACCAATGATGCGTGCAATGGTGCTCGAGTTTCCGGATGATCGCGTCTGTCAGACGCTTGACTCGCAGTATATGCTCGGCGAGAGCTTACTCATCGCCCCCATCTTCAACGGCACTGGGCGCGCTGAGTTCTATGTCCCAGCTGGCACCTGGGTGGGCCTTCTCGATGGCAAGACCAGGCATGGTCCCGCGTGGCACTTGGAGACTTTCAGCGATGACGTTCTTCCAGTGCTTGTGAGGGAGAATCACGCGCTTGTAATCGGGCAGAAGGATCGCCCAGATTATGACTGGGAGGCTGGCATCACACAAGTGGCCATTGGCAAGGTTTCGCAGTCAGAGCCGATAGAGGTGAAGGTCCCAAGCGCTAAGACGCTCGGAGAGTATGGGACGACGTTGAGAATTGGTCGTAACCCGGGTAGCCAGGAGGTAGAAGTATTAGAGAACGCTCTCAGCGTTCCAGTTACGGTGCTATCAGAGGAGCACCACCTATGAATACTCCCAAATGTTATGATAGCATCATTGATCTGTTCTGTGGTACCGCCAACATACATTAAGATGGCCCGCTGAATAACTTTCATATGCACAACCCGGTTCCATCAGTAGACCAACGATAAAGCCTCGCTATTTTACGATACACATCAGCTTCATCAGCCGGTGGTCTTTCTGGCAGGCGTTTGATATTCATAAGTGTCCACACAATAAACCGTCGAAGTTTGCGCTTTTAAGAATAATGTCAGAACACCACAGGATTATTCAGACCGTTTTGACAAACTTACCTGATATTCGCTATGAAAGGTAACCACGCATACTTCGTGTGCCCTTGAAAACGTCAGACACGACTTAAGAACAGCCGGTGCCGTTTGGTCTTGGAATTTGGTAGCCGCGCCAATAAGCACAAATGCGCCATGTAAAAGGTAGATTCCGAAAAAATTAGGGTTGAAACTCAAGTCTTGATCGACATCAAGAATAGCATCCAAGGCTTCCGCGGCGGCTATTGCGTGGCTCGTTGTCGTGACTGACGCCGACGTGGCCCACCACTGATCTTCGTCATTTAACATACACTCAAGGTCCCATATACCGTAGATGAGAATAGAGAGAAGTTGCATCATGTACTTCCCATAGGCGATGGCCAGTGTTCGCTGATTCTGTATCGAAGTTTCCAACTTTCGCTTCCATTGTGTTGTCTGTCTAGAAGTGCGGTGGTTGCCAAAGTTAATGCAGTGGGGTGAAACGTTATCCATAATCTCCGGAATTTGTTGTTGTGGTAGTTTAGATGATAGTCCTATGGTATCTAAACTTCTTCCAAAAACCTCCACCTGAGAACTTAGTGTCTGGTGGTATGCTAAAGTCAATAGGCTGTCAGGACAAGTGGAATCCCACCGAGGATGGGATTTGGCGTGGTGAAATTCGATGATCTGCCCGAGAATGGCCGACACTGCGATGAAGAGATCAAACATCTCGATACCTCTACATTCTATCGATGGCCCCCGCCTTTCATGTGAGAATTCTTGCTGAGCCCGAACCTTATTTTCATCCCCGTAGCCTTGCCACACAGCCTCACTCATAGGCAGCAATAAATCGTTGCACTCGGCATCTTTCAGTGCCAACGGGCTGTTGAAACACAGTGCAATATGACGATCCAGGATGTAAAGTAGCCACCAAACTCTCCGCCTCTCTTCTCTCTGCTCTTGCGTTACGTGGGAAATTTTCGCGTCGTAGGATGTCGCAGAACCAAAGACGCCAGCAGGTGAACCAGAGACCGGGGCTGAAGAAGGTTGTTGCCGTTGCCTTTCGTTCCTCACCATCGCCGGATCAGCAATCTCTTCGATGCCGTCTTCTTGAGGTTCGAAAGTATCGTTCGAGTCTTGTTGGTTGTGGGACATCGGAATCTCGCGGTTCAGTCTCATATCTTTGGCCATTTGGAATGCTAAATGCCACCATGGAGTACCAATTACCTTCAGCTCGCTAGAACACATCACAAACGCAAGATGCATGTATGTGATCACAATATCCAAGGCACTCCCATTCTCCTCGTCTGCCGAGGCAGGATTAAAAGGTCCTCGAGAATTTTCCTTTTCTGGCCACACATTGACCATTGGAATAGGATGTGTATTGGCAGACGTGTGTGTAAAGGGACTCCGTAGAAGCTTGATGACCAGATTGAAGAGTTTTTCTGTCAGCTGTGCCCGTGCATTGTGGTCGTATCCAAAGAAAGGACGTTCTCCCGCATGGGCAGCAACCCATAAAATGCTGGCGAGCAGAACTGGCTTGCAAGGACGGTAGGATGTATTACGAAAAAATGAATCTTTTCGAAAAACATGCCCTAGAAGGTACGGCGAAGAAGGTTGGAACATATTGCCTACTGTTGTGGCAAAGTATGCTTCTAGCAGCTCGCAGGCTACTTGGGGTGATATGATAGATCCTAGGTGTGGCAGCAGTGGAATGAGAACAGGATATTTAATTTGGTGTTCGTTCGGAAATCCCTTGCCCTTGGCGGTGGTAAGCACGGAAGATTGAGAGCTGCGAGAGCTGGCTTCCTCACTATTGCTCCTGTAGGAATGTGGACTATCGCCAACCGTCATGTTCGAGGCTCGCTGGTGCCTGAGAGTATGATCGCCAGGCCCTGCCGCATCTTCGCTGCCACGCCTTAGGGCGGCTGCTGCACCGATGGAAGCAGTTCCTCTTATCCAACTGCTTGGATATGTGAAATCAACAGAGCCGAATCCGAATCCGGGATCGGGATCAGCAACCGCCCACCAGTCTTGCATGTGCTCCGCGTTGTTGTCCAACTGTTCTAATGGATTGGGAGACAGAGGATCGAACCCAGGGGGGTGCATTGCTGATTCAAGGTTCTCGGTTTCCATGCGTGAAGGGAATTGCATCTCAGCTGTAGTCGTTGGCGAATTGGGCGTCCTAACAGCAAAAGCACCTTGTTGCGAGCTCCCTGCTATGCTTTCCCGACGACACAATGTTTCTGTCTCGGTGGCCGTTCGTATTTTCTTCGCGCTGCCTGCAACTCTCCCACGCCTCCGCGACTTCCGATTATAGGTGCACTGCACAAGGCCATCTAAAATACCACGTCAGACTGGACGATGTCGTCTAACGAGAATTCATCTCACTTGTACATGGCGCACACGGATGTACTATGGAGGAGCAATGTTAGCAAACGGCGACAACAACGACACCAACAACATAGAGGTGCAGAGGTTCGGAATCGCGTACAGCCATCGCATTTTGTCCGCACGCTGTTGCACTGATCGCAGGCTTTCGCAATCCGCTTGAATTTCCGAGCGGTGTTGGTAGTGTTGTGGTCCTCATAGTATGAGGCATCACCCTGCACCATCTGAGTCGGAAACTGGTCATCCCCTCTCTCGGCCGCCTCGTGTGCGGGCATGCTGGCGGACAACCGTGGGCGTGGGCGGGCGTCGGGCGCCGTGGTGTGCGGTGTGCGGCCAAAACCTGAACAGCAGTCTGTGCGGTCGAAGACGGAGATGGAGATGATGGAGATGGAGATGGATATTATTAAACGGAGCGGGATGGATGGAAGGAAAGAAGGAAGTATGATTCAATTCAATCCTGTTCAAGAGCGATGACTAATCATGCTGGCCGAGGCTACTGTACCCAGGTATCTACCTAATGAGGTAGGTAGGTACGTAGATATAGATACCTGGATGTGCTGGGACTAATCCCGATTCAGTCCTACTAATCCGACATGCCTCGTTGGTCGTTCCTGGACTGGACGGAGAAAGAGTTTCTCCCCGCGTGTGCAACCCCGCAATCTGGGGTTCCGTTCCGCAGCGCCCCAATGGTAAAGACGTTGAAACCTACTGTCCGGAGTAGAAGGCTAATCTAGCAAGTGCGAGTCTAGTATTAGCTAGCTCGCGCTTAGTTAGTTGAAGGGATACGAGGAATGATACGATACAGAGCAATTGCCTACCTACGGCTGACAAAACTGGAGATTACTCCATAGAGGTAGATACGTGTTCACGCACTGGTACCTCTCTCTACTCTTTAATGTGTTTGGACCTGTTCAAATCTCGCGAGACTTGTAAGTTGAGGCTTCTTCATCTCGTCATATGTCAATCTCCTCGTCTTTGCTCTAGAATTACGAATTGACAACAGCATACCGGATCAATCCCATGACTGCACCCAACACAATAGCCACTGGCGCACTGACATTGAACCACATCCCGCCGACATAGCTTGTCACCCCCACTACCACCCACCAAGGGTCATCGCCCAGACTCTTCCCAGCTTCGAATCCTTCGTCGATAAACCCAATCTGCCACAGCCTATAGACAGCTGTGTATATCAGCCCCACAGCAGCGGCGTTAACACCCCTCAAAGCACTCTTCACCCATCGCTTCCCTCGAATCGCACTCCAAATACCCATCGTTCCGTGCACAGTTACAATTCCAGGGAGGAAGATTCCTAGATATCCCAACAGGGCACCCACGGCAGCATTACGCCCACCGAAAACTGCTGTCAGACTCCCCAGGTACACAGCGAAGTTGAAGTTTGGTCCCGGAAAGGCTTGAATGATCGCAAGGCCCAAGAGGAAGTCTCGAGGAGTGACCCAGCCTTCAGACACCACATATTCTCTTAGGAGAGGGATGACAACGGGGCCTCCTCCGAAGATGATAGTACCGGCCAGGAACATGTTTGAGAAGAGCTGGAAGAGGAGGGGCTTGTCTGGCAACGTGCCTCGAAGGACCATAATGACGATGAATGCAATTGCAAATGCAACAAGGATCAATGTGCCGAATTGCCACGAAATATCGATAGCTCGAGCGGTCGGAATGGTTCGGGGTTCTGCTCTTTCATCTGCGGTTTCTGCTGCTGGTACAAGCGACTGGCTGCTAGGCTTAGGCCCAGAGCCTGGGGGCACTTGTACAGATGTTTGGATGTCGTCAGATTTGGGTTTTGTAGGTTGGGAAACAGCAGTCGGCAATTCAGTTCCATTCTCTTCTTGACTTATGGACGTCCGTTTTCTCAAGCTTTCGGCCCATTTAACTGCAGGATGAAGTACCCGATAGTCAAAAATGACAGAAGCAGAGCCACCAAGAAGCATCAACAACGGAAAGTACCACAATGCATTGTACATGAGGCCCGCAGTCGCTCCAAGAAAAACCAAGATCCTGGTCAACTTATCGGTGATGGCTTTCTGGGCGAGTTGCACAGCGGCAAGAGCAATGATCCCGACCACGGCAGCATTGAGACCCGACAGTAAGGCATAGACCTGGAGAGGCAGGCTTTCGCCGATATGTGATACTCCTACGGAGAAGCCATACATTCCGAGAGCACCGGGGAGTCTACAGCAGTGAGGACTTGGCCATTCTGGAACGACGAGTACTTACGACCATATGAGGAGTGCCAGAACAGCGGGGATAAATCCGTCGTGGATGAGGTTGATACAGTACAGCATTTTCGTACTTCCGGGTCCTGAGAATGCCTGGCAGACTGCGAAAAGCTCTTGATACTACAGAGTTTCAGCATTTTGGAGACTCAATTCCTAATGATAATGAGGCTCTTGACAAGCAATGAGAAGAGTACGCAGGCTCGAGGTGAGCGATGCCGAGCAAGCCGCAAGATAAAGCCCGAGGCGCGAAACTTTGTAGAGCGTACCATTTGTTCATCGATCCAGCCCAGTTTATTGACATATTTGTCATGGAACTACACTCTATCAGCTTCTTCTCACTTATGCCGCGAGCATTCGATTAGATTTCTGGTACTGACGATCTTGAAGTGAACCGGCGGTCCTCCAAAGGCTGTGAAACCTAGATACCATCCTTGCTCGACGACTTCCCACAGCTGCTTCCCAAGCTGGTTCGGGTGCCATTTTCTGATCTCCATTTCTGCGGTGGGAGGGAAAGGAGGTCAACATTTGGAGTCCTTTCGATCACATATCGAAGTTGGAGGAGATTCGCTTGCCGAGCCCTTGGTGGATGTCACTCGGAGTTGCTGATTGGAGGTAGGCAGCACGTGGAGAAGAGAGCCAAACACAGCATTTCATCACATCTGTTCAGCCGCATCGGAGACAAATTGGCCTTCTATTTTCTGTTTCCCGACTTCTGGACAGTACTGCAGTACTGGCAAATGAGATCATATCGGTAATCACGTGTCGAACTTGATGTTGAAGACGCCGCTTCACTTGGCGAAGAGCTTTCTCACTGGCGTCCTTCCTTCCTTCGCCAACGATGTCCTTCTCAAAGCCCAAGGACCGATCTCGCTCTCTTGAACCGGGTCTCTTGAGTCACTGACTTGTTTTTATCCATTCGAAATACATTGAGGATGGAAGACATCCATTCAGGCCTCTCTCTGACGAGGCCCGAAATCCGGCTGCTTTCACTGTTACCCGGCTCCAGTAATTGCACGGTACAGTGCACACTGCGAGTATTTCCGGTTGCGGATCTTATCGAATATGATGCTCTATCATATGAGTGGGGTCCCCCATCAAGCTCACTAGTGTCCATCCAGGTGAATGGCCACCTGCTCCCTGTCCGACCCAATCTTCACGATGCCCTCTCCCGTCTGAGAGACTCGAATGAGAGCCGAACTCTCTGGATCGACGCCCTATGTATTAATCAGGACGATGTTTTTGAGAAGAACAAACAGGTGGCCATGATGAGCACCATTTATAAAGAGGCTAATGGAGTTATTGCATGGCTTGGAGAGCGGAGAGACGGCGATGGCTATGCTCCCTTCTTGGAACTCAGCAAATCTTCAAATCTTCACTGGCTCCAATCGCTTAGTCCTTCCGTTGATGCCTCAGCGGTGGGAACAACACGCCTGTTTTTGGTCGCGAAATTTCTTCGTAAGGGCTGGTGGGATCGAATTTGGATGGTGCAAGAGTCAATTCTCGCACGGAAACTGGACTTCATGATCGGCGACTCCACATTCCCACTTGCACGCCTAGAGCAATTCTGCTCCAATCTTAAGCTACACACGGCAACATGCTGCCACAATCTGGTAGAGGAATCTTCAGGCATGGTACAATGGTTGCAAATCGCTGTTGCTACCATCGAAGAGTTTCTCAAGTTCCGCAAGAAGCATTGGCAGAAGCAGTCTCTAGACTTCCTACAAACAGTTTTCTTCTATCAACAACGACAAGCAACAAATGCACGAGACAAATTGTTTGGGCTTGCAGGTTTATCGACCATTCCCCAAGCCTTCATTGATTATTCAGGCTCAGTCCCAGAGTGTTACACCAATGCCGCTTCTCAGATCATACAGCACCAACAAAATCTTGACGTCCTGAACTATCTAGCAAGGCCATCACCATCTACAACAATATCTTTGCTTACAGAACAGGACAAGACTGTGTCCCAGCGAATGGTAGGATTACCGTGCTGGGTACCAGATTGGAACCAAGGCTTCGGAACTCAAAGTCACGACCATCTGCTGTTGCGGCAGCGTTCCAAGTGGCTACCTATGTACGATGCCAGCGGCAGCACCATACCTGATGTCACTCTGACCGAGTCAAAATCTCTGCTTGTTAAAGGTGTGTCTCAAGATAGGATCAAGCAAATTGTTGACATCTCGCAAACGCATGGTGTGAATGCCAATATGCTCAAAAATGCTCGCTTTATGTTGGACAGAGTTGACTCCGCATATTTCCAAAGTGATTTAATAGACAATGCGTTTCGAATGACGCTTTGTGCTGGCTGTGGATATCGTCCCAAGCGCGAAGGCGCGAACGAGACTTTGAAAATAGTGTTCAGGGACACAGACCCAGTAACTAGAGAGCATCCATGGGATGTGTGGCTACATGCTGAGTTGTGGAACTCTTACGTCTTGAGAAGACCGGCACAGATTATCTCGCTCACTGCGTATGCGGCACATGCTGAGATCATTGATGGAATCAGACCAGAGGATGCAGAAGGACTTTTGAGAATTTGGGAAACAGCGCTGTTCCGCCGATGCTTCTTCATTTCAGAACATGGCTACATTGGCCTGGCACCAATTGGAGCTTTGGTTGGTGATACTATCGCGCTCTTAGCTGGAGGCAAGACACCATATATATTGCGTAGAACAAGTCTTTCCGGGGCCAAAATCGTGGGAGACTCGTATATTCATGGATTCATGAAGGGTGAACATGCTGATAGCTTGGATGGGGTGAATTGCCGGTACTTTGAGCTTGATTCGGATGATTTACCTTATCTGGACAGAATCGAAGAGGATGAATTGTATTCAACGATGGAAAATCAAGTTCCTTGTAAGTTATTTCCAACATGACGACAATTGATACTAACACTGAGATCAGCACAAGCGGATTTGTCTGCCATTGCTTTGGCAGCGCCCACTGTGTTGGAAACGCCCTTGGCAATGAAACATACGTCCCCGTGTGCACGATGTACAGTAAGCTAGAGGAAGAGAGAGCTGTCTTCTTTGAGCCCGGTCGGCATTTCCAATGCTCCGTCGTCGGAACATCTTGGCTGCAAAGCAAACATTCACTAGTTGTGTTGTTGGAGCCAAGCGAGACTGATCTGTCGCAACAAAGATCACTCTTCTGTTCACTTCGTCTCAAAGGGCACAACAAGAGACCTGCACCCCACGAGCGTTGCGAAAATTCTTCCCTCACGAGCTTGAGGCTCTGGTTTTGAGTTCGGCACACCTACGAGGCTCTTCTGCGAAGTCGTCGTTCATGGAAACCTTTGCGCGACTGAAATTGTTGCTGTTCATCTTCGAGCCCTGACAACGCATCTTCCCCCGATATATTCGATCTAGCAACAACCACACCACATTGTGAGAGGAAAGCCAAATCTGTCCAACTGTGGGGCATTCAAACTTCTGAAGAAAAGGTAAGTCTGATCCAGTATCTTCTTTAGCTAAGCAGCTCTCCATTCTCTATTTGTGATATCTCGTGCTAACGATGCCCCTTTTTACACAGAATTCCAAATATGGCCCAAAAGAGATCACACGAGGAGTTCGCTCATGGTAATACCTTTAGTCTTGATGTTACCACGTCTGAAGATCGATCTACGACAGATGCCCCCAGTACCGATATCGCCGTGCCCCAAGATACTCCTACAACCACGATGCAGAGGAGCTGAACAAAGAGAGCACCTCTTCCTGCTCTAAGACAGCCCTTGCTAAAGTCTTCTCTTCGCCCCCAGTGCTTGTATTTAAACAATAGCCTTCCATGCATACCCTAAAGCTTCCAAATCAGACCCTAACACTAGAGGCTTTCAAGGTTTACGTTGTCAAGGAGGGAACCCCGCGTTACTGGAACATTTACAGACAACAACTCATGAAGGTCTACATCCAGGAGAGGGCGACAAATGTCCATCTAGCAAGATTGATTGTCAACCTATGCCGAGTATTGGCATTTACCGCTACCGAAGTCAGCCAAGAGACCTTGTCTAAGATCATTCCTTGGGATGTTCTGGACATTGTTTTGCCTGATGGGATCCACAACCAACAGAAGCGCTCATCGGTCTTCCGCGGCTGGAGCAAATGGGTCATCAAGAAGCAGTTTGTTCAGGACGGACCATCCTACGGAGCGTCGAGGCTTGCTTGCTGCGGATTGTGGCCTCCATCCGATGCATCATTCGACCTCAGACAGCAGATGTGGAAGCTGTACTTCATTCCTGATATAGTTGAGCTCATGTTTGGTGCATAGAATGGTAGAAGCGTGGTTGACTTGCTCAAAATCATGTCAAGCCCTGGTTCGACCCTCTACAACTGGTTCTGGCATGTCTTTGTTGTGCTGCTGCAAGTGAGGTGGAAATTTGGAGTTCCTTCCGGAGAAATGAAAGGGTCTTGTTCCAATGATGGCGTGGCTAGGAATTGCTTGGCGCGTAGCACCTGGAAGGAAGTGATTGAAAATTTCGAGACCGATGTCCTTGGCACTTGTGAGCAAATATTTTTTATACCCAGATAGATTCTCGCAACCCCAAAACTTTTGCAACCCAAAAGCTAATTACTTCTCTTTCTATCACAGGGAAAGGCGATGCAATCAACTTCATGTCCGTGGACTGTACCCCTGGCTTCGGAAAGTCGGAGTTCACAGACAAGTCGATCAAGTGGAAGTTCCTCCGACGCTTCACAGCAGATCTCCGAGAGCGAGCACCAGACACTTTCCCGCCACTCCTCAGACAACACTTCCAGGATAACCCACCAGGATTCCCAGGCCGTATGCAACGTCGTATGCCCGCACCTATCGACATGTCAGATTAAATTGCTGTGGGTTGCACGATGGAGCGTGTCAAGGTCTCAGATGAGGCTGCAGAGGCACAATAGACGGAGCGATGAATCGGATATGGTACACTCTGAAGGCTCGGGACAGGATTCTGTTGCTTTCTGCATAACAATTGAGCTGCTCAGAGAAGAGACAAGATCATTCTGCCATCCCAGTTCTCATGTGATATACTGTAAACATGGCCTTCGGTTCCTTCCCCGGATGATCAATATACTTCACCATTGGTCTCCCCTTCAGCATCACGATCCCAGTGAATGGCGGAACAAACATCATGTCTGTCATTATTTGACAATATTCTTGTTTCTTCTCTGTTTTCACATGCACGCTGGATTCACCGATTGAATCCTGGCCTTACGAAGTTAGGTAGTGTTTTGGACGCGAGCGGGGCACTGTTCTCTGTTGACTTCAACTCCACACTGATCACAATCAACGCGGAATACCTCGTCATCATCAGAACTGGACAGCACTGTTGACAAATGATCTTGCACCACTCTTCATGCTACTAGCATGGCTATATAAACCTTCCTGCTCATCTCCAAGACTTCCAAATGCAATTGAAGGCTTGAGCTACTTAGCTGTTCACCTTTCACTCAATCAATTCACTACGCGAGGGCAGCTCTCAAGATGCTCTATTACTAATACGTTGTCGAGTGTCTCCAACATTATCTTCTCCTACGTCATTCTTCTCCAGGCAATTGAATCTCTCCCACTCTCGACCTGACTCTCGATCCCAAAGGACAGCTGTCTTTCACCACAACCGCGCCTCCTACCTCTGCGCATGGTCTCTTTATTACTTGAATATTTCGCCAAAGAGTCTCCAAACAGAAAGTCCCGACCAATTTTCCAAAGAAATCTCTCTTACTAAACAGCTGAATTCCGTTCGTGCTTATGAGAACCAGGTCATCGCATCACCATTAGCTTCCTCGAAGCCGAAATCTGCAAGATGCCTCACTTCAAACTTGTCCATGGCGACTATACCCTCGATGACCCTTTGGATCCGGAGCTCACCATGCATCAGCATCTGTCACATATGAATGAAGAAATCTTTGAGCTGGAGATCATTTCGCAAGAGGAAGATCGACCCAAGAAGCGGCGTACGATGGCGGCTTCTCCAGACGGAGAAGAGGCACTGCCCCTCACTGACTCTCGAGATCAGAATTACTCTTGCCGGAAAGTGCATGGATGTCAGGAGACAGAAATTGCTACGCTATCCTCGGAAGAAGAGTTCGGCCTGTCACCTGTACTCGAGCCACGCCATCTTCAAGAGCGGTCAGCTACTCCGGACCACCATACAACTCTCAAAACAATTCAGTTGTACTCTTTACAGTTTCTGGGGACGTCATACTGGAATACAAAACTTCAAAAGCTCGTTGAAAGCAGAAAGCGACTGACCGATTTCAACCACGTTGAAGCACTTGACCATCTAGTCTACTACCTCTGCCAGATGATGGCTCTCACTGCATCGAATTATTCTTCAAAAGACATTTTTCGGGTGCTACCAAAGTCAATTTTCCAAATAGTCAGCGGGGAGGAAAATGTGGAGGACAAGCTGAACAAGTCTTGCCTTTACACAAGATTGAAGACGTTTTTAATTCGAGACATGACCCAACAGGCAGCTGAGCATCTGAAAAGATATGCCCTCTGGCCCCCCACAGACTCATCCTATGAGCTGCGACAAGCATTTTGGGAGCTGTGTTTCTGTCCGGAGGTCATTGAATTGTGTTCAACCCGTGGGTTCAGAATTCCAAGGCGGTAGACTTCCATGCCATAATGTCAAGCCACGAAAGTTATCGGCCCCGTCAGTGGCTACACCATTTATTTGTCATATTGATGGAAGTCAGATGGAAGCGCGATACAGCATCACAAGGCACAAGGAAACCGAGGTCGGGACTACTTTGGGTTCAAAGTCTCCTGTTTCTCTGGCGACATACAAAGGGGTCGCTAGGCACTGCTTGACCAGAGACACCTGGGACGATGTCGTTAACAACTTTGAGGCTGATGTTCTGGCTAGTTGGGATCATTCTCCAGTAGACTTCATATCTTTAGACTGCTTTCCCGGAGTTGGAGACGAGCGACTAGTCAGCACTTTTGCCTTGAAGCATTTCATTACCTTTGCAGATCAACTTCGAAAACAACCACCTGAGAGCTTTGTGCCAGCCCTCGGACACCATTTCGCTTCGTTCGCTGCAGGTGATGTTCACCGGGAAGCTAGAGGTCACAATAAGGATCAATCTTCCAGTGGCAGTCGTCCTCCGGTTGTTTTCTTTTCTCCTTCCACGACCGCCGCTACTTCGAAAAAAAGTCAGCCTAAAGGGAAACACTCGAAAGAAGTTTCCGGAAGGATGCAAAAAATTTCTCGTGGAAAGAAAGACACACGACAAGAAAGTCTCAGCAACTCTTCCAATGACAGCAATTTCTCTCAAGCACTCCAGCATCAAAATCAGGGTCCCAATGACAATGTCACAAATGTCCAAAACTACGAGTATGACGAGGGCGAAGAGGTCGGATTTACAGCCAGCAACCAGAATACTGCTGGCGCCGGCAATATTTCAGCGGTTATTTCATGCCAGCAATACCAGGCGCCTGGGATGATGAGTGGGAACCAGAGAAGAGGTCTTTCGCCGATATTTCCATGTCAGCTTACTCTTGGTGGACTGGTTAATGATTTCTCCATATTCAAGATAAGCAACAAATTAAGGCAGGGAAGCGGATATCTTAGTTATTCTACATGAGGGCTCCGTACCACCACCTAGATTTGCTCGAGAATCGAGGCATTCAAAGCACTTGAACATGACCAGTGAATGCATAACCAGTCATCCGAGTCTCCCAGACCATTGATTGCAACGTGCTTATGATGGAAATTTTTTGTATGCTGCCTAGCAGCTCTAATGAGATCTCCCAAGTTTTCGATTCTCTTTCTATCCATCTTGCCAGGTCGAAATCTGCCCGTCATCTCGCTTCGCAGACTGTTCGATAACAAAGAATAATTAATGGTCATGTTAAACATCCGCCTCTGTCTCTCCCTACCTATGTCAAGGCCCATGAGCTTCATACTTGTACTTGTAAGACATGTAGACTGTCAATCGAGCCAGATGAGGAACTTTCCTTTGAAACAATCGGCACCGCACAAACAGTGTGGATAAGTGAAACAAGGATGCGCAAGTATACGAGAGATAGGCAGGCTGCGAGTCAGAACACAGGCAAGCACCATTGAAATTAAATTGGTATCATCTCCAGCAAACTCAGAAAGAAGCATCATCTCGCATCCATCTCCATTGAATGGAAGACTCCTTCAGCCCTCGCCCAGCCTTTCAACAATCTTTATTTATTGAGGTCCAGCATGCATTCCTTGTGGTGCTGCGTATCCTTGATTCATACCAGCAGTCTGTTGACGTCCGATAACCTCCTTCTCGCCTTGGATCATGGAGCAGCAACCGCAGCAGAAAGAGAGAAGACCGTCGGTAAGGGCGTCGCCGCGGATGGCGTACTTGGCACGGATTTCGGTACGCTTGAGGAATTCGAGACTGTGAGGAGGAATGTCAGTGTCCTCTTCATTGAAAGACCAGGAAAAGATGAACAAAAATTCAGGAAAGAAGAAAGGACGTACACGAATCCCAAGCCGAAGCAGTTCAGACCGGCAAACATAAGACACTGTCACATTTGTTAGTATGAACCCTTAGCATAAAAGCTAAGATGGAACGTACATCATTGTTGATTCTCTCATATCCTGCAAGTGTGGGATCTCTCAACCTGGCCTGAGTGCGACCATACACAAAGCAAGAGCAGAAAGTTGCCTTGAGGCCTATTTGCAGTCAAGTCAGCTGCTAGTTCGACCCATCTAAACGTGTACGAGAGAAAACGAGAGATCATACAAAGATTATCAGCTCCCTTAAAGCAATCCCAGATATCAGCATTCCACTCCTCAGTTCCGGTCTGCTCCTTGTACTTCATGTAGGTGGGCTGAGCAGGTCCAGCTGGCTGCTCTGTGATGGGGGCTTTGGTGTCGTTCATTTTGAAAGTTGGTAGTACGAAAATGAGAAGGGTATTGGATTGAAAGTTGGAAAATGAAGAATCGAAGTGGAAGTTTTTCAAAGGAAGGACAAAGATACGAGGAATGCACCGCTCAAGGTGCGAGACCACAGCCTTATAAGAGAAGTCTCAAGCTCACAGCTGAAGTCCGAAATCCTTCCATGAACTCAAAGCATCCTGATCGACAGGCAAACATCCAATAATGAGCCTAGTATCACCAACAGTTCATCTCCACTGACCAGAATAGCACCAAGCCAAGCACGGGACCCAAACAAACACTGCATCCTGCACTACCTGCTGCCTCACAGTCGCAGCACGGCCCCGACACATTGCTTAACTTTCAGGGTGGGAGATGAAGGATTCCCAACATCATGGGGGAGAATGCAGCCTTGTTCAGGGATGTGTTGAACGGGGTCGTACGGCTGAGAAACGTGGCGTCAGCCTTATCCCATTTCAACGGCGCCCAATATGCCGATGAAACTGACCTTTCCTTTTTACTCGCTAAAGTGTGAGTCAGGGGTTCGTACTCGGCGGTAAATACCGTTTGCCATGAAATGAGTTCCAGGGCCACTTCAGCTTGTTAGAACCTGACCATTGATATTGAATCTCAGAGAAAGCCAACAATCAGGCCCATGCGCTTGGCAGGCAGCTCACGAGGCGAGTCAGTTGTGATTCAAGGAAAATCTCAGGTCAACAGCTCCTGAACCGGTCACAGGTGGATGGGAATACGCTACTCTCCTCTGTTTTGCACTGAAGTTCCCTGACAGATGGTTTGTAATCGTGCTCTATTCATGGATCAAGTACTCAATTCTTGTAGTCTTGGGACAGATCTTAGATTCCATCGTAGCTGACTATTTATTAAGAACGCCAGTCCTTTGCTTTAATCCTACCTCGCACAGGTATCTCATGGTACTTGTAATTAGACGTCAAACTTGCCTCCAATTATTCTATTGCAGTAAACATTTGCGAAATCCTACAGTTACTGGACTTTGACTGAACTGAACATTACAGTAGCAAGCGGAAAATAGGATGCGATATCTGAATCGTTCTGTAACTTACGCTTCCATGTTTACCGATCGCAGGTCCATAATTCCAAACACCGCGCCGTTTTTTTTTTTTGCAGCGATATGGAAATCTTATCAGGAGCATTAGATGCGATTCTCAGTACCATATGACATATGCTGTGTGCCTAACACCAACAACTCAATCAGGTATACCAGACTGAAAATCCAACATCGCAAGTCGGTGTTTACTTGGCAATAGCTCAAAAGTTCGATATAGCAGAGGGTATATGCCTTAGTACGCTATTGCCTCATTATAAGCTTATTAAAAACGCCGGAATTGTTATATTAAAAGAAATTAAAAAGTATTAAGAGAAGGTTGAATTGGTTTTATATATTGCTATTATGATTAAACTGGACGTAGCCTTTATAATTTTGCAATTATTATATTTTTTAATAAACTTTAATACTAAACATTTTCAAGCCGTTAATTGGATACTCAAATACTTGTTTGGCTTGAGATTTTTAACTATAGTTTATTAATACGAGGATTGGAAAACACACTTATTGATTGCTTTAGACGCCTTTTTTGTGAACGACTCAGAAACACGAAAGTTGTCGTAAGGATTCTTGATTATACTGTTCAGAGGAGCGATTGTCTGGAAAGTTTTAAGACAAGATATAGTGATAATATTAATGATAGAGGCAAAGTTGTTTAGGATAAAACGTATAATAAAGAAAATCATGGCGTTTCAGTGCTTTTTTAAAGAATTGGCATTTAATGTAAGAGCTTCGTGGAATATATTCTATAATAATAAACAAATTATTTGGTTAATTATTAAAAAAAATTAACAAATTTTAACAAAGTTAAGGCACGTTAATATATAGAATATATGGCTACAATAGGAGTACAAAAAGGGGAGTTTTTAGGTGATATACTTCTTAATTAATAATATACCGGTTGACAGCTTAACAAAAAACCTGGCCTAACAAAAGTTTAAGGTATTTGGTGTGTTTTTGAACTTATAGGATATTTGAGCCATTATCAAAAAACTTACAAAAGCTAGTACTTAGGCATAATTTCACTTATTATTTTTTATATATTACTTTAAATTATAATTATAAAAAGACAATAAAGTATAAACAAGAAGTTTGATTAATTAAAGGACCCAATCTTAAGCTATGACTTTTAGGTTATAAAGCCGCTTAAAAAGAACACCCAAAGTTTAATAAAAACGCAAGGATAATGTTCTTAAGCTATTATTTATAAGTTACAAAGCCATTACTATTTGCTTATAAAGGAAGAAATAGGAAGTCCACTAAGCGTTAAGTAGCTTTAGTTAATACGTTAATCTTAGCTAAGGCAAAAAAGCGGGCAGCGAAGTACGCAATAACTTTTACGGCTAAAGGGCAAATCCTAGCAATAATATTATTAGCATCATTTACCCTAGTTTTAAAAACAGGGAAAAGGGGGGGTTCGGCGCTTTCCTAATAAAAGGCGGCTATATTCAAATTAGAAGTAGTTTAAAATTAATAAGGTTTAATATACCGGCGGGCAAACCAATAATAACTCTTTTTTTAGCACTAGTACTAGTATTTTTTTCTTTTTTTCCCTTTCTTTTTAAAGCGGCTTTAATAGCGCAGCGGCAGGAGGTAAAAGCCTATAAAAGTTAGCAAAAGCGCTTTATAAACTTAAAATTAATCGCTTTAAATAATAAAAATTAAAAAATACATATACAAAAGCTTTTTAAGATAGCTCTTGTTATTAAGTAAGCGGCAAAAAAGGCAGTAACAACGGCAGGCGCAAAAACATAATCAAATTTATTGTTTTTATAATAATAAAAACAATGTATTAACAATACTTTATTACGGTAGGGTTTGCCGGGGGTATCTTTTATATTATTACAAATACAATAAAAGCAAAGTACTACCCAAATGTCCTTTATTATAATAGTATAACAAGGCGTTGCGGCGGCTATGCGAAATGATAGTAATAGTATGGCAGGGTAAGGCAAAGCGGCGCGGAGGTTTTAAAATTTTAATTAATTATATTCAATAACTTAATCTTTAGCTTTTAAAGCTTTAAAATATCAAAAGTCTTTTTAAATCAATAACAAAAGGGTTTTTGTTGGTCCACAGGGGTTATGTAATCTCATCATGCTATACAAGGGAGCGCCACTTGAATGGTACCATGATAGTCTTCAGGGGTTATGCCTTGGCTACTAGGAGTAATGGATCTGACAGTTCCAGGGGGTAGTCGGAGCTATAACGGACCTGTTACAGGGGTCATTCGGAGGAGTATATAATAGGGGATCTCCCCCACTCTCTTATGAACACAGATTTTACCACCCACTTCACTGAAGACTATATTGACCCCTTTGCTCAATATATCTTTGCGTGATCCACCGGTACTGCACCGACAGTTTTTATGGTTTTCTTTTTTTGCCTTATAGCGGCAAGATTCTTAAAAAAGGCGGCGTAAGCGGCTTGGGAGATTTTTTTGGCTATATTTGCTAATTTTGCATGAAAATAGTTACTAAAAAAAAGAAACAATCTGAGGGACTTACCTCCTTATATATAATTTATAAATTTGGCACTATTAATTATTAATTCGCACTACTTTTTATTGTTTCTAAGCTTTTATTATTTATTATGTTTTTTTTATATTATTTGCTTTGTTTCCACTCTTATTATCGCTTAACTGAGGGGATGTGTTATATAGAATCAGGGTGGATTTTGCCTAAGGGCGCTTTAGTCAACAAACGCTGCTTATATAATTAAACTCAGGGGAGCTTCTTTATATAAGGAGCTTCCTTTGATTACCTTAATAAATCAAGACTTTTATATTACACGTATCTCCTCCCTGCGGTGCTCGATATGGATAAAATACTAAAAAAAGTAAGACTCAAAGTCTTTTATTATAGTTTGTTTATTTTAATTGAAATAGTAAATAATAGTGTCTTTAGTGACTTTTCTGATAAACCAGAACCCATTTATTTCTTTGTCTTTAAAACTGAATTAACTAAAGCTAAAGTATCAAAATCTAGTTCCTTAATAACTACTAATCCTAGATTAAAAGTTAACCCAACTACTAAAAAGAAAATCACTGCCCCAACTATACTAAAGACCATTATAACAAAATTACCACATATTTCTATACTATTACTAAAAGGTAACTAACCACTAGCATAACTCGATTCATTAATACCTAAAAAAGTCATTACCCCCTTTATTAATACTATTAAACCAAGTTCTTCTGAAAAAATCATTGATTTTATAATAATAAGTGTTTTAGAAAAGGCTTTTACAACTTGTGAACTTAGATCAATAGTTAAGCCCCCTCTTTTTTATATTATTACAAAAGCCATTAATTTAAATATAAAAAAATCAATACAAAGGCAATTAAGTTTTCCAAATTCCCTGCTATTAATTAATCTCGATTTTATATTAAATAAAAATAAAAAATTCGAAATATAAGTCAACGGCCTTTTATATAAAAGATTGTTTAAAAACAATTTCAGAGTCTAAAAAGTAGTCTGGATAATAAAATCTTTCTTAAAAGTGTTTTACCCGTATATAAAAGAATTTGTACTTTAAATAGGAAAACAGATTTAAATAAAGAATAAAACCATTTAAAAGGTTCTTAAACTTTTTAAAATATAAATCATAATATTTAAACAAGCCAATAAATAAGCCTCTTAAATCTATTACTTTTTTAAAAATGATTTTAAGGCTTTATTTATCTTTTAGTATTTTAATCTTATTAAAAAGAAAGGCAAAGCTACTATTGATCTAAGATTACTAATCATCAATACCCCACTCAAAGTCTAATAAAGTGATTATAAAGCCGTCATTAAACCAAACAATTATAATTGCAGATTGTCAATTATTATTATACATACGCTGGAGTATAAAAACAAATTTGAAATAGACCTTAGTTTTCTAATTAAACTTTGTTATAAAAAATACCTTTAAAAATCAGATTTACTAAAAAATAAGGAAAACTATATTTGTTTGATTTACTTTAAGAAATTCGTTAACTATTATAGGATAGTTGAAAAAGGTCTAAAAAGAAAGGTTTTTCGAAAAAAACTTCGATTTTGTTATAATTAATTAAGACAATATTAAGTAATTACAACTAAACTTTAATTATACGTTAATTTTTAAAACCTCCAAAAATACCAAAAATATTAAACTTAAAGTCTGGCTTAAGTATTCGAAGTTCTGCTTAACCCTAAAAACAGTTATAACTATTATTAACTTTAAATAATCCATTGACTTTTCCTAAAAATATCTCCCAATATCTCTCTTTGAAAAACTCAAAAACAAAGGTACTATTTACGTTCTTAATATATTTGGCTTAAGATATGTCTATAAAAAGAAAACAAAAAAGCCTTATTTGGGAAAGATTATAACTATGAAACTAACAATGTACCGTTTTTATTATCAAGAAAACCAACGTAAAGTCAAAGGGTTTACTGCGTTTTTATATAATATAATCTACGGCATAGTTTAGTAATACCTCCAAATAAATTATGGCCTTTATTTCACTGTTATTTTTGCCATAAATATTAATAATTCTCGAATTGTTTATTATCTAGACTTTTTTATTTTACCGTCCTTTAATGGAATATAAAGCGTTGCCTTTACTAAAGCCAATATTAATAATTATATTTAAACCACTACAACTTATAATCCGAGATTAGTAATACTTTCGATCCTTTTATACTAGGCTTTTGATTATTATATTTTCTTTAATAGTTCTTTGATCACTGACTATTATTATAAGATTAAAGGTTTTTATAACTATTTCGGTTTTATTATTAACAAAAAACTTAGCCAAAAATTTAATTTATTTTCGGTCAATAAAAAAAGAACCTTTTTAAAATACCTCTTAGCCTCAAATAACCAAAAAATCATTATAAAATCTTTGGACTTAACAGATCTTTCCCATTTTCTTGTAATACGTTAAGGTTTTGTTCTTTATATTTACAATAATATAAAACATTTTAATATTAGATTTTTAATATTATTAAATAATTACACGTCAGTCTTAAATAAGGAAATCCTAAAAAATAGAATCAAAACCAACGACTTTATAATAGCCGTAAGTAAATTATAAAAACCACCGGTTAATAAATAAGGGATTAAAGAACATATATGTGCCCCATTTACTATAATAACAACTATTATTGGCTTTGGCCTTTTATTAAAAGCCTTGGTAAGACGGAAACCTTAGTTTAATCTATTAATTTACGCGGAAGTTCGAGATCTTTTGTAGCTAAATGACAAGGCACTTATAGCCCACTTAGAATCGTACCATACTAAACAGCTCACGGTAATAACCAAGGCTTAATAATTAGTTTAAAAAACTAGAAAAAGAACTTTATAAAAAAAAGTCCTACTTTAAATTGGGATTATTTAATAGGTTTGTTTTTGTAAATGACATCGTCAATAAGTTAGTATTAAAAGAAAAGGTCAAAAAGAACGGGTGTAATATTAAATTAAAAGATTTTATAAATAACAAAACATTAGAAAAATATAAAAATACTTTTACCCTTGATCTTGCTTTATAAGTCGTTTAAGTCACGAGTTAAATTAAAAGTTCTGAAATAATACGTATAGACAAACTTTAAGGTATAGTATTTAATGATATTTTAAAACTTACAATTTATCTCACTATTAACAACTTCAATAAAACGCCTTTATCAATTAAAACAGTGCGTTAAGTTAAAAAAAGCATGATAAAACAAGCCAAATAAGATTCCCCGAAGTAATAAGAAAATACCGGAAGTCAAAGTCTTATTATACTTAACCTATTAGCTCAACCCTAAACTTCTGGAAAGACTATTATAAATTATCTAATATAAAACGGTACTTCTTTATTACCCAAGGATACTCTTTTACCTAAACTCAATTAAAAGCTACAATTACTAATAAAGATTTATATTAACACTAAGCGGACTTTTGTACCTATTAGTTCGTAGTAAACTATTTTTTTTTGCCTTTATAACCTTTGTTGCCTCAGCTAAGACTTTAGTTATTATTTCCCTAAAATTACCCTTATTTAAAGGAACTTGGTTATCTAACGGTCGTTGAATTATTAAACTTGTCCGCTTTGGACAAAGCTTTAACTAACCTACTATAAAAAATCTGGAAACCAAGTATAAATCACTAGTAAAAGCAATAAAAAAACGAAAAGCCGTAAAGAAAGGAATAATTGTAAAGGCTAAGGCGCTAAAGAAGGCCAAGTAATGAGTTGTGATCTTAGATCATGGGTGATTAATGATTAATGAACTAAGGAGTTTTATTTTATTTTTTAATTTCTTTTTTAATACCTACAGTACTAGGCAACTGATATTAAATGATTAAGCGAGATCTCCCAAATCAATATTTCACCACTTATCTTTACTTAATAATAATAAAATAACTACTAATATAAATAATACTTTAAGAACAGAAAAATAATCGTGAGATTTGCGGGTTTCTAAATAATAAATTATGAGCGATTTCCCCCACACGAGCCTTCTAGTACTTTGTATGCCAGCCATTTGCCGCAATACAGGCCTTAATTCTATTAGGCATACTTATACCCAAATTATTAAACAATGCTATATTTAAAGTACCCCACACAGCCTATAAATAAGATTCAAGCTTCTGTCGAGCATATTCTGAGTTAGATTTGTTGTTTACAATATTAGGGAATATTTCAAAAACCCATATTTTAAGTAACCACCAAATATACTTGATGGGATTGAGATCTGGGGAGTAAGGCGGCCAATTGATTGTTAAACGAATTATTTTATACTTAAACCAGTCTTTAACCTTTCGTACCGTGTAGATTAAAACATTATTTTGTATGAATTCGTATCCCTAATCCAGGTTTGCAAAAATAGGGGCCACTTTAGCCTTAAAGATCTTAAAATAGCTCTCTGCCGAGTACCCATGTTTCTTTAATTTAAAATCGCGATTTATAATATAAAGGTTGCTTTTCCCGGTATCTTAAAAGGCTCCCTAAACCATAACCTTCATATTCTTATTCATACCATAGGTTTGGACCATCTCTTGGTCCCATTTCTGCGCTAACATATGGAATACCCATTCTTGTTTTGCCCCTTGCCCCCGCTCCACGAAGCACTTATTGGACCAGACAATTAACCCCCATTCCTCAATAGTCATACCCTTATACGCAAAGTACCAGGCTAAACGTTTAGCGGCGTGTATTTCTGTTAACTCGGGCCTCTTCTTACACTTCCAATTCATAATACCGTGCTCCTTCAAAATCTTCTTTACCATAGTCTTCTTACAACCTAGGTTACACGTTGTAATAACTTCCTTATATGTATCCTTCGGGTTTAAACGAATGTGTCGTAGTAGTTTTCGTTCTTTAGCTATTGTATATAATCTGCGCCTTGGTTTTCGTGGAAGGGACTTTCCCTTATCGCATATATCGTCTTGCTTGATGATGTATTTGATGATGTTACAATTAAGTCCGAGGGACCTTGCGATCTAAAAAGGTTTCGCGCCATAAGAGGCCTATCCTATAACTTTCCCGCGCATATAAAGACTGATTTCACATCCCTTAAAACGATTCCCAGAGATAGCGCCGAGAGGAGTATGTATTGCTGACATTTTGTATAGATTATAAAGAGGTGTTAGTGCAGGAGTCGCGAAAATTCGCGCTTTTACGCGTTTTCGCTTAATATCAGTTGGCGGGGACTGTAGACAATTTCCTTTTATACTAAAGCATTAATGGCATTGAACCTTTTTTCTCTTTTTTTATCCTTTTATTTCTTTTTTATAAATAAATATTTTTATAATATTTTTTTCTTTTTAAACGGCCCTAATTAGTTTGCTTATAAGTGATTTAAGTCAACTACTTTTTGTTAGTGGGGACAAATGTAATAAGCTCTATTTTGATCCTTTTACGATGCTAGAGCCTTAGGCAGGAAACCTCAAGTTATAGTTTATATGACTAATATAAGAACTCGTAATACCTTTGTTATTTAAAAGAATAAGAACTTTTCCACTTTTAAATTTGACCTTTGTGCTTTGCCTCGGGCTCAGTATCTGGAGCTCAATTTTACCTAGTTCTTTTGTTTTGTGTTGTCTTTATACTAATAAAAGACGAATTTTTAAAGTGAAGATTTAAATAAAACACCGTTGACTTACATATATTCATATATAAAGAAAACATAGTTAAGCTTTTTATATATATTAATAATATTGTAACCGCTGTTAAAAACAAAAAGGAACTCGACTAGTTCTATAAAAAGTTGTTTTTATAGTTTAACGCTAAAAACCTAAAAGAAATTAATAAGATTCTTAGAACTAAAGTCACTTGTGACAAATAAGCCAAGGTATTAAAGATTAACTAAAAACAATACTTCTAAAACGTATTCGACAAGTTTAAAATTACCCAAAAAACCTTTAAACCTAAGAAAGTCCTTATAACTAGTTATAAGAACCTCTGCCCTGTTAATAACAACAACGAATAAATTAATATAAACAAGTACTAATAAACTATTAAAAGCCTAATATATATAATAATCTTTATAAAACCAAATATTACATTTATTCTTAAAAAACTCAACCAGTTTATAAACAACCTAACTAAGTACTATAAACATATACTAAAGTCACTGTTACAGTACTTAAAATCGACTATTAAAACAAGAATCTATTATAGACTAGAAGGAGAGTACAACATTGTAGTATTTTACTCAAACACAGATTAGACAAACGATAAAGTCGACTAAAAGAACACGTCTAAAAGTATGTCAATGTTCAATAATAGCCCATTCTTATAATTAAATAAAAAGCAACGATTTGTTATTATATCTAGTTATAAGTCAGAATATATAACACTTATAACTTATACAAAACAAGGACAATAGTTCGCTTAAATTCTCCGTGACTTAAAATACCCCCAATTTATTAAGAAAGATACTAGACTAGTCCAAATGTTTAAAAACAACTAAGGCATTATTACCCTAACAAAAAACGTATACTTAAACGAGTACTTGAAGCACATTAATATTGCTTACTACTTTATCTACGATTTAATTAAATAAAAAAACCTAAAAGTCGACTATATCCTTACAAACAATATAATTACAAACAAAATAACAAAGCCACTTAAGTATGTTACGTTTGAGAAATTCAAAGGATAAATAAGGCTAATTAAAGACCTATAAATAAACAAAGATACTTAAAAGACTAGTGATCCTAGCTTATGAGTCAAAAGGTAATCAGACAAAAACGTGATTTACCCTAAAAGGGAGTATTAAAATATTAAAGGTTTAGTGCAATATCACGTAGTAACTTAACTAGGGTTAACGTTATAAAGATGTACGTTCCCTTATATATATCTATAGCTCTTATTATAGATTATATAAAAACAATCAAGTTATACAGTCTCACCCATTGATATCCTATTCTTCTGTGAATATAACTACTAGTACTTACGTATATACATCAAGTAAAGCCATACCTTTTAAGAAAATCTTTATTTTAATCAAATGACACGTATTAATTATATCAGTTAATAAATCCAATAATTACTAGTACTAGTCTAGGAAAAGCCATGGATGGCCTTGTTTCTGCATAATTAAATGTCTTTTTTTATTTTGAATTAACATATTTTATAGGTTATTATATTAGGTATTAAACTTATTTAATTATTGTAGGTACATTAGGAATAGGATGTTTATATCTACAATTATAAACTCTATTAGTTTAGTAAGAATACTAATCATTATTACTCTTATAAATAGGTAAGAACCGGCTTTAAATATGATTTGACTTTACCTTGCTTGGCTTATGTCAAACTTAACATCTTAAATCCGTTATAAAGTTTATAATTGGTTAATACTTTTAATGTTCTTGTTTAAGGCTTTAATGTTAATAAAAAGACCTTGAAAGAATTATTCTATTTATTACGTTATGTAGGCCTTATTATGTAAAGGTTTCTTGATCTTACTTTTTAAAATATAGGCCGCTTTTTGCTTTTTAAATTATAATAATATTTCTTATATATCATACTTAGTTTTACTTACTATAAATATAATCATAAAATTTACTATATTATTATTATTATCGTTGTTTGTTTCCTCTTGAAGATTATTATTATTTAATGAAGTATTTGATTTATTATCATGGGAATTATTTTTATGTTTTCTAGACTAGGTCCGATTTATGTTTGAATCAAGTCCATATCCTTCAGTATATATTAGTTAAGCCTTGAATAAGTTTTCCATAGTTCTCATTTTTTCTACTTTCTAATCAGTAAAATACTTCGTTTTTACAGTATCTCGTTCCTCCTCAGGGTATCGACTACTATGATAATCCTTTTTCTTACAAATAATGTACCTAAAATAACCTGGCTTAGGCTGGAATTTATCCCTACGTTTATTATTTTATGAAAACTTCATTCTCTTATTCAAATAATATGCACTTCCGTTAATAACATAAGATTAGTAATAATTTAAATCTAATTTAAAGGTCCTTCTGACTTATGATCCCGGTTTATGTATTGTCTTAATGTTAATAGTAAAATAAAAGCTATCCATTAAGGTAAAGAACGTTAGTAGTGCCTTAAATAAAGCCATCTTAAAAAGTGGGTTATTTAATACTCTTTGTAATAGCTTATCTTAAAGCGTTTTATTATTTTTTATATTGTTATCCTTAAGACCTAATTAAAAGCTCTGTAATTCCTTGGCGAAGCTCTCTAATTAACTTAGCATTGGTTTACCCTTTTAATATGATTTAGCTTAGAATAACGAGAAGATTAAGCTAAACTATTGGTTAAAGAACTTATTTATATATTCTTTTATCTTAAAATTACTTTGGGTAACTATGATAAGATCTTTAAAAAAATATCCCTTATTTTGAATGTACCGGTAATAATATATACTAGTTCTATCTTATAATATACATCTGCAAAAAAATTTGGTGGCAAATAGCGGCCGGCAACAGCTTCTTGTACTTTTGGCGCTTTTATGTTGATTTTTTTGATATAGAATACCATACACTAAGAAAAATTCTGCGCCAAAAGCGCCAAATTTTATTTATAGTGTTTATTTTAATAATAATAATTTTTTTTTAAGGCTTTAAATACTTAAGGTATTTAAGGGGTATACTATAGGTAAATACACGTGATTGACGCTAGTCAAGGTAAACTTTGCCTAAAAAAGCTAGTGCGCTTATTAGATTTTTATTAACGTGGATATTTATAGTGTAATAGGCTTAGCGAAGCTAGTTTATTAGACGTACACGTTAAAGTACAGCCTGCGGAGCGGATAAATCAATAATTTACTCCGATTGGCACGGAAGTTATTAAGCTCTGGCCTAATTCGCTAAAAGGCCGTTAAAAAAAAGACCCACTCGCTAAAAGGCGGCCTTTTGCGCTAAAAGCGCCAAATTGTTAAAATAGCCACTTTAGCCGATTGGTTAATTTTTCGGCGCCGATATTTTTTGCTGATGTAGATGAAAAAGCTCGGTTTTAAATGGAATTATTAACAAAAGCTTATTAATACAAATTGGCGAAGATATGTAACTTTTTATTAAATTAGTCCTTGGCGCTATTATATTAAAGCTCCTTTGAGTATATCTTATTAAAATTTACCAAGGACTTGGCTTAGTCTAAAGATAATAAATCTATTATAAACCATGGAAGCCATATTAATTCAAAATGAGGTCTAATAAGTCTTGATGCCATTATAAAAGGGGGTAATGTCTTATCCCTTAAGTAAACACTTGGCAGTGGTGTTAAATTGGGCAATGTATTATTGTTTGGTCTCTATTTTAATTCATTTTTAAAAGGCCCTTTACCAAAAGTAAATAAGAACTCCCTCTTTGAATTAATAAGTGGCATTATATTGTATAAATCCTTTTCTGTAATATTGACTTTGACAGGGGTAGGGGTGCTAAGTAAGTCGTTTTGACGTCTTAGTATAACGCCTAGTATTTTTCCTTTTAACGTTAGAGGTATCTGACCTTTTTTGATTTTTGGAATAAGGGAAAAAAGGGTTTACGTAGGTACAAGGACCTTTGATTGATTTTAAATGGGCCATATAAGGGGTATGAATATATCTTGAATATGATTTAAAACAAATTTAAGGTATATCTGGTCTTATATTTCTAATTATTCCTTAAGTTATTCGTTTTTTTAGCCTTTATTATATCTTTTAATACATTTGTAACCTTTATTCCTTTAGCTTTCTACACATAATAACCATGAAATTTAAGATCGTCCCTTAATCAAGTCCTCTTTTGTTTATGTATTTTCTTGAAGTTAGTAATTGTCCATTTATTAAAAAACTCCTAAAAATCTTGAAACAAGTACTTTCCCTTTGTCTTCCTATTACAATAGTATTTGTGGAATTTTCGTAAATACCTTATATAATTGATTAGTATCTTTTTAATTTTTAATAATATATTATCTATTGGTTTTTAAATTGGTGAGATAACACTTTTTTGTTCTTTTACCGGCTCCGCAGTGTGCTCCCTTAATTAGAACATCATATTAAGATAGGTTTAGAGTTGGTTTAGGTATGATTCTTTAAATAATCTATTAGTCTGGTTTTAAGGTGTTAATTTGATAATTATTGTTGAGTAATTATTGTGTTATATTTATTATAGGTTATATAACTATTGGATTTTTAATTAGTTGAAGTGCCTTTACTAATGTTTTTAAAAAGGGGAAGTTATTTGTCCTTTAATTTAGTCAAATGGTTAGGCCTTAATTAAAGGTATAAATGATTAAGTGCTTTAAGTCGATTTTATAGTTTAAGATCTTATTGTCTATAGTATAAATTGACTACTAATTAGTGTTAGTATAATACCGGTGGATTATACGAAGATATATTAAAGTAAAGGGGTTAATATAATCTTCAATAAAATGGGTAATAAAATCTGTGTATTTTTAAGAGAATAAGAGAGATCCTTTATTATATATTTCTCTAAATGACCCCTGTAATAGGTCCATTATAGTTCTAATTACCCCCTAAAATTGTCAGATCTATTATTCTTAGTAGCCAAGGCATAACCCTTGAAGATTATCATGGTATCATTCAAATGGCGCTCTTTGTATAGCCTGATGAGATTATATAACACCTGTGGACCAATAAATAGTGATTTAGATTTGATTTAGACGTCTTTTTAACCCGTGATCCTAGTTTATGTGTTGTTTCAATACTAACAATAGAGCGGAGGCCGTTCATTAGGGTAAAGAACGTTAATAGTGCCTTAAATAGAGCCATTTTAAAGAGTAGGTTACCTAATACTCCCTATAATAACTTATCTTGAAGTGTCTTATTATTCCTCATGTTATCATCCTTAAGACTTAATTAAAGGCTCTATAATTCCTTGGCGAAGCTCTCTAACTAACTTAACACTAGTTTACCTTTTTAATATAATTTAGCTTAAAATGACGAGAAAGTTAAACTCAACTATTAGTTAAAAAACTTATTCGTACGTTCCTCTATCTTAAAGTTATTTTAGGTAATCGTGACAAAATCCTCAAAAGAATAACCTTTATTCTAAAAGTACCAATAATAATACGTATTAGCTCTGTTTTATAGTATAAACGGAAAAGCTCGGTTTTAAATAAAATTGTTAATAGAAACTTACTAACATAAATTAATGAAAATGTATAATTTTTCGTTAAGATAATCCTTGGCGCCATTATATTAAAGCTCCTTTAAGTACATTTTATTAAGATTTACTAAAGACTTGGCTTAGTTTAAAGATAATAGGTCTATCATGAACTATAAAAGTCGTATCAGTTTAGAATAAAGTCTGATAAGTCTTGGTATTATTGTAAAAGGGGGTAATGTCCTGTCCCTTAAGTAAACACTTAGTAATAATATTAAATCAGGTAATGTATTATCGTTTAATCTCCACTTTAGTTTATTTCTAAAAGGGCTTTTATTAAGGGTAAATGAGAATTCTTTTTTTAGATTAATAAATGGTATTATATGTTAGAATATTAAGGGTTTAGTGCAATATCACATGGCAACTTGTCGAGTACCGTAGGGGAGGAGCTTCAGGAAGTGTGAAAGTCTTGAATTGTAAAGGAGTGTAGTAGAGCTCCCTTTAAGAGGGAGCTCCAAAGATCTAGTTATATAAGCAGTCTTAATTGGCTGCAACGCCATTGAGGCTCTATTAGTGCTACTAGTCAACAAACCCTTATTCTGTACAACACACCCCCTCAACTGAAAGCAATTATAAAAGCCATAAAAATACTTAAATGTAATTTGTATAGTATGGTGGCGTAAATGTAGATTATTATATAGTTGGGAGTAGTGCTGGTATAATTGGTCATAATAGAAGCGTCGTTGTTGGGGTAACGGAATTAAGCGAGTGAAATTATATTAAAGCTTTTGTGCTAAGAATTTGTGTTTTTTAGTAACTATATTATTAAAAATGGCTTGTACTAAGAAGCGCGCCCCCGCCACTGTCCTTGAGGTATTAAAGAAGAAGAGAGTAGGTTTTAAATGTTTAGAAGTTTGAAATTAATATGTTGATGTGTATGATGTAATTAGCCGGCGCCTTTCGGGTTGCCACTCCTCCCCTTTGTTTGTTTTTCCCGCTTTTATTAATCCTTTGGCGTTGTGTTGTGGCTGGGGAAGCTTATATTATGCTATGCTTTTATTGTATTTATAGTAGTATGTGTAGCGCGTTGGGTAACTCTTATTATGATAAGGCGTCGTTGGTACGATGTTTTTGTTGTTATAAAAACAATAAAGCTGGTTGTGCTGCTGTGCCCCAGGCCATTGCCGCCTTTTTTGCCGCTTATTTAGTGGCAAAGTTAATACTAAAGAGCTTTTGCGTATGTACATCGTTTTATATAATATTAAATGTTGTATAAAAATGATATGTGAAACTTTTATTAATTGGCTATAGGCTTTTACCACCCGTTGGGCTGTTATTAAGGTTGCTTTAAAAGAGAAGGAGGTTAAAGAAGTTAAAAATAAAAATAAAGAAGAAGATGACTCTGCCTCCGGTTTGTTGCTTCATAAGTACTATTCTTATTATTTTAAAACAACATTTAACAGATTATAATCTCTCTTTGCCGAGAGACCGTTGTGCCCCCTTCTTGCCTTGTTTTTGGCGTTGGGGTAGGTAGTGGTAATAGTATAACTGTTGCTATTAGTGTTGATAAACCTTCGATTGCCGTTGTCGTAGTATGTACTGCCGCTTGTGCCTTTGTTTTGATAGAGGTTAATGTTCTGGCTAATGCCGCTCGGCGGTTGGTGGACTTTTTGCTCTTATTTCTATGAATAAAAGTGGCTTTACAACCCGTAAATCACAGCTTAGGAACATTACCCCGGTAGTAAAACGGCTTTATAACCCCAAAGTCATAGCTTGGGAACATTTCCCTTGTGTTATTGTAAGACTGTGGGTGTGTTAAAGCGGCTTTACAACTCCAAAATAACAGCTTAAAATCAGGTCCTCGGAATTTACATAATTCTCTTTTGTACTTGTTGTCTTTTTGCAACATTAATTTGAAATGACATATAAAATGTACTAAATGTAAATATAAATGTGCCTTGGTACTTTTAATTCAAATAAGCTTTTCGACAATAGCTCGAACGTCTTAAAGGTTTAGGAGAATTACAAATACCTTAAACTTCTGTTAAGGCAGGTTCTTTGTTAAGCCATTTATTAGCATATTGTTGATGGGGAGATATGTTACCTAAAAGCTCTCCCTTTTGTACTCTTGTTATAGCCATATATTTTATATATTAATATGTTTTAATTTTATTAAGATATATTAGTTCTTTTTAATTATCAATTGAATCGTTTGTTTATTATTATAAAATATGTTTCACAAAACTCCCATATTAAGTATTAATTCTTTGAAAAAGCACTGGAGCGCTATTACTTCCTTCGCTGTCCTTGCTACCCCTAATAACTCTGTTTCTGTCATTGAAGTAGTCATAGTGTCTTGCCTTAAGGCTTTCCAAACAATCACACCTCCGAATAACATTATGATGAAACCCTAGGAGGAACATCTTGACTCTTTGTTATTTATAAATGAAGCGTCTAAAGTTATCAATAAATATATCTCCCAATTTTCGTATTAATAAACAATTGCTAAGAAATGTAATCTAAACAAATATCTAATAGTCCATTCGACTACTTTTATATACTAAGCACTCGGGTTTGTCAAAAAATACAATAATTGAAAAGCTGCAAATATAACATTTGGCCTTAATATAATGGCTGTATATAGGACTGACTCAACCTTCTCTTAATATTCCTTAATCTGTTTTAATATGGCGATTTTGGGGTTCTTGACTAGGTCATAGTTCGGCAGAGGTGTGCTTAGGTATTTCCTATTTATTATATTAAATTTCTAAGCCACTTTTTTTATATAAGTGTCGTATATTAGAAACACTGTCTTTGTGGACTGATCTCTAATTACACGTACCCCTAAGAACTATTCCACATTTCCCAGTATTATAAGTTTGTAGGTTAAGTATAACCCTTTGATGATTTTTTGTCCTTTATTATTGTTTAAGGTATAATATAGAACTTGAATATTATTAATGTAAAATGCCACAAAAACTATCTTATTGAAGTTTGTGAAGATATACGGCTCTTTTGCTAAGGGGTTAAGGTTCAGTTTACTTAGTGTTATCGCAAAGTCGCTGTACCACAATGCAAGGAAGTTTTTTAAGCTGTATAATACTCGATTGATTTTTATTATTATTCCAGGTCTTTTCCAGCCATTTGGGAGGTAATATAATACTAGGGCATTCCTCTTATCACGTTTGGTGTTAACAAATACATTAACTATATCGAATTATTTTACTTCTAAGTCAAATTGTATTGCAAACGCTATTATTACTTTAAAAGAGTGTGTTGTAAGTGTTGTGGCGTATGTTAAGAAGATCGTTGAGTCGTTTTGCATATCCTTTCGTACTATGATATAAAAGCGACAGTGAGTTAATTCGTCTATTAAGTTGACTTTGTACATGAAAACCCATTTCAGTAAAATGGGTTGTATAATGGTGTCTTCTTTAAGAATTACTCTCTAGTAATGTCAAGTTTCCAAATTAATGATCTCTCTTTCGGTGTCTTTCCTAAAGTGTTTACCATAAGCGTGGTTGTTTAATTTATTCCAATTTTTTAGAACCTTCAAAAGTTTCTTTTGATGTGGGTTGTATAAGTTAGAAGTGATTGTGAGGTCTGCTTCCACTTTAACACTTAAAACAACTGTTACTATTACTATATGTAATATAACTATGTCTTTGCCATTTACTTACATCGGAGTAACTTCATAAAATGTGTTAGCAAACTCTATTATATACAAGTGGCTGTTTTGTCGTAGAGCCACTACCATAAAATAATAGCCCCGAGTTACAAGTTTGTCATATTCCTTCTACATTTTTTGTATTATATAAATTCAGTCATATTCTTGTCTTTGTCGCTATTATTAGTTTATTTTAGCTAATATTTAGAAATCGTCGTCCATCCTAATCGCTATGGGCGGAACTTCTAGTGGTTTGGGAACCTATTGTTTAAAGTCTTATAGCCTTCGATTTGGTATTACAACTTAAGGATATATTTAGCGCGCCTCTTTAATACTTAAATCTGTACTTTCACTATATAAAACGTTCTTCCCAAGCTAATTTTTAATCATTCGATTTTTAATAAGTCTTAGAACATCTAAATTCAACCTTTTATAGGAAGTCAAAACTCCACTATTATTCTCAATGTTTTCTTTGTAAAAAACCACTTTATTTACCCCTAAGTTTTGACTCTCATAGGGGACCATATTATTACTCTCCCTTTTTTGGCTTTTATAAGGAACTATTTCATTGTTTTATACCTCCCAGTTCTCATAAAAAACTATTCCCATTTTACTTGTTTCCGTTACTCCTGAGTTCATTAGTAGTTCAGGAGGATTAAGGTCTATTAATATTGTTGCAGGTGGTTTGGTTGCTGGGGGGAGCATTTTCATAGGCGGGGGGAGCACCTTTAGTACAGTGATTTCTGTTTCTATTGGTTCTCTAGTATACACTTTAATAGTGGTATTTAGCGTGGCTGTTTGTTTTTCCGTAACATTCTTTGTAATGTTGCTTATATTAAGCCTTATGTTTAGGGAAACGTCGTTTTTTATTATTATAGTGATAAGCTCTTTTAAGGCAGAAGTAGTTTGGCCGACTAACTTCTCTTTATTTGGAGAATAGAATTTTGTTTTATTAAAGCGAATATTACGCGTTATAACAACACGGTATAATTGGGGTACCTAGATTCTGTATATGTTGGAAGCAACGTAATTAATCAAATAACTTAGATATCCCCTAAGATCGACTTTGAAGCCTCTTTTGTTTCTTCCAGCTTTTCTATCGTTCTTTACTAAGTAAGCACGCGCCTTATACATGTACTCCCCGTTCTAATTTAGTCTTAAGTCAGTTGATAGCCTTTTCATAATTAGTGGATTGTACTATTGAAAATAATCCCAAAACCATTCCTAAAGCATTTGGTTTAGGCTTTTTATCTTTTGTCATGCAAGTAATACCTTGTTATACAAGTAAACCGCTGTATTACATATTTCTGGGTATAGTTTCTTTGGGAGTTTCGTTTGAACGTACATTTTAATAGATTTAGTGATAATTTTTTATCCTGCACACTTTAAACTGCTAACTAGTTTTTTGGTGTGTGCTAGGGGGTTTTCTACTTTAATCTTTTTCTTTGTCGTCCAGTCTTAATAATGTGTCGTTTTAGAGATTATAATGATAGAAGTGTTATTGTTATACCTAATAACATAGATGGATAGTCTATATTAATGTCTTGTCTAATATTCAAAGTTCTATAACACCAATATAACATGGTTCAGTGACTTACTTACCAAGGTCTAGTTAAATAGTTTTCCACTGTATTCGTCTTTGATTATTAATAATCACTGTGTTTTATTGTAGCCTAGGGGAAAATCAAATAGATCTTAAAAGATTCTAAAAAATGGTCTAACTGCCTTGTTCTTAGACTCCCTCCTTAAAATGATGTTTCCAGTGTATGTTATAATATAGTCCTTACAATCGATTTTAAAAACACTGTTGAATTCTACCCCTCTACCTACATAAAGTAGTGCTTAAAGTGTTTTTTTTTCAAAATAGCCTGTTCTTAAGTGCTATATCTCTGGCGTTATATAATGAGCTCGTAGTGGCTTTTTACTTAACTAGAAACCTTGTTTTAAGCTATAACGGAAAGTTGGATATATTATAATTAAAAGACGTTTCATTATTACTAGGTTATAAAGGCAACGAAAGTAGTTGAGAGGCTTGTATTTAAAGAAGGTAAGGTTATATTTCCACTTTAGCTTCCAAAGTATTACACTATTTTAAATTTCCTTATACCTCAATGTAATGTTTTTTCTTAAGTACCAAATCCCAATGTTTGACAAAAGCGCTTTAAAAATAATGTTGATATTAAAACTAACCATAATTATAACATTGCTTAAGGTTAGGTCTTATGTATTTAAACCATTTTCACTTTTTAATATATTCTTAAAAAATCGTTAGCCCTGACTAATGACTAAAAGGCGTTATATACCTACCTCTACATAATCATTGTTCTTAGACTTCACAAAAATACCTAAGATAAACTTCCTCTTGTTATTAATAAAATACTAAACACCGCAGTTATTAACAAGTATACTATTTAAGAATGCGTATGAATTGCCAATAAAATCTACGGTATATACTCCTATTATTTTATTAACGTTTAAAAGCTTTGGATTAATAATAATAACACTAACATTTCCAAGGTATTTGCTCTTATCTAACAATAATGACGTCTTTTCCTTCTCCTTCTTATCTAAGGCAACGTTTCCAATAATTCAACTAATAAAAAGGATCTTCCAACTTTCCTTAATGATTTTCTTCTATAACTCGGTGTATTACGCTTCTTTGAGTCTTCTACAAATCTCCTTAATCTTGTTGTTGTTGGAATGATTCCTTAGTTTGTCTACGTAACCGCTGTCATAGGTATACTATAATCTCCAGCACTTAATGGGTATCAAGAAATGGCTAGTTTTACAAAGGCAACTGTTATCTTTCGGCTGTTTGGAGTAAAATCTGTTAGATAAGCTTTGTTTATTATAAGAACTCGAGTTTCTAGCTCTAGAAATAATTCTAAAACTGTCAAAAGTTTCTGAGTGTTTCTTAAAAAAGGCGTACAATCCATTCATTATCTTTTCACCCCCTAAACCATTCTTGAAGTACTCTTCCAAATTAACTCCAAAGGCTAAACTATATTCTTCAAACGTTATATAATATTCCCTTCCCAAAACATCGTCTCTAGTAACATCAACTAAAACTTAAGCGGCCCATGTCTTAATATAAACTGAAACTACAGAAAGGAAATCTCAAATGCCTAAAACGCTTTGTATTTCTGGAATATTATATACTTTAGCAAAACAATACTTCTTTTGTTACTCTTTATGCCAAATATAAACTTCCATCTTCCCTTTTCTTCCGAAGGTACTTATTAAAACTTTTCAATAATTTAAGATAATAGATAACAATACAAAAGCATCTAAGGGAGCAAGTTTTCGTTTAATTAACCTGACTAATATTTAAAGTCTAACAAGGTTCTTTGACTTATTATTATTAATGGCGTTTATTAAAATCAACACACTAACAGTATTATTAACTCAATTAAATAAGTGTTAATACCTTATACTAAAAAGCGTCCATTAAGCGAGGTTATTCTGGAATTCTCTTATACGAGTTTCCCAGATTTCTTTAATATCATTAAAAGTCGCTTCTAGTGGTTTAATAACCTATAAAGGCTCTATAAAAGTCCTTTTCTTGTCTTTATTGGTAGTTTCCCACTTATAATATATTTTCCGCTCATTATCGTTCATTAACATTATCTATTTTATAAATCGATTGTTTGTCTTAACTTATATATATTTATCAATATTAAAAACTATTAATCGAGATTTAAAAAGGTTTAAAACGTTATGTTTATCTAAATTAACAAAGTCAATAATACCCTTGAGTTGGGTATAATACTAGAATCTTATCTACTACTACAGCTACTGGCGATGATTATTTAGTAAAACGTTGTCTTTGTCGATTAGTATGTTTTAAGAAGACATTCTATTATTATCAAACGTCTAAAGAGTTTAAAAAAATGTTATTATATTAAAAAGGGGGAATTTGTACTTTTGAAAAGTTTTTTAAATAACGGTAAATGTCTTTCAATATTTACTTTTGCTTTTCTTGACTTATAATAATTATACTTTAATAGCTTATAAAATGAGGCTGTGGCTCTTAATTGTCAAGTACTATAGGGGAGGAGTTTCAGGAAGTGTAAAAGTCTTGAATTATAAAAGAGTATAATAAAGTTCCCTTTAAGAAGGAGTTCTAAAGATCTAGTTACATAAGCAGTCTTGATTGGCTGTAGCGCCATTGAGGCTCTGTTGGTGTTACCAGCCGACAAACCCCTATTCTGTACGACACAACTTGATTGGGGTTAGCATTATAAAGGTACGCGTTCTCCTAATATATCTGCAGCTTCTACTGCAATTTATATAAAGCAATCAAATTGAACAATTTCACCTATTAATGTCTTATTTTGCTATATACCGCCTTGTACCTTATAAATGTATATACTAGGCCACCCTTTTAATAGGTTATAAGCCTTAGCAGGACATAATTTGAAATTAATAAAAACAAGGCAATTGATTTAATTCCTAATAAGCAAAATAAGGGGATTCCAATTAAAGCAAAATAATTAAAGGAAAGCCAAAAGCAAGAAAGCTTTTTATATAACTTATACAAAAAAAAGCTGCTTGCAAATTTTAAATTAAGTATAAATTCTTATATACCAATTTAATAACTAGCGAACGACAAGCCCCCGCTAATTATATATATATATAATTGATTATAAGTCAATTTTATTATAAAATTTAATTAAATTATAAACATTAAATTCTTTGCTATAATTATTAAAAATAAAATGGGTAAAAACATTAAATATTTGCCGACCTTAAGCAAGGAATTTTATAAGAATTGGTTTTGCTAAGCCAAAATTAAAATCAAAAGCAAAGGTGTTTTTTATATAATTAAGATCACATAAATTAAGCATGTTTGGGTTTCATGGGAAAGAGGTATTAAGCTATTTATCATACTATTATTGGAAACAACGTTAAGTATTATTAATAATATTATTATTAGCTTTAAATGATTTGGAGGCATTTGGAATATCGAGAAAGCCAAGCAATGGGACTAAAACAATTTGAAAGCTTTGGAATTTTTTTTAAAAGGATTTAGCGAAAACGACGCCGTATTTATTAATAAATACAAAATTGCATTTGCCGTTTAAACATAATTAAAGCTAAAGTATAATAAAACCAGCTTGTTAATTGCTAATTAATATATAATAAATATTTAAATTTTTATTTGTAATAAGAATATTGGAATTGATAGATTATAAAGCAAACTAAAGGAATATTAATAAAAGGTTGTTGTAGCTAATATTACAATAAGAAATGTATACTTAAATAAAGCTTTTTTGCTTATTTTTACTTTGGCTTTTTAAAAGCAGGGTAGGTATATTGTAATAATTAATGGATTTTTAATAGTATAATCTCTGTTTATTAATAAAAAGATCAAAATTCTTTAAAAAAAGAAGTTCAGGTTATAGGACTTAAAACCTTGAAATAGCAGCAAGAAAAGGGTATACGTAGTATAAATCTAATATAAGCAGGTATATTGTTATTTAAATTACTATTTTTAATAGAATAATAATTCCTTAAAGTATAATATAATAAATATCTTTAAAAAGTGTTTTTGTTATGGATCCATCAACTACTTTATTGTCAATTGTAAATTCTAAACTGTAAGTTAAAAATACGCCTATAACCTTTAATTAAACCAAAAGAAAAAGAAAAAGAAAAGCACAAAAAGGACCTATAAGCCCATTTTATAGGTAAAAGACAAAAAATCTTCGCACTTAATAAATCTTTTTGAAAAGCCTTGTTTATTTTGTAATAAGATCTCCGCTTGCCGTTTTTCCCGCCAATATCCTAAAAAAGGGAATACACCGTTGTCTACGACTTTGAATTTAATGCCTATAATAAATCAAACAAATTAAACACTGCTTTTACTAATTCTAATAATAATATTATCAAAAAGGTTATGTTATTAAAAAAGTCAATTAGTAAAAGCCTTTCATAAGACTAGGTAATTGATATAAGAGCAAGTTTATTTATGATTAATTAATTCAATTTGTTTAAGAAATTAAGACCTGTATTTAAAGTCCATATACAAATAAGGGGAGGAATATTATACTCTTGCATACGTGGAGTAGTATTGGTTAAGGCTGTGAATAAAACCTCTTATTATTTGAACAATATATTTTATGTTTTTAAGCTCAATATGAATTTGGTTTTTGTAAAAAAATTATACAAAGGTGGTTATAAAGGAGCCTTTAATAATAAGAGTATTTGGATTACTTAAAGAAATAAAAGAGTCTTAAAAGCAAAGCAATTTCAAGGCTTATATATTATGAAATACATTTTTAAAGCATTTAAAAACAAAGTAATTAGAATTATTGGCCAAATTAATTTTAATTAACTTAAAGCTTTATCTGCATATAAAACACCCGCCAATAGTTTTAATAATATACCAAAAAAGGAAAAGGATTTAACTTACTATTTTAAGTATTATAAACAATTTGTATACTTTAAACCTAATAAAATTCGGAATTTATATAAAATCACAATCTTTAAAACAAAAATCAGGGTTCCCAAAAACCTAAATGTTTATAATATGTATTCCTTAATCAAAATAAAAAACCTGATTCTTAAAAAGCTAAGTTTATTATTAATTAAGATTTTGAACCTAATACAATTTGATGTTGCAGGACTATTCCCAATTATGATTTAAGGGAATAGGTATTTTTTACTAATCAAAAACATTTGTTTATAATAAGAATAAATAATCCTATTAAAAGCCAAAAGTAATGTTTACCTGGCATTTAAAAAATGGAAAATCCTAATTAAAGCATAATTTGATAAGAGGATTAAATAAGCGTAATTAAATAATGCCTTAAAACTTTTAAAGATTATTAATAATTAAAAAATGGAAAACGGAATCCTGGCAAAATTAATAATTATTGCATTTTTATATTAAAATGGATCCGTTAAAAAATCAATTTAAATAATGGAATTCAATATGTATACAATGTTAAAAAAAGTAAAGTTACTTTTCGAATTTTGGGATAAAGCTGCCAAAGCCAAAGTTTATGTAAAAAACCAAACGGCAATTGGATTTATTATAAACAATCAAAAGACATATCTTATGAAAGCTTTTATAAGAATAATATTATTTATTAATTATATATGTATATAGGGAAGCAAATGCTTTTATTATGTAAACAAAAAAATTATCCCAGCTAATAAGCAACACAATAAGCTTATTAATTTAGGCAAAGTGGCAATCTTTATGGGATATTCAAATAACATAGCTAAACACCTTAAAGTCTATTGTTTAAAACGTAAAATAATGATTATATTAAATAAGGTCATTATCAAAAAAAGCAGCCCAAGCGGATTAATCAACTTGAGACTTTGGAATTGTGAAGCTGAATTATAAGGAATTTCAAATGTTGCTTTGAATAAGAAAGCTTATAAAAAACCTAAGGCACCAAAAGTAATAAAATCAATTAATAAGAATAAAACAACTTTGCAAATTATAATTCTATTATTTATGCCTTTAGCTAATGTACCAAGGTTTATCAAAAAAAACATGCTAAATTATACTTTTAAACCTATGTCGCAAAACACTCTTATGCCTAAAATTACTTAAAATGATTTTGAAAACCAAACTTGCAAAATCATAAGTAAGGAAAAATCCACCTCACTAGCCAAGCCAAGTAAATCACTTAAAGCATTATAAAAAGGACCAACGCCAAGCCAACCTATAATAAAATCGAAAGCATTTTAACCAAATGCTAATATTAATTAATTAAAAGACCACCTTATGAAAGCTAATATTGAAATTGATTATAGTTAATTTCAAAGCAAAAGTCGACCTGTTGAAAGCCTATTTGTTGTTGAAAATTAAAAGGCACCCAAATATTTCATTAAATCTTAAAAAAGGTTTGGATTAGACCTAAAAAATTAGGGAAAGGCCAAAAGGATTTGAGCAATAATTGTACAGATGTTAATAAGAGAGGACTTTTTAAATTAAGAATTAAGCAATTTATATAATAAAATTGCATTTGCTATTAATAAAATAGCAAGCATCAAAATCTCATAAATATATAAATAAGTTATTAAAAGCGCATATACAAAAGAATAGCACGTAGCAATATTTAAAAAAATGCTATTTTTATATACAAATGACATTTTTTAGGAAGTGATCCTATTAAAGGAAGTAAATCTTATGTTTTGTAAATAGGTTTTTATAATTAAAACAATGGCAAATGGCATAATTGATTACTTTAAGGCCAAACTTGTTACATATGGTTTTAGTTAGGTATATGGCAAGGACTATTATTAAACGTTTGCTTCAATAATTAGAATGGATATATTCAAATTGTTTTTAGCGATTATTGCTAAGGAAGACTTGGAATACAGCTAATATAATATTAAAAATGCATTTATTAAATTAAAATTAAAAGAAAAGATCTTTTTAAAGGTTTCCAATGGCATTTCAGTTAAAAAAGGGTTTGTTTAACAAGCTCTTAAGAGCTTGTATGGTTTAAAGCAGGCTGCCAGAGATTGAAATAGGCTGATTAAAGCCAAGCTAATTAAATGGGGATTTTAATAAAATGCCGTTGATTTATGCATATTTATGTATAAGGAAAAAATAGTTAAGCTTTTTATGTATATTAATGATATTATTACTGCTGCTAAAAGCAAGGGGGAACTAAATTAGTTTTATAAAAAATTGTTTTTATGATTTAACGCCAAAAACTTGGGGAAAATAAATAAAAAATTTAAAGCTAGAGTTATTTGTGATAAATAAGCTAAGACTTTGGAAATTAATCAGGAATAATACCTCTGAAATGTATTTGATAAGTTTAAAATCACCTAAAAGACTTTTAAGCTAAAAAAAATCCCCGCGAATGGATATGAAAACCTTCGCCCAGCTAATGATGATGATAAACGAATTAATGTTATTGAGTATCAATAAGCTATTGAAAGCCTTATATACGCAATAATTTTTATAAGACCAAATATTGCGTTTATTTTTGGGAAATTTAATTAATATATAAGCGACTTAGTTAAGTATTATAAACAAGTGCTTAAAGCATTATTATGATACCTAAATTTATTTATTAAAATAAGAATTTATTATAGACTAGGGGAAGATTGCGATATTGCCGCATTTTTTTTAGACACAAATTAGGCAAATAATAAAATGAATTGGAAAAGCGTTTTTAAAAGCGTATTAATATTTTATAATAGCCCATTTGCATGATCAAACAAAAAGCAATAATTAGTTACTATATTAAATTGCGAGTCGAAATATATGGCACTTGCGAATTACGCAAAGCAAGAATAATGATTTGCTTAAATTTTCTAAGACTTAAAATATTTTTAGTTTATTAAAAAGAATTCTAAATTAATTCAAATGTTTGAAAATAATTAAAGCGCTATTGCTTTTACTAAAAATGCTCATTTAAATAAATAATTAAAGCATATTAATATTGCTTATTATTATATTTGTGATTTAAAAAAATAGGGAAACCTAAGGGTTGATTATATCCCCATAGGTAATATGGTTGCTAATGGAATGACGAAGCCGCTTGATTATATTGCGTTTAAAAAGTTCAAAGGACAAATGGGATTTGTGAAGAAGATTAAGGCAAAAAAGGGTACTTAAAGGATTAATAATTATGGATTATGAGCCAAAGGTAATAGGACAAAAGTGTGATTTGCCTTAAGGGGAAGTGTTAAAATATTAAAAGTTTAGTGCAGTATTATGTGGCAACCTGATTAAGGTTAGCGCTATAAGGATACGCGTTTTCTTAATATATTTGCAGCTTTTGCTGCAGTTTATATAAAGCAATTAAATTAAATAATCTCACTTATTAATGTTTTATTCCGCTGTGTACCGCCCCGTACCTTATGAATGCATATGCTAGGCCACCCTTTTAATATTATATTATATAAATCTTTTTCTATGATATTAACTTTAACAAAGGCAAAGGTACTAAATGAGTCGTCTTAACGTCTTAGTGTAATACCCAATATCTCTCCTCTTAACGTTAGAAGTATTTAACCTTTTTTAGTCTTTAGTATAAAAGAGAAAGGGGTTTATGCAAGTATAAGGACTTTTAACTGATCTTAAATAAGCCGTGTAAAGGGTACTAGGGGACTAATCAGAGATTAATAGGTGACAGCTTTAATGTTACTTAACTTTAATATAATCTTATTAAAAGTAATATTATAATTATAATAATAACTATAATAATAAGTATTTTTTAATTTTTAATGCTCCGCAGGCCCTCCGGAGGCCCTCTGGGGGCTCTGTAAGGCCTTTATATTAATTATAATTATATTAACTTAAAAAAAAGCTTATTTTTAAAACTATTAAACTATTAAACTATTAAACTATTAAACTATTAAACTATTAAACTATTAAACTATTAAACTATTAAACTATTAAACTATTAAACTATTAAACTATTAAACTATTAAACTATTAAACTATTAAACTATTAAACTATTAAACTATTAAACTATTAAACTTTATAAATAACTTAATAAGTACTGTATTTAATAATGTATTAAATAATTAAATAATTGGTTTATTTTATAATTCATTTTATAGTCTAATAAGTACTATTGTACATAAATTTATTGATTTTTAAATCAACTTTTTATAAAAAGAATTATTAAAGTAAATCTTTAATATTTACTTTTAATTATATATTAAGCTTAATATTTAAGTTATAATAATAATATTTTAATTTTTAAATATAAATTTCTTATTTTAATAACCTTTATTAATTACAATTTTTATAAATAGTTATTTATTAACTTATAAATTAAAATAAGATAAAGATTAATTTAATTTTAATTTTTCGATTAATTAATTATACGATTTTTTTTTTATAATTAATATCTTTATAATTATATTAATCATTATAAATCTGAAAAAGCCATATTACTAAGCTAATTGAGCTGATTTCAAAACAGGTCTTATTTTGTATTTTAATTAAAAACTCGTAGTGATGCACGATTTTTAAATAATAATAAATTTAAAAAATTCTTTTAATAATTAATATCTTTATAATTATAATAATTATTATAAATTTAAAAATGCCATTTTAATAAGCAAATTAAGGAGATTCTAAAACAGGTCTTATTTCATATTTTAGTTGAAAACTCATAATATTACACAATATTTAAATAATTCCCCTTTAAAAATGGGGCTTTTTAAACTTCCAGCACTCTTATACTCCCGCATTCTTAAAGTTTTGTTATATATCGTACAATCAACACCACTTTCTATTACACTCTTAAAACATTATAAAAATCACGTTTTAATCACGACGGAGTCAAAGCTCGGTCTACGTATTTATGACTAATTAAAAAAGAGCAAAAATTAACAGATTTTTTTACCACTGGGAAAATCAAGCTAGTGTAGAGATTTCCGCGTGACTTAAGTAGATGCCTGAGGCTTCTAAGATTCAAGAAAACGTAGAGACAGCTAAAGCTGTCAATAAGTGTGTTTTGGACGTGATTTAGGACAGATTTAGGGTATATTTAGTCTTATATTTTTAATTATTCCTTAAGTTATTTGTTCTTTTCAGCCCTTATTATATCTTCTAGTATATTTGTAACCTTTATTTTTTGGTTCTTTATATATAATAGTTATAGAATTTAAGATCGTCCCTTAATTAAGTCCTTTCTTATTTATATATTTTTTTAAAGTTAATAATGATCTATTTATTAAAGAACTCCTAAAAGTCTTAAAATAAGTATTTTCCTTTTGTCTTCTTATTATAATAGTGCTTATAGAACTTTTGTGAATATCTTGTGTGATTAATTGACATCTTTTTAGTTTTTAATAGTATATTATTTATTGGTTTTTGAGTTAATAAGATAATATTTTTTTAATTTTTTTATTGGTTCTGTAATGTGCTCTTTTAACTGAGACATTGTATTAAGGTAGGTTTAAAATCGGTTTAGATATGATTCTTTAAATAGTCCATTGGTTTAGTTTTAAGGTGTTGTTTTAATAATTGTCGTTGAGTAATTGTTATGTTATGTTTGTTGTAGGTTATATAGTTATTGGATTTTTAATTAATTGAAGTACTTTTATTAATGTTTTTAAAAGGGGGAAATTATTTGTCCTTTAATTTAGTTAAATCGCTAGGCCCTAATTAAAGGTATAAATGATTAAGTGTTTTGAGTTGATTTTATAGTTTGAGACTTTACTATTTATAGTATAAATTAACTATTAATTAGTGTTAATACAGTATTAATGGATTACGCAAAGATATATTAAAGTAAAGGGGTTAATATAGTCTTTAATAAAGTGGGTAGTAAAATCTGTGTATTTTTAAAAAAATAAGAAAGATCCTTTATTATATACTTTTCCAAATGACCCCTATAATAGGTCCGTTATAGCTTTAACTATCCTTTGAAATTATCAAATCCATTACTCCTAATAGCCAAGGCATAACCCTTAAAGACTATTATAGTATTATTCAAGTGGCGCTCCTTATATAATATGATGAGATTACATCAGCAAAAAATATCGGCGCCGAAAAATTAACTAATCGGCCAAAGTGGCCATTTTAGTAATTTGGCGCTTTTGGCGTAAAAGGCCGCCTTTTAACGAGTAGGTCTTTTTTTTGGCGGCCTTTTGGCGAATTAGGCCAGAGCTTAATAACTTCCGTACCAATCAGAGTGGATTATCGATTTATCCGTTCTAAAAGCTGTACTTTGGCGTACACGGCTAATAAACTAGCTTCGCTAAGCTTATTACGCTATAAATATCCACATTAATAAAATTTTAATAAGTGCACTAGCTTTTTTAGGCAAAGCTTAGTTTAGGTAAGCCAATCACGTGTATATATTCCCATGATATACCCCTTAAATACTTTAAGTACTTAAAGCCTTAAAAAAAAAAAAATTTTTTTACTATTATTAAAATAAACGCTATAAGTAAAATTTGGCGCTTTTGGCGTTTTTGGCGCAGAATTTTTTTTGGTATATGGCTTTTGTCCCTAATTTTTTTAATATACAACTTTTTGGCCAAAAGTACCAAAAGTATAAGAAGCCGCTACTGGCCGCCATTTGCCACCAAAATTTTTTACTGATGTACATAACCTCTGTGAACTAACATATTTTATACTTGATGTTGTTTTTTACCGTGAATGTTTTATATAATTATTGTTAGAATATTGAGGGTTCAGTGTAGTATCACGTGGTAACCTAACTGGGGTTAGCGCTACAAAGGTACGCGTTCCTTTATATATATTTACAGCTTTTATTATAGATTATATAAGAACAATTAAGTTATACAGTCTTACTTATTGACGTCTTATTTTTCTGTAAATATAACTACCGGTACCTACGTATATACATTAAGTAAAGCCATACCTTTTAATAAGTTATAAGCCCTAGTAAAATATAACTTAGAGTCAATAAAAGTAAAGCGATTGACTTAACCCTAATATATATAACAAGAGAATTTCAGTTAAGTAAAAGTACTAAAGGGCTAAATAAGAGCGCCTATAAAAACCAAAGCAAAAAGGCTATTTACAAATCGTACGATAAACCAAACGAAACACTAAACGATTTATAAACTTTAAAGGAGCTTTGTATATTAATAAGACAGGTGGCCTTTAAAGAGAGAGTTATTTATAAACCTCAAACCAAATGTAAATTTCCACACATTAATTCAATAGTCAATAAACACGACAAGCCCCTGCCAATTATATAAACATAAAATCTAGTTAAATCATATATATCAAATACCTTGTTATAATTATTAAGATAAAATGGGTAAAAATAGTAAGTATTTCCCGACTTTTAATAAGGAGAATTACGAAAATTAGTTCTACCGAGTTAAAGTCAAGATTAAAAGTAAAGGCGTCTTTTATATTATTAAGACAACTAAAACCGAATACGTTTGGATTCCCCAAGAAAATAAAATTAAGACGACTTTTAAAACGCTAACATCAAATACTTAATTTAACTCTATAATCAACAATACTACTAATAGCTTTAAACGGTTAAATAATACATAAAATCTCGAAAAGGCAAAGCAATAGGAATAAAATAATATAAAGGCATTGGAAATTCTTTTAAAAAGACTTAGCGAAAACGACGCCATATTAATCAATAAATACAAAACCGCTTTTATTATTTAGACATAATTAAAACTAAAGTATAACAAGACTAATTCGTTAATTATTAATTAATATATAACAAGTATTTAAAACTTTACATTTAATAAGGACACTAACATTAATAGATTATAAATAAAACTCAAAGAGTATTGACGTAAAATTATTATAATGAACTCAACGATGAAGAATATGTATTTTAATAAAGCTCTCTTTTTAATATTAACCTTGGCTCTCTAGAAGTAAAGCCGGTATATTATAATAATTAATAGATTTTTAATAATATAATCTTTGTTTATTAATAAAAAAGTCAAGATTCTCTAAAAAAAGGAATCGCGCCTAAAAGACTCAAAGCCTCGAAGCAAGAGCAAAAAGAGAGTGTACGCCGTGTAGCGTTAACACAAGGAAGTGTATTAATACTTAAACCACTACTTTTAACGTAACAGTAGTTTTTCTAAACGTAATATAACCGGCATTTTTATAAAATACTACTATTATAGATTACCGGACTACTTTATTACTAACTACGAGTTTTAAGTCACAAATAAAGAATACACACATAACCTTTAACTAATAAAAGAAAGAAAAAGAAACCGACGCGTTAAAACTACCCATAAATCCGACTTATAAGTTAAAAACAAAACATTACACTTTTACTTTATACTTAAGAAATCCCGCTTGTCTTAATTTAATTACAGAAGATCTCACTACTTTTTTAAAAAAGGATATATTATTGTCTAAGACTTTAATAACAATATTAATTTAAATAACAAAAACTACTCTAAGTCTATTATTTCTTTTAACAATAATGTTACTAAAAAGTCATATTATTAAAAGAGTCAATTAATAAAATAACTCTATAAGATTAAGTAATTAATATAAAAGTAAGTTTATTTATAATTAATTAATTTGACTTATTTAAGAAATTAAAATTAATGTCTAAAGTCCGTATATAAGTAAAGGGAAGAATGTTATATTCTTGTATATAAAGAATAACTCTAGTTACAGTTATAGATAAAACTTTTTGTTTTTTGAACAATGTACTTTATGTTTTTAAGTTAAATGTAAATCTAGTCTTTATAAAGAAGTTATATAAGAGTAATTATTATAAAGCCTTTGACAATAAGAACATTTAGATTATTAAAAGAAATAAAAGAGTCTTAAAAGTAAAATAATCTTAAGGCTTATATGTTATAAAATATATCTTAAAGGCATTTAAAGGTAAAATAATTGGAACTATTAGTTAAGTTGATGTCGCGCAGGAAAGCAGTAGGTCTGGTAGTGGTAGCAAAAGCGTTTGATTTTGTAAGAAGGAAGCTCCTGCACAATTGAAGATATATGCTAAATAGGGGCTTGCTTAGGTAAGCAACCCCATTTTGTATAATATACCCCCCAGTTGTACAATATATTCCCGATTATATAAGGAAATTAATATATAAGAGAGCTTTAGAAGCTTAAAAACAATAAGGAAATGTACCCCCCAAAAGCTAGCCAAAGCGCCAAGGGCAAAAAGAGTATGTATAACCTCGCCAATATAATTAGGAAAGAGGGGTCTATTAAATACACAGTTAATAATTAGCCAGTTACCGTCGTTTGACTATTTCAACGTATATAACTTAATAGCCAAAAGGAACTAAATAAGCCAACAGAAGAACTACCGCCTACTGCGCCCAAACTAGTAAAAGTCGCGAATCCATTACCTTTAGTATAGTCTAAACGTCTTTAATGCTTTGTACTAGGAATATGTACCCTACGCTTTTTAGCGTCTTTAGCAAACCACATTTCCAGGGTATTATAAGTACCGCATCAATTGTTTCCCTGAATTTGCCTTTGATTATAACCACCCTTTTTTTTCAAGTGTTTTCTTAAGCTTATTAAAGGTTAAGTCGGTAAGTCGTAATCAGAGAGCGACTTGTTGACTGTTTATAAGAGACATCGAAGGATGTGAAAAAGACTTTTTAGTTAAGGCTACTTTTATTCTTGAGCAGTTTAATACAGACCAGACGTGTTGTTATTCGGCTTTAAAGCAAAGGCAGGCGTTTCCAATTGTATTAAGGCGATTTCCGAATGTTATATAAGCGCCGGCGAGTTTTCCATTTCTACCTTATTATAAATACCTTTCCAAAATCATTCTGTACTATTTTAAAATACGTCCTGTCAACTTTCCTATTGTCTTAGCTTTAATGTACTAGTCTAAGTGTTATACCCCCCACTTAGGTACTAGTTTGATAGATATAGCCCAAAAGAAATCCTTAATTGGAAGAGCGCCTTTAATTTTAAAGAGCCTATAGCTTTGTACTTTAGAAAGTGCCACAAACTATTTAATAAACCACATTAAAGGAGTAACACCTTTAGACTTGGCTATTTCCAATAGTTATTAATACTTATTCTTAACGTACTTTTTAATAGCGTCGTCGCTAGGGGCGAACTTAATCTTGAGACCTTACACGACATTTTAAAAAGAAAGCTTTTTTTCTAAAATTAAACGTTATACTTAAAGTTTAAAGAACGCCGGCTTTATTGTTTGCTTTATTTAACTCCAAATTGCGAAGTATATTGACTTTTGGGCAGTCCAACAAACCTGCCTTTAAGTGAACTCCCTTTGTTAAAACTAGTATTATTCCTTTATGTTCTAAAAGACGGCTTATTGGGCCATCGGGCGTTATCCCTTAATCAAGACATCCCACAAATTACTGTCCCACTTTTGTAATAGCACAAGCCTTATTGTATTCTTAATATAAAGTATTTTATTAATCGTAAAACACAATAGAGGTTTAATAATAAGGAAATGTAAAGCGTTTTATTTATAAGGATTGACATAATCCCAGCTACTTAAAAAGGTAGCTTGACTCTTAAGCTTTATGAACTATTGTAGAAAAGAGATTTGGTCTTTTAAGCGCGTATGCGAGGTTTTTAGAAGCTTTATTATCATAGTTAGAAAAGGAAAGTAGCGTTATGTTAAAGTATTAATAAAAAGGAAGTATTAAAGCTTAAGAGCTAAAGAGATTTTAAGTAAGGGAGAACGTCTTGTACACCGTAGTTTAACATTATCATAGTCTTTGTAAAATAATACAAATAGCTTAAATATAAATGTAGCTCTTAACTGTCGCGCAGGAAAGCAGTAGGTCTAGTAGTAGTAGCAAAAGCGTTTGATTTTGTAAAAGGGAAGCTCTTACGCAACTAAAGATATATATTGAATAGGGGCTCGCTTAGGTAAGCAACCCCATTCTGTACAACAGTTGACTATAGTTAACTTAAAGTTCTATTTATAAATGAGGACAACTTTACTAAAATTAATGACGTAAATGATTTTAAAGGCCTGACCCGTGAAATTAATATTAATAAAGATTTAGCCCATTATTTTAAATATTATTAATGATTTTATTGAAAGGTATGGCTTTACTTGATGTATACACGTTTGATGTATACACGTAGGTACTAGTAGTTATATTCACGGAAGAATAAGACGTCAGTGGGTAAAACTATATAATTTGATTGTTTTTATATAATCTACAGTAAGAACTGTAGATATATATAAGGGAACGTATATCTTTATAACGCTAACCTTAGTTAGGTTGTCATATAATACTGTACTGAACTTTTAATATTCTAATATTCCCCTTTAAAGCAAATCACGTTTTTGTTTAATTACCTTTTGACTTAAAAACCGGGATCACTAGTCCTTCGAACATCTTTGCTTATTTATAGGTCTTTAATTAGCCCTATTTGTCCTTTAAATCTTGTAAACGTAATACGCTTAAGTGATTTTGTTATTCTATTTATAACTATATCGCCTGTAAAGATATAATCAACTTTTAGGTTTTTTTGTTTAGTTAAATCGCGGATAAAGTAGTAAATAATGTCAATGTACTTTAAACGCTCGTTTAAGTATGCGTTTTTTGTTAAAGTAATAACGCCTTAGTTGTCTTTAAATATTTAGATTAATCTAGTATTTTTCTTAATAAATTAGGGGTATTTTAAGTCATAAAGAATTTGAGCAAACTATTGTTTTTGCTTTGTATAAATTATAAGTACTATATACTTTGACTTATAACTAAATATAGCAACAAATCGTTATTTCTTATTTAACTATAAGAACGGGTCATTATAAAACATTAATACATTTCCAGATATGTTTTTTTAATTAACTTTATCGTTTACCTAATTTATATCTGAATAGAGTGTTATAATGTTATACTTTCCCTTTAATTTATAGCGAATTCTTGTTTTAATAATTGATTTTAGGTACTGTAACAATGACTTCAGTATATGTCCGTAATGTTTAGCTGGGTTACTTATAAACTGGCTGAGCTTTTTAAAAATAAACGTAATATTTAGTTTTATAAAAATTATCATATATATTAAGTTTTGAATAATTTATTAATATTTATTTATATTAATCTATTCGTTATTGTCGTTAACAGGGCAAAGGTTCTCATAACCGGTTATAAGGACTCTTTTAGGTTTAAATTTTTTTTGGGTGATTTTAAACTTATTGAATATACTTTAAAAGTATTATTCTTAACTAATTTCTAATACCTTAATTTGTTTGTCACGAGTGACTCTAGTTTTAAGAATCTTATTAATTTTTCTTAAATTTTTGACGTTAAACCGTAAAAACAATTTTTTATAAAACCAGTTAAATTCCCCTTTGTTCTTAACAGCGGCTATAATATCGTCAATATATACAAAGAGTTTAACTATGTTTTCCTTATATATAAATATATATAGGTCAATAGCGCTTTGTTTAAATCTTTACTTTAAAAGTTCATCTTTTATTAGTTTGTTTTAATCTTTAACGGTTTATTTTAGGCTGTATAAGCTCTTAAGGACTTACTAAACAAATCCTTTTTTAACTAAAATACTATCTAAAACTTTTAAAAAGATCTTTTCTTTAAGTTCTGACTCTGTGAATGTGTTTTTAATATTATATTAGTTATATTCTAGGTCCTCTTTAGTAATAATAACTAAGAACAGTCTAAGTGTATCTATTTTAATTATTAAGGCAAACGTTTAATTATAATTTTTACTATATACTTGGCTAAAACCGCGGGTAACTAATCGAGTTTTAAATTAATTAATTAATCTATTTACCGTTGTTTTAATTATATAAACTTATTTGTAAAAGACAAGGTTAGCTCCTTTTGAAAAGATCACTTCTCTAAATGTATTATTAATATATAAGGAGAACATTTCCTCAAATATTACTGTGCACTATTCTTTTATATAAAAGTTAACAATAGCTTTTTTATATGTCTAAGGTATTTTAATCTTTATAATCTTTTGTACTAGCGTAACGACTTTATCGTATATATTGTTTTATTTTTTATCAAATATATCGTCTTTTAATAAAATATGTATAATTATTATACAAATCCTCTTAGCTTTACTTTGGTTTTCTAAGTTAAATCTTAACTTTTTGTATAATTTTGTAAAATACTTTAATACTTTTAAGTCTTTAAGGACTTAATTCTTGTTCTTAAGTTAACTATGGTTAGTTTTAGTAGTGATGTCTAGTTGGTTAACAAAGGCTGTTTTATCGAGGCTGTTTTAACATCAGCAAAATTTTTTAGTAACAAATGGCAGCCGGCAACGGCCTCTTATGCTTTTAGTGCTTTTGGCCAAAAAGTTATATGTCAAAAAAATCAAGGACAAAAGCTATATATTAAAAAAAATTCTGCGCCAAAAGCACCAAAAGCACCAAAAGCGCCAAATTTTACTTATAATGTTTATTCTAATAATAAATTTTTTTTTTTTAAGGCTTTAAGTACTTAAGGTATTTAAGGGGTATACTATAGGTAAATATACGTGATTGACATTAGTCAAAGTAAACTTTGCCTAAAAAAGCTAGTGCACTTATTAGATTTTTATTAACGTGGATATTTATAATATGGTAAGCTTAACAAAGCTAGTTTATTGGCTATATATACTAAAATATAGCCAAGCTTTAGTTTCAGAACAGATAAATCGATAATTCACTCTGATCAGTACAGAAGTTATTAAGCTCCGGTTTAATTTACTAAAAGGCCGCTAAAAAAAGACCCACTCGCTAAAAGGCGGCCTTTTACGCCAAAAACGCTAAATTGCTAAAATAGCCGCTTTAGCCAATTGGTTAATTTTTCGGCGCCGATATTTTTTGCTAATGAATTAAGGCTACTTTAGTATAAGCTGTTTTAATTAAAGTTATTTTAGTCAAGGCTGTTTTAGTATAAGCCGTTTTAATTAAGGCTGTTTTGATTAAAGCTACTTTAGCGTAAGCCGTTTTAATTAAGGCTACTTTAATTAAGGCTACTTTAGCATAGGCCGTTTTAATCAAGGCTGTTTTAGTTAAGGCTGCTTTAGTTAAGGCTGCTTTTAAAGCTACCTTTACTAAGTCCAATTTTACGGCTACTTTTGTTAAAGTCACCTTTAAAGCCGTTTTTGTTAAGGCCGCTTTTAAGACTACTTTCAATTAAAACATTAAGAACAAAATCTAGTATGTCTTTTTTAATAAACTTTAATACATCAGCTAATAATATAAATAATAGGATAATTATTTAAGGCATTATTATTTCTTTGTCAATTAGTTTTATCGATTCAAGTGCCTTAGGTCTTCTACAAGCTCTCTTATTAAGGGCAACGTTTAGAATTCTTTGTAGTCCAATTGTGCAATTCCGAAGTCTTAAGTCGATTAATCTTCCTAGGTTACTTTCCTTAATAATTACTCTATTTAACATAATCATTGTATTACGCTCTAAAAAATAAACCTTAAAATACTTAGTTATATTCTCCAAGTACTTTATAAAAACTCTAACTCTTCTTAAGTTAACGAGTTTATTATATTACTTGTTTGTAAAGATCGTTTTCTTATCTATATAATAAAAGCATTTACTCCCCCACTTCTAAATATAGTCAATCGATAAGAGTTCGTCTATAAAGGCCTTTATTAGACAAGTCTTTTCTCCATCAATTATAAGTCCAATAACGGTCCGATTTCTCATATAACTATTGGCTTTAGTAGTTTTATCCTAAAATTCCAATAACAACTAAGCCTTTTTAAGTATTATACACATATCAAATTCCACAGTCTAAATTAATCGTTTAGTAGGTCTATTTTAATATAAAAATATAATAGTTATTGACTATACTAATACTCTGTCTTCAGTTCTTTAATTGTTTATAACTTTAAAAAGTTCAAGTATATTATTAAATCGTGTATACTTAATTTTCTTTCTAATTTAAAGTTTAACAACTGTTTTCTAGTCTTTAAGTGTTTAGTAAACGTCACTTTTAAATTTAATTAGTAGTACTTAATTTTTTTTTAAACAAATATCAATAATAAGAAAGAAATAACTGTTAGTCCACAGGGGTTATATAATCTCATTATGCTATATAAGGAGCGCCACTTGAATGATACCATGGTAATCTTCAGGGGTTATGCCTTGGCTACTAGGAATAATGGATCTGACAGTTCCAGGGGGTAATCGGAGCTATAACGGACCTATTACAGGGGTCATTCGGAGGAATATATAATAGGGGATCTCTCCCACTCTCTTAAGAATACACAAATTTTACCACCCACTTCATTGAAGATTATATTAACCCCTTTGCTTTAATATATTTTAGCGTGATTCACCGGTATTATACCGATATTGATTAATAGTTAATTTATACCATAAACAATAAAGTCTTAGATTGCAGAGTTGACTTAAAGCATTTAATCATTTGTACCTTTAACTAGGGCCTAGCCATTAATTGGATTAAAGGATAAATAACTTCCCCCTTTTAAGAATATTAATAAAGGCATTTTGATTAATTAGAAATCCAATAGCTGTATAATTTATAGCAAATACAACATAATAATTATTTGACAACAATTGTTAAATTAATACTTTAAAACCGGACCAATGGATTATTTAAGGAATTATATCCGAATCGACTTCGAACCTACCTTAATACGATGTTTTAATTAGGGGAACACATAGCGAAGCCAGTAAAAAAATAAGAAAGTGTTATTCTATTAATTTAAGAATCAATGGATAATATATTATTAAGAATTAAAGGTGTCGTACAGGCACGGCTGCAGCTCGCCTAAACTGCTCTCTTGGCATTGCACACTGTCTAAATAGGTTTCTGCCGCTGTATACCGCCTTAGGGGAGCACTTCCCCCTTTCACACTCATTACTTAGATTTTACTTAATTAATCAACACATTTTATCAATTCAAGTGCTTGCAGAGCCTGAGTTTTATTGCGCACATCAATTATAAGCCCCATGACAAAGCTATTAAGTTAGTATTCTTTTATACTACGCGCAGCCGATGAGATTAAAGCTTCCTAAGTTCCTTGAAGTTTTTGAGGTTCTGCGAGCTACTTGTTGCAAAGTTTTCACCGCTATTTTAACACACCGCTTCTTCGACCCCAACAACTTGCATAAGAGCTTAGAATAGCTGTGGATTTAAATCCTTTAGTTGCTCCTGACTCTTCCTTCTTCCCTTAATTTCTCGAATTCCTTGAATTTTTTCTTACGCTTTAAGCTCTTGAGAGCAACCTCTTCATAATAAACGACAAATCCATAGCTAAAGAGCTATTGCTCACTTATAACAAGCGCACCTGGCTTACATGGTTTTAAGCCTATGAGAACTTTTGTCATTTAAATAAAATCTGAACAAAGCTTGATCCAGATGCTCCTGACTCAGTGAGCTCACTGAACACAAAACCAATTGCTTTAATATTCCTTATTGTCAAATATAAGATTAATGACACACGAAAGGCCAAAGCAATAATCAAGGCTTAGGTTGCTTGGGAAAGAGATATCAGAGATCTTGAGGTTAAGGGAGCGAAACTTGACAAAGCAAATTATAAGGTAGCAACCTTAAAAGAAGTCGCGGCTAAGTTCAAGCTGCTCTCGACAGAGTACTTAATGCTTATGCCTTCTTGGAACAAAAAGGCGAGGAGTTATAAGACCGCTATAAAATGGGTTTAAGAGCATGTTGATAATGATATTTATAGCGCTGTTTTCTTGGAAAGCAAAAACACCTATGGGCGCAATTGAACTATTCAACAACTAGTGCGAACCCTTCGACAAGACTACGCTCCTTCAGCATTAAGTGTTTTGACTCGAATCAAGGAGAATTACATCGCAGTGCTTTATAGAGCAACTTATTAACGACTTAAGCTTATTGTTTGGATTTAGGAATAAAAACGTGCTTATCAAAAAGCGCTTCTTTACAATCTAAATTTTATGATAAGGGATTTAGCAATTCACACCTTCTTAAAAACAGTGAAAATTCGATTAGCTTCCCAATGGGCGCAATATGAGTCCGCCGAGCTTTAAAAGAACATCACCCTAGGGAGACCTCACCCAATTATTCTGGTTCAGTACAGTATAGTGTTTGCAGCTCTGGCTGAACAATCGCAATTCAAATCGTTCTTTAAAAAGCCCATTGGGTTATATTCAATTGCTATTCTTAATGGCAGACCAGATGCTTCCAACAACAATAATAGGTCCTCCTCTTCCTCTCGCTCTCGCCCCTTCAAATTGGGTAGCTTTTTCAAAGATTGCGCCTGCGCAATAGGTTCTCATCAACATAAGCCACTAGAATGCTTTCGATTGCGCTATTCCTTCAATGATTCCACTAAAAACAAGTTGCGCAACCTACCTTCAATCGAAGAGATTAAGGAAACACGCTTAAAGCTAGCCACTACCTTTACTAAACTTCAAAGCAAAGCAAATAAACGTGGCTGGAAGATGCTCCCTATTCAACAAATCACAAGCTCTTTTAATAACCGCCCTTCCAATTGCTCCCCTTCAGTTAACAACACTGGAGCAACCCAATCGTCAAAACCTTCGGCGCTAGCATATCCTAAAAAGATAATCTCTGCAATAATCAGCCCTCAACTGCTCAACTCTGCAATGGAAGCAACTGGAGTGTACGCTACATGGAACTTTGATTGTCACCTACTCTCCAGAAGCACCTTGATTAATAATGGAGCCGCAATTCATTTAATGAACTCAATTGATCTCTTAGTCCCTGGCTCCTTTGTGAAAGCAACTATCAACAACGCTATTGAGGCTGGTACTTCAAGCCTGCCAGTGAAGGGACGGGGTACTCGCCTAATATCAGGTGCTCTCAACGAAGAGAACGGGCCAAATACAATAAACTTAAAGCTCACTGACATTGCTATTATTAAGGATTTTAATGTCAATATCATCTCAAAGGCTCGTTTACTAAAGGAAGAAATCTAGTACAATGATTTAAACTATACTTTGCGCTATAAATCAGTAAAAAGCAACATAATTATCAAGAACTTAAAACGCCACGCAAACTTAGCCTTCTTTGAATACAAGCTTGACAACTACTCTCTTGCCCCATCAACTGCTCTTAGTGCATTAAAACGCCCTGATTTCGAACTTTTAATATTTCCAACAATAACAAGAAGCATTCGACAAGGTTTTCAATCAAGCAAGCGCTACCTAAGACCTCAACAAAACACAGCGCACCTATGGCACCTTTGCGCAGGGCACCTAGGGAAAAAAGCATTACAAGCATTAGTGAAGAATGCTCGCAATATTAAAATTCTAGGCCTCACAAGGGTAAAATGCAAGCAATATGCTTTATCAATAGCATATCAAAATATTAATCGGCGATCATTTAAAAGAAGAGCTACCCGACCTTTCTATCGAATTACCTGGGATTTATTCGATTATCCTCCCAGGTTTAATGAAAGCAACTGGCTCCTCTTAATCAAAGACAAATTCATAGGAGTTTTCTATGGCTTTATACTCAAAAGCAAAGGATTAAACGCAGTACTAGCTGCTCTCCAACCTTTTGAACAATGGACGAGACGGCAATTTGGCCTCTTTATCTATAAAATTCGCCAAGATAACAAAACCTCAATCATTGGACTAAATAAAGCAACTCAATTCGAGAAATGGACCCACGAGAGCGATATCAACCTAGAACTCACGCCATCATATACCCACAAGCCAAATGGGGGAGCAGAGCAAGCAGGCAAGAAAATTATTAAAAAAGCAATCAAGATGCGCCTTGCCGCCAATTTCCTTAAGGCATTATGGCCTAAAATCATTCTCGCGGCAATATACCTTTATAATATAAGTCCTTTAGCACGAAAGGCATTTAAAAGTCCAAACGAGGTGCTTCACCTTTGGTTCAGACAGTACTTTAAGTGGTACGACCCGAAGTTACTCATTAGACTCACCACTGATTTACGGCCTGACTGGAGCGGGATTTATGCGTACGGGTCGCGCGCATACCCATTATCAAAAGATCGAAAAGCGCTCCGCAAAAGGAGAGCTTTTAAAGTCGACCCAAGAGCGCACATCGGATACTTAATTAATTACGTCTCGTCCAATATATACAAAATCTGGGTGCCTCAATTACAACGTGTAATAATCATAAGAAACATTACTTTTAACAAAACCCTATTCTTTACCTTTTTTAATGTTGAGAAAGCGGCCGGCCAGCCGCGCGCAAAATTTTAAGAGATAGCCGAATTGCTTTAAAAAGATGAGATGGGGGCTCAGGACGCTGAGTACATGTTGATAAACCGCCTAAACGCCGACGATACGCTGCAATTAAACGCTGGTGTTTTTTTTGAACAAGAGCAATTAAGTGAAGCTTTGAAAGCTATGGAAGTTGAGGAGCCTATCAACTCAGAGGTGGCAACAACGCCTCCAATTGAATCTAAGTTTATAACCTCGGGGGTGAAGCAATCTCCCCCTAAATTAATGAACTTAAATACTAAACCTTTAATTAAGCTCTCAACTGACTTAGTGCCCATTAGTGAGAACTTGGGGATGAAAATACGAAGGAGCACTAGACTTCTAACTCACAAGCACCCTAATCAGGTCTCATAGAGTATCAACACATTAAGACAATTAGCAGCACCAAGCGCAACTGAGAGAAGTGTCTTACATGGTATAACAAATCCCAAAAGACTCGATGTAAGTGCGGAGCGCAAATCGATTCCATAAATTGTTTTATGAGCTTGGGAGCCACAAAACTTAAAGCAAGGTCTTAAAAAGCAACAGGAAACACTTAAAAGTATTAAACCTAAGCTTATAAAAGCTTCACCTTAAGCAACTAAGGCTGAGGAGCCTTTTAAACACAATAATCTCTATAATGCTAAGCCGCAAATAAAACAGCTTCTATTGCTTCCGGCGGAAGATCAAGATCAGGAGCTACCCGAACCCCTAAAAAGAAAGAGGGTGCCTCTAAAATCAAGTAATAAAAGTCAAAAGACTAAAATTACAAAACAATCAACGCAACCCAATCATAATGTGTACTTTATCACAACAAAAGAGTTATTAAAAAGCGCGTTAAACCCGATAAGCAATCGCGAGCACCTCAATGACTTTTTGGTTACCTTTTGGCTTAATTAAGAAGAGGTGCGTAATAACGAAAAGGATTTGAGAGCAGTCCACGCTATAATTGCAGCGTCTGTTCTTAATAATGTCGAAATTCAACAACCAATTACTCTTCCCAAAATTTATCAATCGCAACTTCCAAAAGCACCATTAAATTGGAAAAACCTTCAACACCACCCTCTTGGGGAGCACTTCAAAGCCGGAGCCATTACGGAGATCACTAATCTAAAGTCGCGCAACTGCTGGAGGGTAATAAAGCATAGCTACGCCTCTAAGCAATCGATTCCTTTGAAATGGGTTTTTATTTATAAGATAAATTCCAACAATTATTTAATCAAATGTCGCTTTCGAGTAGTGGTTAGAGGGGACTTACAATCTGAAACCTCTATTTTGTCAACATACGCCGCAACTTTAGCTGCTCGCTTATTTAGAATCGCCATGGCTATGATAGCTTAATTCGATTTGGAAATGAAGCAGTTCAACGTTGTTAATGCATTCATTAATGCAAAAAGAGATGATTTAGCTGCTTGCGTACGCTATTATCTTCCCAATGGCTTTAAACAAAACGGAATATTAATGAAAGTCGACCGCGCTCTCTATGGACTTAGAGACTCCCCAGCACTATGGTACGGCAACTTTATAATAATTTTTCAAACTCTCAAATTGCTTCCTTATAAAAAGGAGCCTTATATGTTTATGAATGAGCAATGTACAGTGTTTGTGGTGTTTTATATCAACAATATCCAAGTGCTATATCATGCTTCAGCAATTTCAGAAGCGCAATTGATAATAGATGGATTAAACTTGGCGTATGAGCTTACTAGAAGACAAGAAACGGCATGGTTTCTAAGGATTCGAATTATTAGGGATCAACAGGCTAAGACAATCTTCCTAGTACACGACAATTACATTCAGAAGGTTGCTCTGCGTTTTGGATTCGTTGATGGGAGCTGCCCGAGCACCCCATTACCTCATACGGAATTTATCAAGAATCCTAGGAAAGCAACCCCTAAAAAAGTCAAAAAATATCAAGAGAAAGTTGGTTCAGTGCTTTACACTGCGATCATATTACGCGCAAACATTGCTTTTGCAGCTTCAAAGCTCTCTCACTTCTTGACTAATCCCTTAAAGGAGCATTTCATTGCTATTAACTAAACAATTCGATATCTTTTCGGAACCCGATTTTTGGCGATAGTTTACACTTGCCAAATGCGCGCTTCCCATTTAATTATAGCCTTAAATATTTCCTTTGGCGATGATCTTGAAATTAGACGCTCCTCTTAAGGGTATATCATTATGCTCTTTGGTGGTTTGATTCTATAAAAAGCAGCTTGTTAAGATATAATCACTATTTTAACTACTCAAGCAGAGCTTCTTGGGATTAAACGTACAGCAAAAAAGGTTATAGCACTTCAACAATTCTTTTTAAAATTACGCCTAAACATGAGAGCAGCTTGAACAATCTTTTGCGATAATATTCAAACAATTCAACTAATTGTCGAGGAAAACGAGCGCATCTCAACCAAGCTCCGCCACATTAATATTCAAAATATATGATTACGTCAAGAATATCAAAAGAGTAGTTTTTTAGTGGAGTATTTACCCATAGGCTTTATGCCTGCGGATGGACTTATTAAGAACCTAAGCCGATAGAAATTCGAAGATTTTGTTGCTCTCATTAATTTGATGGATGTATGGGCTTAATTGGAGCAACTCTTTGAAGAAGCTCGTTTTTAAATAGCTTTCTTTTTATACTTTTTATTTTTTTATTTGTAATATTTCTTATGTTCTTTATTGTTTCTTTTAAAGAGCTTCTGATTTTAAATTATTTGTATTACTGCAGTATTCATAGTTGCTTTCAAGATTATTTTATTTTAGAAAAACAAACGCAACGCAAGCTATGGTAATAGGGGGATACTTTGGGGTGACGAAGGAGGTTCCCAAGCCTTAAAGAGAGCAATTTAGTTGATTGGAAGGCCCAAAACAACCCAAACAAGATCACCAAAAGAATTGGCGATCACCTTAGTAATCTCAACAATCTATTGCTTTGCAACAGCAGCTTCCTCCTTTAAAAAAGGGCGCACCCAGATTCCACCACCCAAAAGGGCACCAAAAAAACCAGCAGGGCCACCAGTTGCTCCCAAGCTACGCTCAGGAACAAACAAGCCGGCAGCAACCTCTCTCATCTTAGCCCAAAGGCCAGCAAGCGAATCGGATTGCTCCTCCTCCTCCTTCTTCTCCATACTCTTGTCATGCTCCTCTCCATTTTGAGTCTTTTCATCTATATATAAGAGCAACTGATTAATTGCGTTTCAAAAAATAGATTTAGAATATTTTAATGGAAAAAGCAACTTATCGTCAATGACCTAGCCAAGGCCATGGTAGCGAGAGGGGCCACCAACACCAACACCAAAAGCAACCTAAGCAGCGCAAGCTGCGGGAGCAGCAGGGATAGCACCACCCATCTTCTTCACTGCCAAATAGGCGCTTTTGAGCTCGGTCAACTCCTATATAAGTTAATATATTCAATTGTCTTAAATTAAATAAACTTACTTCAAAAAAGGAGCTCTCACTGCTAAGAGCATCCCGATACTTCAAAAACGCAGCCAAAACACCAGGGAAGGGGGGGCGGCAAGCATGGTTGTTGCTAGCGCAATTGAAACAGCGCGAGCCACCCACAACGTCATAACAAAGGCCTATGCCTTTGTTTTGGATTGCTCCCTCCATACAACCCCAGCAGGGAACCGATCTCTCCTCACCAGCAACCTTCTCCTTCCAAACCCGACCAATGAAAGCAGCCCAAACAGCGCGCTTACCCAAAGCCTTGGCCAAGGATCTCTTGGCCTATAAGCAATTAATCAATTATTTAAATAAGTTTCACATTCCTTAGATCAAACTTACGGGAAAAAAAATAGCGCTCTTGCAAGCAAATCAACAAAGTTTAGCACCCATCTTTGCAAGGAAAGCAATTGATTTGATTATTTGTTTATTTGATTGATTATGATTGATGTAAATCAAAAGCAGATCAAAAATCATTCTTTTATTAAAAGCTTAAGGTTTACAAATGAAAGGAAGCAACTCTTTATCTGTACAACGCAATTGTTTGCCTGATTTCTATCATTTCTAACAGCTCGCCTAACAGCCAACCACAATAGGAGCAACTCCCATTGCTGTTTGACTAGGGGGTGTGTCGTACAGGCACGGCTGCAGCTCGCCTAAACTGCTCTCTTGGCATTGCACACTGTCTAAATAGGTTTCTGCCGCTGTATACCGCCTTAGGGGAGCACTTCCCCCTTTCACACTCATTACTTAGATTTTACTTAATTAATCAACACATTCTATCAATTCAAGTGCTCGCAGAGCCTGAGTCTTATCGCGCACGTCAAAAGGGATGCTAGCCAATTATATAAGATATTTACAAAAGTTCCGCAAATATTATTATAATAGGAAGACGAAAGGAGAGTACTTGTTTTAGGACTTTTAGAAGTTTTTTTGGCAAATGGACAGTTACTAATTTTAAGAAGATACATAGGCAAAAGAGGACTTAATTAAAGGATAATCTTAGATTTTATGGTTGTTATATACAAAGAGCCAAAGGAATAAAGGTTATGGATGTATTGAAGGACATAATAAAGGCTGAGAAAAACGAATGGCCCAAAGAATAATTGGAGATATAAAACCGGATATATCCTAGATTCGTTTTAAATTACGTTTAGAACATATTTATACCTTTTATATGGCTTATCTAAAATTAATCAAAGGTCTTTATGCCTGCGTAAACCCCTTTTTCCTTTACTCCAAAAACCAAAAAGGATTAAATACCCTTAGCGTTAAAAGGAGAAACATTAGGTGTCACACTAGGACGTTAAGATGATTCGCTTAGTACTTTTGCCTTTATTAAAATCAATATTATAGAAAAGGATTTATATAATATAACGCCATTTGTTAATTTAAAAAGGGAATTCTTATTTACCTTTGGTAAAAGGCTTTTTAAAAACAAACCAGAGTGGAAATCAAACGATAATATATTACCCAATTTAGTACTATTGCTAAGTGTTTACCTAAGGAATGGGATATTACCCCTTTTTATAATGGCACCAAGACCTATTAAACCTTATTCTAAATTAATATAGCCTCTATGATTTATAATAAATCTACTATTCTTAAACTAAGCCAAGTCTTTGGTAAATCTTAGCAAAATGTACTTAAAGGAGCTTTAATATAATGGCGCCAAGGACCACTTTAACAAGAAGTTATATATTTTTGCCAATTTATATTAATAAGCTTTTGTTAATAATTTTATTTAAAACCAAGCCTTTCCGTTCATATTATAAGACAAAGCTAATATATATTATTATTAGTACTTTTAAAACAAGGGATATTTTTTTGAAAATCTTGTCACGATTACCTAAGGCAATTTTAAAATAGAGGAACGTGCGAATAGGTTTTTTAACCAATGGTTCAACTTAACTTTCTTGTCATTTTAAGCTAAATCATATCAAAAGAATAAACCAGTACTATATTAGTTAAAGAGCTTTGCTAAGGAATTATAAAGCTTCCAATTAGGTCTCAAGAATGATAATATAAGGAATAACAAGATACTTTAGGATAAACTATTATAGGGAATATTAGGCAACCCACTTTTCAAAATAGCCCTATTTAAGGCATTATTAACGTTCTTTACCTTAATAAACGGCCTCCGCTTTACTGTTGATATAAAGACAACACATAAACCGGGATTACAGGTTGAAAGGACCTCTAAATCAAATCCAAATTGCCACTAATCTTATATCACCAACGGAAGTGCATATTACTTAAATAAGAAAATAAAGTTCTTATAAGATAACAAGCGTGGGGACAAATTCCGGCATAGGCCAGGCTATTTTAAGTATATTATATGCAAAAAAAAAGGATTATTATAATAGCCGACATTTTGAGGAAGAACAAAATATTACAAAAACGAAGTATTTTGTTAATTAAAAAGCGAAATAAATAAAAGCTACGGAAAGCTTATTTAAAGCTTACTTAACATATATTAAAGGATATGGACCTAATTTGGACATAAATTGGACTTAGTTTAAAGAACATAAGGATAACCCTTATAATAACAAATCAAACACTTTATTAAATAATAATAATCTTTAAGGGGAAATAGATAGCAATAATAACAATGATATAATAAATTTCACAATTATATTTATAGTAAGTAAAACCAAATATAATGCACAGGAGGTATTATCATAATTTGAGAAGCAAAAAACGACTTACATTTTGAAAAATAAGATTAAGAAACCTCTACGCAATAAGGCCTATATAACGCAATAAACAAATCGATTCTTTTAAAATCTTTTTATTAACATTAGAGTTTTAAATAAAAATATTGAAGGTATTAATCAATTACGAGCTTTACAACGGATTTAAGACGTTAAGCTCAACATAAGCTAAATAGGGCAAAGTTGGATCATATTCAAAACCGGTTTTTGCCTGTTTATAAGAATAATAACAGTTAATATTTTTATTAAATTAATAAAGTTTATAATTATAAATACGAACATCCTATTCCTAGTGTATTTATAATAGCTAGATAAGCTTAATGCTTAATACAATAACCTATGGAATATATTAGTTCAAAGTAAGAAAAGACATTTGATTATACAAAAACAAGGCTATCCATAGCTTTTTTTTTAAACTAACGCCAGTAATTACTGAATTTATTAATTAATATTATTAATACGTATCATTTAATTAAAATAAAGATTTGGAGATTATACAAGCGATTTAGGCATCCTTTGATATAACGCCTATAATACTTATTAAACCAAGCTAGCCACATTTTTGATTTTAATATTATACTTAAAGTTAAAGAAATATATGAGCATTGCCAAAAACACGCAAATGCTTTATATAAATTTTGATTTAAGTTGTAAAATGACGTAAATTTCAATTACATAATTTACGTTAATATAATATAATTTGGAGAAAGATATACTTTTTATATAGTTAATAAAGCCACCAGTTTTGAAGTAGCGAAGCTACTTTAGAAGAAACCCGGATTGGCTACGGCTTAGGCCACATTTAATGTTTTTAAATTAGTATAAATAAACATATATATTGGACTTCTTAATTTTGTAATATACGATTATAGGACTAATTTCAATTTTAAGGAATTCTGTAGTTCTTTACGCTTTATTGGGAATATTCCAAAGCTTGTCCCTATGAAAGTACATTATTTGATTGGTAAAGTAGAGAGATATTATTGTTTACTCTAATGTGCTTACAAAATTGTCGTACAGGCACGGCTGCAGCTCGCCTAAACTGCTCTCTTGGCACTGCACACTTTCTAGATAGGGTTCTGCCACTGTATACCGCCTTAGAGGAGCACTTCCCCTTTTCACACTTTTTACTTAGATTTTACTTAAAAATCAATACATTTTATCAATTTAAGTGCTTGTAGAGCCTAAGTCTTATTGCGCACGTCAATTATGAGCCTTATGACAAAGCTATTAAGTTAGTATTTTTTTATACTACGCGCAGCCAATAAAATTAAAGTTCCCTAAGTTCCTTGGAGTTCTTAAGATTTTGCGAACTACTTGTTATAGAGTTTTCACTATTATTTTAACATACCGCTTCTTCAACCCTAACAACTTATATAAAAACCTAAAAAAGCTGTGGATTTAAATCCTTTAATTGTTTCTTACTTTTCCTTTTTCCCTTAATTCCTCGAATTCCTCGAATTTTCCCTTACGCTTCAAGCTTTCGAGAGCAACCTCTCTACGATAAACGATAAATCCATAGTTAAAAAGCTATTGTTCATTTACAATAAGCGCACTTAATTTATATAGTTTCAGGCTTATAAAAACTTTTATTGTTTGAATAAAGTTTGGACAAAGCTTGATTTAAATGTTCTTAACTTAATAAATCTACTAAACATAAAATTAATTATTCCAACACTTCTCACTATCAAATATAAGATTAATAATACACAAAAGGCCGAAATAATAATCAAGGCTTAGGTTACTTAAGAAAGAGATATCAAAAACCTTAAGGCTAAGAAAGCAAAACCTAATAAAGCAAATTATAAGGTAACGACTTTAAAAAAGGTTGCGGCTAGATTTAAGCTATTTTTAACAAAATACTTAATGCTTATACTTTCTTAAAACAAAAAGGCGAAAAGCTATAAGGCCGTTATAAAATGGGTTTAAAAGCACATTAATAATGACGTTTATAACGTTGTTTCATTAAAAAGCAAAAACACCTACGGGCGCAATTGAATTATTTAACAACTAATGTAAATCCTCTAACAAAACTACGCTTTTTAATATTAAGTATTTTGATTTAAATTAAGAAGAACTACACCGCAATGCTTCATAAAGCAATCTATCAATAACTTAAGCCTACTATTTGGATTTAGAAATGAAAACGTGCTTATTAAGAAGCGCTTTTTTATAATTTGGATTTTGTAATAAAGGATTTAATAACTTATACTTTTTTAAAAATAATAAAAATTTAATTAGTTTTCTAATAGGCATAACATAAGTCCGCTGAGCTTTGGAAGAATATCACCTTAAGAAAATTTCACCTAATCACTTTAATCCAGTATAATATAGTATTTATAACTTTGGCTAAACAATTATAACTCAAATCATCCTTTAAAAAGCCCATTGGATTATATTTAATTATTATTTTTAATAGCAGGCCAAATGCTTCCAATAATAACAACAGGTCTTCCTTTTCCTCTTGCTTTCGCCCCTCTAAATTGGGTAACTCTTTTAAGGACTGCGCTTGCGTAATGGGTTCTTATTAACATAAGCCATTAAAATGCTTTTAATTGCGCTATTCCTTTAATAATTCCACTAAAAACAAGTTGTGCAATTTACCTTTAATTGAAGAGATTAAGAAGATACGCTTAAAGCTAGCCATTACTTTTACTGAACTTTAAAATAAAGCAAATAAACGTGGCTGAAAAATGTTCCTTATTTAACAAATCATAGGCTCTTCTAACAACCGCCTTTCTAATTGCTCCTTTTTAGTTAATAATATTGGAATAACCTAATTATTAAAACCTTTGGCGCCAACATATCTTAAAAAAATAGTCTTTACGATAATCAGCCTTTAATTGCTTGATTTTGTAATAAAAGCAATTGAAGTATACGTTATATAAGACTTTAATTATTACTCACTTTTTAAAAGTACTTTGATTAATAACGAAGCCGTAATTTATTTAATGAACTCAGTTGATTTTTTGGTCCTTGGCTTTTTTATAAAAGCAATTGTTAATAATATTATTAAGGTTGGTACTTTAAGCTTATTAATAAAAGGACAGGGTATTCGCTTAATGTCAAATGCTCTCAATAAAAAAAACAGGCCAAATATAATAGACTTAAAGCTTACTAACGTTGTTATTATTAAAGGTTTTAATGTTAATATTATCTTAAAGGCTTATTTACTAAAAGAAGGAATCTGGTACAATAGTTTAAACTATACTTTGCGCTATAAATTGGTAAAAAACAACGTAATTGTTAAAAACTTAAAACGCCACGTAAATTTAGCTTTCTTTAAATATAAACTTAATAATTACTCTTTTGTTTTGTTAATTATTTTTAGTGTATTAAAACGCCTTGATTTTGAACTTTTAATATTTTTAATAATAATAAGGAGTATTTAACAAGGCTTTTAATCAAGTAAGTGTTACCTGAGACCTTAATAAAACATAGCGTACTTGTGGCACTTTTGCGCAAGGCACCTAAGGAAAGAAGCACTACAAATATTAATGAAGAATATTTATAATATTAAAATTCTAGGCCTTATAAAGATAAAATACAAGTAATGTATTTTGGTAATAGTATATCAAAATGTTAGTCGGCAATTATTTAAGAGAAGAGTTATTTAACCTTTTTATTAAATCACCTGGGATTTATTCAATTATTTTCCTGGGTTTGACGGAAGCAATTGGTTCTTTTTAATCAAAAACGAATTCACAGGAGTTTTTTATAGCTTTATATTTAAAAACAAAGGATTAAACGTAATACTAATTGTTTTTTAACCTTTTGAATAGTGGATGAGACAGTAATTTGGCTTTTTTATCTATAAAATTCGCTAAAATAACAAAACCTCAATTATTGGATTAAATAAAATAACTCAATTTAAAAAATGGACCTATAAAAGTAGTATTAATTTAGAACTTACGCTATTATATACCTATAAGCTAAATGAGGAAATAAAGCAAGTAGGCAAGGAAATTATTAAAAAAGTAATTAAGATATGTCTTGCCGCTAATTTCCCTAAGGTATTATGGCCTAAAATTATTTTTGCGATAATATACTTTTATAATATAAGTCTTTTAATATAAAAGGTATTTAAAAGTCTAAATAAGATACTTTACTTTTGATTTAAATAGTACTTTAAATGATACAACCTAAAATTATTCATTAAACTTACCATTAATTTACGGCTTGATTAAAGCGGGATTTATATATACAAATCGCGCGTATACCTTTTATTAAAAAATCAAGAAGCGCTTCGCAAAAGGAAAGCTTTTAAAATCGATCCAAAAGCGCACATCGGGTATTTGATTGGTTATGTCTTATTTAATATATATAAGATCTGGGTGCCTTAATTATAATGTGTAATAATCACAAAAAACGTCATTTTTAACAAAACCTTATTCTTTACTTTTTTTAATATTAAGAGAGCGGCCGGCCAATTGTGCGCAAGATTTTAAGAAATAACCAAATTGCTTCAAAAAAACAAGATAGGGGCTTAAGACGTTAAATATATGTTAATAAACCGCCTAAACGCCAACAATACGCTATAATTAAACGCTGGTATTTCTTCTAAACAAAAACAACTAAATAAAGCTTTAAAAGCTATAAAAATTAAGGAGCTTATTAATTCGGGGGTAGTAATAACGCCTCCAATTAAATCTAAGTTTATAACCTTGGGGGTAAAGCAATTTCCCCCTAAATTAATAAACTTAAATATTAAACCTTTAATTAAGCTTTTAACTAATTTAATACCCGTTAATAAAAACTCAAGGGTGAAAATACAAAGGAGCATTAAACTTCTAACTCACAAGTACCTTAATCAGGTCTCACAAAGTGTCAACATATCAAAACAATTAGCAGTACTAAGCGCAATTAAAAAAAATGTTTTATGTGGTATAACAAATCCCAAAAGACTTAATATAGGTGTAAAGCGTAAATTAATTTTATAAGTTGTTTTATAAGCTTGGGAATTATACAACTTAAAGCAAGATTTTAAAAAGCAACAAAAAATACTTAAAAGTATTAAACCTAAGCTTATAAAAGCTTTACCTCAAGTAATTAAGGCTAAGGAGCCTTTTGAATACAATGATCTTTATAATACTAAGCCGCAAATAAAATAGCTCCTATTATTCCCAGCAAAAGATCAAAATTAAGAGTTACCTGAACCCTTGAAAAGGAAGAAGGTATTTTTAAAATCAAATAATAAAGGTCAAAAAACTAGAGTTATAAAACAATTAACGTAACCTAATTATAATATATACTTTACCATAATAAAAAAGTTATTAAAAAGTGTATTAAACCCAATAAGTAATTGCAAGCATTTTAAAAACTTTTTAGTTACCTTTTGGCTTAATTAAAAAAAAGGTGCGCAATAACGGAAAAGATTTGAAAGCAATTTACGCTATAATTGTAGCGTTTGTTCTTAATAATGTTGAAATTCGACAACTAATTGCTCTTCCTAAAATTCATTAATTGTAACTTTTAAAGGTACTATTAAATTGAAGAGATCTTTAACATTATCGTTTTGGGGAGCACTTTAGAGCCGGAGTTATTATGAAGATTATTAATCTAAAGTCGCGCAACTATTGGAGGGTAATAAAATACAGTTACGCCTTTGAGTAACCAATTTTTTTGAAGTAGGTTTTTATTTATAAGGTAGATTTCAACGGTTATTTAACCAAATGTTGCTCTTAAGTAATGGTTAAAAGGGACTTATAATCTAAAACCTTTATTTTATTAACATACGCCGTAATTCTAATTGCTTGCTTATTTAAAATTGCTATAGCTATAATAATTTAATTCGATTTGGAAATAAAATAGTTCAACGTTATTAATATATTTATTAATATAAAGAAAAATAATTCAATTGCTTGCGTATGTTATTATTTTCCTAATAACTTTAAACAAAATAAAATGTTAATAAAGGTCGATCGCGCTTTTTATAAACTCAAAAACTTTTTAATATTATAATACGGCAATTTTATAATAATTTTTTAAATTCTTAAGTTGTTTTTTTGTAAAAAGAAGCCTTGTATGTTTATGAATAAGTAACGTATAGTGTTTGTGGTGTTTTATGTCAACGATATTTAAGTGTTATATTACGCTTTAATAATTCTAAAAGCGCAATTGATAATAGATGGATTAAATTTGGCGTATGAACTTATTAAAGGACAAAAAATGGTATGGTTTTTAGGGATTTGAATTATTAAGGATTAATAGGCTAAGACAATTTCTTTAGTATATAACAATTATATTTAAAAGGTTGCTTTGCGTTTTGGATTTATTGATAGGAATTGCCTAAGCACCCTATTATCTTATACGGAATTTATTAAGAATTTTGGGAAAGTAACCCTTAAAGAAGTCAAGGAATATTAAAAGAAAGTTGGTTTAGTGCTTTATATTACGATTATATTGCGCGCAAACGTTGTTTTTGTAGTTTTAAAGCTTTTTTACTTTTTAATTAATTTCTTAAAAAAGCATTTTATTGTTATTAATTAGACAATTCGATATCTTTTTAGAACCCGATTTTTGGCAATAATTTACATTTGCCAAATGCGCGCTTTTTATTTAATTATAGCCTTAGATACTTCTTTTGGTAATGATCTCAAAATTAGACGTTTCTCTCAAAAGTATATTATTATGTTTTTTAGTGGTTTGATTTTATAGAGAATAGTTCGTTAAAATACAATCATTATTTTAATTATTTAAGCAAAGCTTTTTGAGGTTAAACGTATAATAAAAGAGGTTATGGTACTTTAATAATTTTTTTTAAAATTACGCCTAAGTATAAGAGCAGTTTGAATAATCTTTTGCGATAATATTTAAATAATTTGACTGATTATCAGGGAAAACAAGCGTATCTTAACCAAACTCTGCTATATTAATATTTAAAATATATGGTTACATTAAGAATATTAAAAGGGTAATTTTTTAGTAAAGTATTTATCCACAGGCTTTATGCTTGCGAATGGATTTACTAAAAACCTAAGCTAACAAAAATTCAAAGATTTTGTTGCTCTCCTTAATTTGATGGATATACGGGCTCAATTAGAGTAACTCTCTAAAGAAGCTCGTTTTTAAACAGCTTTCTTTTTACACTTTTTATTTTTTTATTTGTAATATTTTTTATGTTTTTTATTGTTTTTTTTAAAGAGCTTTTGATTTTGAATTATTTATATTACTATAATATTCACAATTGCTTTTAAAATTATTTTATTTTAAAAAAACAAACGTAACATAAGCTATAATAACGGAAGGACATTTTAGGGTAATAAAAAAGGTTCTTAAGCTTTAAAAAGAGCAATTTAATTGACTAAAAGGCCTAAAACAACCTGAATAAGATTATTAAAAAAATTGGTAATTACCTTAGTAATCTTAACAATTTGTTGCTTTATAATAACAGCTTTTTTTTTTAAAAGAGGGCGCACTTGGATTTTATTACTTAAAAGGGTACTAAAAAGACCAATAAGGCCACTAATTATTTCTAAGTTACGCTCAGGGATAAACAAGCCCGTAATAACCTTTCCTATTTTAGCCTAAAGGCTAATAAGCGGATTAAAAAAAAAAAAAATTTCTTTATACCCTTGTTATACTTCTCTTTATTCTAAGTCTTTTTATTTACATATAAAAACAATTGATTAATTGTGTTTTAGAAAATAGATTTAGAATATTTTAATAAAAAAAGCAACTTACTGTTAATAACCTAGCTAAAGCCGTAATAGCAAAAGGGGCCACTAATACTAATACCAAAAGTAACCTAAGTAGCGCGAGCTGCAAGAGCAGTAAGAATAATATCACCCATCTTCTTCACTGCCAAATAAGCGCTTTTGAACTTGGTTAATTTTTATATAAATTAGTATATTTAATTGTCTTAAATTAAATAAACTTACTTTAAAAAAGGAGTTCTTATTATTAAAAGTATCCTAATATTCTAAGAACGTAGCTAAAATACTAAAAAAAGGGGGGCGGTAAGTATAATTATTATTAGCGCAATTAAAATAGTATAAGCTACTTATAACGTCGTAATAAAGGCCTGTGCCTTTGTTTTGGATTGCTTTTTTTATATAACCCTGATAAGGGACTAATCTTTCTTTACTAATAACCTTTTTTTTTGAACCTGATTAATAGGAGCAGCTTAAATAACCCGCTTACTTAAAGCCTTAGCCAAAGGTCTTTTGGCTTATAAGTAATTAATTAATTGTTTAAATAAGTTTTACATTCTTTAAATTAAACTTATGAGGGAAGAGGTAACGCTTTTGTAAATAAATCAACGAAGTTTAATACCTATTTTTATAAAGGAAACAATTAATTTGGTCGTTTGTTTGTTTAATTAATTATAATTAGTATAAATTAAAAACAAATCAAAAATCGTTCTTTTGTTAAAAGCTTAAGGTTTATAAATAAAAAGAAGCAACTTTTTATTTATACAATGCAATTGTTTGCCTAATTTTTATTATTTTTAATAATTCGTTTAATAGCCAACTATAATAAAAGCAACTCCTATTATTATTTGACTAAAGGATGTATTGTACAGGCACGGCTATAGCTCGCTTAAACTGCTCTCTTGGCACTGCACATTTTTTAAATAAGGTTCTGCTATTGTATACTGCCTTAAAGGAGCACTTCCCCCTTTTATACTCTTTACTTAAATTTTACTTAAAAATCAACACATTCTATCAATTTAAGTGTTCGCAGAGCCTGAGTCTTATTGCGCACGTCAAAAATTATTATAAAAGAGCATTTTAAGCTAAGTGATAAAAATTAATTGTAAATGGCAATTAAAGCAATGAATAATATAATTGAACTTAATAGGCTAATTCTTATATTACTCGTTTTTGGAGCTTATCCTAAAATAATAGAATTAAACCTTTTAAGTCCGTTTATTAAACAGCACGCCATTATTATTAAAAAAGCAATAAAAAAAATAAAACGGATCTATATAACCCGTAAAATTAATAATACACTGGCAACTCAAAACGGCCCCGGTACTACTTTAATACATGACTTATACTTAAAAGATCAAGTTTTAATATAAAAGAAAAATAAAAAATAAAAAAGATTATATAAGTTCTTAAAAATAAATAATAAGTTTTACAAAATTATTATGAACAATAATCAAATTCATATATTTCAATCAATATTTGTACGCCCATTTAAAATAAACAGGTTAAGCATTGAATGTTAAAAAGAAAATTTGCCAAAGAATTTTACAGGAATTACTTCTGATCCCGAATCACTAATCGATAATACACTTAAATCGACTAAAATCATTATTAATCCCAAATCACTAGTCAATAATATGCCCAAATTGACTTTAAAACCATTCCGGATTACCATTAAGTTTCCGTTTATATAAGCTATTTATAGGTTATTAATAATCAATAACAGCTATGATACTAAGGTGTTTTTGATTAAAAAGGAAATAAAAGATTAAGAGCTTTTTATTAAATTTTAAAATAAAGGCAAGATTATTATTCTTTATTGAAAGGGTGGCCTAGCATATGCATTCATGAGGTACGGGGCGGTACACAGCGGAATAGGACATTAATAAATGAAATTGTTTAATTTGATTGTTTTATATAAATTGCAATAGGAGCTGCAAATATATTAGGGGAACGCGTATTTTTATAGCGCTAACCTTAATTAGGTTGCCATATGATATTGCACTAAATTCTTAATATTTTAATACTCCCCTTTAAGGCAAATCATACTTTTGTTCTATTACCTTTGGCTTATGATTTATGATTATTAGTCTTTTAAATACCTTTTTTTGCCTTAATCTCTTTTACAAATCTTATTTGTTTTTTGAACTTTTTAAACGCAATATAATTAAGCGGCTTTATCATTTCATTAGTAATTATATCACTTATGGAAATGTAATTAACCCTTAAGTTTCCCTATTCTTTTAGGTTACGGATATAATAGTAGGCAATATTAATATGCTTTGATTGTTTGTTTAAATAAGCATTTTTAATAAAAGCAATAACGCCTTAATTGTTTTTAAATATTTGAATTAATTTGGGATTTTTTTTAATGAACTAAGAATACCTTAAGTTTTGGAGGATTTAGGCAAACCACTGTTTTTGCTTTGCGCAATTTGCAAATATTATATATTTTAATTCGCAATTTAATATAGCAACTAATTATTGCTTTTTGTTTGACCATACGAATGGGCTATTATAAAACATTAATACGCTTTTAGAGACGCTTTTTTGATTCATTTTATTATTTGCCCAATTTATGTTTAAAAAAAGTATAATAATATTACAATTTTCCCCTAATTCATAGCAGATTCTTGTTTTAATGAATAAGTTTAAATATTATAATAATGCTTTAAGCATTTGTTTATAATACTTGGCTAGGTTATTTATATATTAATTAAGTTTCTCAAAAATAAATGCAATATTTAGTTTTATAAAGATTATCGCGTATATAAGGCTTTTAATAACTTATTAATATTTAATAATATTAATTTATTTATTATTATTATTGGGTAGGCGAAGGTTTTAATATTTGTTTGCGAGGACTCTTTTTGGCTTAAAAGTCTTTTAAGTGATTCTAAATTTATTAAGTATATTTTAGAAGTATTATTCTTGATTAATTTTTAAAGTCCTGGCTTGTTTATTATGGGTGATTTTAGCTTTAAGAATTTTATTTATTTCCCTTAAGTTCTTGGCGTTGAATTATAAAAACAATTTTTTATAAAACTAATTTAGCTTCCCTTTACTTTTGATAGCAGCAATAATATTATTAATATATATAAAAAGCTTAATTATTTTCTTCTTATATATGAATATGCATGGATTAGCGGCATTTTGCTAAAATCCTTATTTAATTAGCTTAGCTTTAATTAGCCTATTTCAATTTTTGGCAGCTTGCTTTAAATCATATAAGCTTTTAAGGGCTTGCCAAATAAACCCTTTTTTAATTAAAATGCCATCAGGAATTTTTAAAAAGATCTTTTTCTTTAGTTTTAATTTAATAAATGCATTTTTGATATTATATTAGCTGTATTTTAAGTTTTTTTTGGTAATAATTGCTAAAAATAATTTAAATATGTTTATTTTGATTATTAAAGCAAATATTTAATAATAATTTTTGCCGTATATCTAGCTAAAACCGCGCACAATAAGTTTAGCCTTAAAGCAATTAATTATATTATTTGCCATTGTTTTGATTATAAAAACCTATTTATAAAATATAAGATTTATTTCTTTTAATAAAATCACTTTTTAAAAAGTATTATTTGCGTATAAAAATAGCATTTTCTCAAATATTATTATACGCTATTCTTTTGTATATACGCTTTTAATAACTTGCTTATATATTTATGGGATTTTAATGCTTGCTATTTTATTAATAGCAAATGCAATCGTATTATATAAATTGCTTAATTCTTGATTTAAAAAATCCTTTTTTATTAGCATTTGTACAATTATTGCTTAAATCCTTTTAGCTTTTTCTTAATCTTTTAAGTTTAATTCAAATTTTTTTGAAATTTAATAAAATATTTAAGTGCCTTTTGATTTTCAATAACAGGTAAGCTTTTAATAAATTGACTTTTGCTTTAAAATTAATTATAATCAATTTTAATATTAGCTTTCATAAAATAATCTTTTAATTAATTAATATTAATATTTGATTGAAATGCTTTTGGTTTTATTATAAGTTAGCTTGGCTTTAATTCTTTTTATAATGCTTTAAGTAATTCACTTAGCTTGGCTAATAAAATAAACTTTTTTTTGCTTACGATTTCGCAAGTTTGGTTTTTAGAATTATTTTAGGTAATTTTAGGCATAAAAATATTTTGCGATATAAATTTAAAAGTATAATTTGGCATATTTTTTTTGATGAACTTTGATGTATTAACTGGAGGCATAAACGATGGGATTATAACTTGCGGAGTTGTCTTGTTTTTGTTAATTAATTCTATTACCTTTAGTGCCTTAGGTTTTTTATAAGCTTTTTTATTTAAAACAATATTTGGAACTTTTTATGATTTAGCTTCATAATTTTGAAGTCTTAGATTGATTAATTTGCTTGAGCTGCTTTTTTTAATGATAATCCTATTTAATATAATTATTATCCTATGTTTTGAATAATAAACTTTAAGGTATTTGATTATGTTATCCAAATATCTCATAAAAATTGCTATTTTGCTTAAATTAATAAGCTTATTATATCGCTTATTGACTAGGATAGTCTTTTTGTTTACATAATAAAAGCATTTGCTTTCCCATATGTGTATGTGATTAATAAATAGTATTATCCTTGTAAAAGCTTTCATAAGATATGTCTTTTGGTTATTTATGATAGGTTCAATTGCCATTTAATTTTTTATATAAATTTTGGCTTTGGCAGCTTTATCCCAAAATTTAAAAAATAGCTTTACTTCTTTTAGTATTGTATATATATTAAATTCTATTATTTAAATTGATCTTTTAGCGGGTCTATTTTAATATAAAAATATAATAATTATTGATTTTACTAGGATTTCGTTTTCCACTTTTCAATTATTGATAATCTTTAGGAGTTTTAAGGCATTATTTAATTGCGCTTGTTTAATCCTTTTATTAAATTATGCTTTAATTAGGATCTTCCATTTTTTGAATACTAAATAAGCATTATTTTTGGCTTTTAATGGGATTATTCATTCTTATCATAAGCAGATGTTTTTAATTAATAAAAAATACCTGTTCCCTTGAATTATAATTAAAAATGATCTTGCAATATTAAATTATATCAGGTTTAGGATTTTAATTGGCAATAAACTCAGCTTTTTAAGAATCAGGTTTTTTATTTTAATTAGGGAATACATGTCACAAACATCTAAGTCTTTGGGAACCTTAATCTTTATTTTAAGGATTATGATTTTATATAAATTCCGAATTTTATTAGGTCCAAAATATGCAAATTGTTTATAATATTTAAGATAGCGAATTAGATCCTTTTCCTTTTTTAATGCGTTATTAAAGCTATTGGCAGGTGTTTTATATGCGGGTAAAGCTTTAAGTTAATTAAAGTCAATTTGGCCAATAGTTCCGATTACCTTATTCTTAAACGCCTTAAAAATGTATTTCATAATATATAAGCCTTAAGATTGCTTTACTTTTAAAACTCTTTTATTTTCTTAGGTGATTTAAATGCTTTTATTATCAAAGGCTTTTTTATAGCCACCTTTGCATAATTTCTTTGCAAAAACCAAATTTATATCAAGCTTAAGAATATAAAGTATATTATTCAAATAATAAGAGGTTCTATTTATAGCCTTAATCAATGCTACTTCATGTATGCAAAAGTACAACATTCCTTTCCCTATTTATATATGGACTTTAAACGCAGATCTCAATTTCTTAAATAAGTTAAGTTAATTAATTATAAATGAACTTGCTTTTGTATTAATTGCCTAATCTTGTAAAAAGCTTTTATTAATTAATTTTTTTAATAGCATAACCTTTTTAATAGCATTATTATTGAAATTAATCAAAGCAATATTTGATTTGTTTAATTTATTATAAGCATTAAATTCAAAGTTATGAATGGCGGCGTGTCCCCTTTTCTTAGGATATTAGCAGAAAGAACAGCAAACGAAGATTTTGTTACAAAACAAGTAAGGCTTTTTAAAAGGGTTTATTAGGCGCAAGGATTTCTTATTTTTTACCTATAAAATGGGCTTACGGGTCCTCTTTGTGTTTTTCTTTTCTTTTCTTTTTTAATTTAATTAAAAATTGCGGGCATATTTTTAACTTATAGCTTGAAATTTACAATTGGCAATAAAGTAGTTAATGAATTTATAGCAAAAATACTTTTTAAAAATATTTGTTATATTATGCTTTAAGTAATTATTGTTTTATTAAAAATGATAATTTAAATAATAATATACTTGCTTATATTGGGTTTATGCTGCATATGCCTTTTTCTTATTATTATTCTAAGGTTTTAAATCTTATAACTTCAACTCCTTTTTTTAAAAAATCTTGATCTTTTCATTAATAGACAGGGATTATACTATTAAAAATCCATCAATTATTGCAATATATTTACCTTGCTTTTAGAAAGCCAAGGTAAGAATAAGTAAAAAAGCTTTATTTAGGTACGCGTTTCTTATTGCGATATTAGCTGTAACAACCTTTTATTAATATTTTTTTAGCTTATTTCATAATCTATTAATTCTAATATTCTTATTAAAAATAAAGTTTTAAATATTTATTATATATTAATTGGCAATTAATAAGCTGGTCTTATTGTATTTCAGCTTTAATTATATCCGAACGGCAAATGCGGTTTTATACTTATTAATAAGTATGGTATTATCTTTGCTAAATCCTTTTAAAAGAATTTCCAAGGCTTTTAAGTTGTTTTGGTCTTATTGCTTAGCATTTTCAATATTTCAAATGCCTTTAAATTATTTAAAGCTAATGGTGATATTATTGATGATGCTTAATGTTGTTTCCGATAATGGTGTGGTAAATGGCCTAATGCCTCCTTCCTGTGGAACCTAAGCATACTCAATTCGTATGATTTTAATTATATAAAAAATACCTTTGCTTTTGATTTTGATTTTGGCTTGGCAAAACCAATTTTTATAAGATTCTTTGTTTAAGGTTGGCAAATATTTAATATTTTTACCCATTTTGTTTTTAATAATTATAGCAAAGAATTTAATGCTTATGATTTAATTAAATTTTATAATAAAGTTGATTTATAATCAATTTTATGTGTGTATAATTGGCGGGGGCTTATTATTTATTAGCTATTAGGTTGGTATATAAGAATCCATACTTAATTTAAAATCTGCAAATAGCTTTTTTTTGCGTAGGTTATATGAAAAGCCTTCTTGCTTTTGGCTTTTTTTTAATTACCTTGCTTTAATTGAAATCTCCTTATTTTGCTTGTTAGGAATTAAATTAATTGCCTTGCTTTTATTAATTCCAAGTTATGTCTTGCTGGGGCTCATAACCTATTAAAAGGGTGGCCTAATATATGCATTTATAAGGTATAAGGCAGTATATAGCGGAATAGGATATTAGTAAATAAGATTATTTAACTTAATTGCTTTATATAAATTGTAGCAGGAGCTATAGATATATTAGGAGAACGCATACCCTTATAGCGCTAACCCTGATCAAGTTGCCATATGATACTGCACTAAACCCTTAATATTCTAACATTCTTAAAGTATTATTTTAATAATCTTATTAAATGAAATACGAGGTACTTATTAAAAAAGGGGTTTTTATACTTATTCAAAAGGACAACCCTAAAATGAAAGGCTAACGCCAGTGTTCGCAATAGTATATGCAGTATTTTTGATACGCCCCACTATAATGATATGGGACCATTCTCAAAAATACTAAGTGATATGGGACTATTCCCAAAAATACTAAGTAATATTACTCCAATATCTCTATATTAAATATCACTGCGCAGTATACTGAAATACTAATAAAGGGGTAAAAGTGGGGTATTTCAGGGTTTCGGCTCAGCCGGATGGTTTGAAGGCCCTTGAGAAGTGCCAAAATACCCCTTTAAGTCAACTACTTTAGGACTAGCGCCTAGCTAGCTTAATATCTCAGTATATTGCCGTACGTACCGTATTATCACAATATTACTACTACCCTGGACAATACGTATAGTCTCAGGAATACGGTACAACGTACGTGTGAGACCACTCGAATACGGAGCTAGTAATACAGAACGTACACTATTGCGAACACTGGCTAACGCATTTTTAAATCTAAAATAGTAAACAAAATAAAAGGTAAGAAAATCTTAATATTATATAAGAAATTGAAACTTATTGTTTAATGTTTTAATAACAAAGGCAAAAGGGAAATATTAACTTAATTTTTAATAATTTAACGTGTGAACCAACAACTGCTCATTTTCCTAATATTCACGATTAGGCAATTAAAAAAGGTTTAAAATAGATCCGAATTACGTCTAGTATTTTGGGATATTACCCAAGCTTATGTATAAGCATAGATAAGGCTTTTCTAAAACATTTTTATATGGCTTCTTCAAGAAATTGCAGATGAATTCCCTTTTAATATAATATTTATAATAATGCTTTTATTATATAATATTTTAAAATCAAGAAATCACTGGTTTAATATTTATTATAAGTATTATATTAAGAAGTTATAAATGAAGACCTTTATATACAATCCTTGTTTATTAATTAATATTAAGAATAATCAAAAATTCAAAATGGTTAAAATATAAACAGATAATACTTTGATTTTAGGAGATAACGACTTTTTGGCTAAGAAATAAACGGAAATTACAAATACGAACTTTTTGACAAAACCGATTTAGGTCTTAAACATTTCTAAACCTTTTATGTTTAATAATTATATTATTATTATAAAGGGAGACGATTTTTATATGTTTTAGAAAAGACAGGGAGCCAGAATTAAGCTAATAAACATTGGAAAAAGTAATTGTAAAAAGGCTTATATAAAACAACGCGTTTGTAGAGCTTATATTACTACGATTTGTTAACCAAAAGCCACATTTGATTTCCTAGTAGCAGCTTAATATTAAGATCCTATAATAAATAACGCTAAGGCTTTAAATTTACGTCTCCAATAATAAATAGATAATCTAAAAAGAGGTTTATAGTATATTCTTATAGATTTATATTTAGCAAAGATTTATGTTTTTATTAATGGTTCTTTTGTTAATAATAAGAACCTGAGTTCTTAGATTAGTTTTATGATAATAATTGAAACCAAATCAGAGGGGGATATTAAGTTTACTTTTAGTGGTAACATTATTTATATTAGCTTTACTAAATGTAAAAGAGTTATTTACGCAGTACTTGTTTTGGAATTATATATTATGGCTACCGGCGTTAATATGTTAATTGCTATAGCGATTATTATTAATATAGTGATTAATAAGCTCGATTTTCCAAGGCTTCCTACCGTTGTTTATATAGATTCTCTCTTGTTGTACAAATGTATTGTCAAACTTGGTATTACAAAGGAAAAGCGTTTGATAATTAATATAATAGTAATTTATTAATTATATAAGCGCAAAGAACTTATAAAAATACGATAGATTAATGAAGCTTATAACCCTGCTGATGTAATGACAAAAGCCATTCTAAATAAGGCTCTTTAGGATTTTATTAATATTAATACGCTTACTATTAAGATGGAAGGATGGGTTTAAAGACTTACCGGGGCTGATTTAGATTAGTAACGAAGGAGTTTGTACAATTATTATCTTTTTTTTTATATATACTTTCTTTAATATGCGTTTCTTATTTTATTTACTTATTTCATTTCATTTATTTGTATGTTATGGTTATTTAGTTTACGGAGACGGAAGATAGTTTGTGTTACGATTCACTCGTACATGCAAAGGAAGGTCAGGTGACGGCTGGAGGACAGGTAAACAAGGCGACAACTAGGGACCGGCATGACTCTTAGCCTTAAGCGAGGGTTAGTCGTTGGATGAGTTAACGACTATTGAGGGAGATATATAAGGCCTTAGCTTATCGTATGAGGAAATTCTTTTTTCCTTATTTTTTCTTTTATTTATAAAGCGTAGTCTTAGGACTAAATGCAAAGAAGCTTTTATTCTAGTGTTTTTTCTTAGAGTAGCCTTTGCTTTAATATTACCCTGAGGCCAGTTGTAATATAAGAAAAAATCAACTCTATTTTACTGTGAAACGTTGTATTTTACCTTAAAGGAAACACTGTTGTTTTGTATAACTATAGTGTTACTTTTACCTTACCTATATAAGTAAGTGCCTTTTGCTTTATTTTCGAGAGTAGTTGCCCTAGGGAAAGCTGGAAACCCCTGTTGACTTTGTCTTTTTAAGTTGATACCTCAGTTACTCGCTAGTACAATTGTTATATAATATATAATATATAAACAACCCTTATATATGTTTTTTTGACAAAGCACGTGCAAAACCTCAGTCTTTGTACGACTTGGTTTTACTTTTATATTATATACTCTTTGACTTAAAGACGTACCCCTTTTAGAAGACGATTTACTTTAACCTATGATTAAGCCTAAAGAAGAGTTACCTTTAGCCTTTAAAATTAATACTTTTTACGACACTTCTTTAGAGTTTATTACAATAGTAGACGCTAATTTTTCTAACGCCCAAAAGGCATTTATATAAGAAATAATACAATTAACTGTTGTTTCTGCATTTATTACTAATAGAGCCTCTTAGAATAATCGCGTAAGATTGGCTAATCCCGACTTAGTACGACATTTTACTTAAGCTTTTACTATAGACCTTTAACTTTCCCCCGATTATTTTTTTTTACGTTTAAGACTAGAGATCGAGGCTGTCAAGGAAAACAAGATTAAATATTTACGCTTTTATTTTTCAAATTATAATAGTAATATTGAATACGACATATAAAAGATAGAAATAAAGCTGTTTATTCAAAAGTATTTTGGGAACTTTATAATTGGCCGATCTTAAGTTAAAGTTTACTTTACTTATATAAGCGGTAAAGTCAAGACAATTATTTTTTAGTATATAAACCCTGACTTTGTAAGAGTATTTAATAGTACAGATGACATATTCAAAGCCTTGGACTAACGATTTTTTAACTATAATTGAGTATAAGTTATTAAAACAAAGTACAATTATTTAATAATAAGATTAATAATATATAACGAATTCTATATTAAATTCATTAATTATATTATTATTGGCAAAATTACACGTTTTTGTTGGTTTGAAGATGTTTGTAAAAAGATTTTACTTATTCTTAAGTTCTATATTTTCATTAAGTAGTACGAGTTTAAGAATAACTATATTCGCCTTAACGAGTTCTTGGCTATTATAGATAAAAACCTTTGTAATGTTTAAGCCGAAGTACGTTTTTTTGGCTAAATTATTACTTCCTTTTAAACTTTCAAAGTCACTAATACTTATAGAAGTCGTATAAAGGACATTTTAAAGAAAGAACACTGGCGCCGAGACATTTAATTAAAAAAAGCCTTTATTCTTTTCTTTTTGACTGTTCTGACTGTTATTTTATTTGTAAACGTTATTTTAGCCAGATCGTCTTGTTTTAATTATTACAAGACCGACTATTGGGCCAATAATTGCCTTGAATTAAAAAAAACGAAGGATATAAAACACAAAATTGTAAAAATGGAGGGCAAGGACATAGATTTAGACGATTTATTGGAAAACTCTTAAGCTGTGGGAAAGTCTTTTATTATAGCAAAAGCCTTGATTTATAAAAGGATTTGAATATTGATTTTTGTGTTTTTATTAGAGAACGATAATTCTTAGTTAATATTAAATTAAGAAAGAATAGATTATATATTAAATTATTTGTATATATTAATGGCAGAGTAAATATTTTTGGTATTATTAAAACCTCAGTAGCCTATTAATTCTAAAAACTCCTTAGAATCTCCTTTTTTACTTTACTTAAGCCTATTGTCCCTATAGGCTATAATAGAAAAGAAAGTACAGTTATTAAATACGCTATACTCTTTACTTTGACGATTAATCGACGTTGAATTAATTTCCCCTTTTTGGTTATTGACTTAAAAAGCTCTAAAGTACTAATCAGCCGAAAGTTCTTAGAATATTACGACTTTAAACAAAACTATTCTAAAAGAAAGAATAAGCTCTTGTAGTTAAAGGATATATCAGAGAAACCTTACTTTGAGAAGCGATTATTACTCTTTTTTATATATATTAAACCTTTCCTGGATTTGTTACATTAAGACAATGCCATATGACAAGATCAGTTGATAGCCTAAGACGAGTACCGTTACACGAGAGCTAAAGTTGTTAATTTTGATATAAAGTAGCCTTTGACTTTAAAGTAACCTCAGCGAATTACTGATATTTGACCTTTTACATTTGTTTACGAATTCAAAAGAGGACTCTTTAATATGAAAACATTACTTTCAAGTCATTAAATGTTAAATACTCTATTTTCTAAGAATAATAACAAACTTCTTATTATATTATAAAACGCCAAGCCATTGCCAAAGTCAGGCAAAGTGGATATTTATAGTATTATAATGCTAGTTATATATCGTATTTACTTATAACCCCGGGAAGTAAAGACTAAGACAGAAACCTTTGTATTTTTTTTTTCAAAAGATTAATATAGAGATTATATGTCAAGAAAACCAAGTCAAAGTCGAGTTCTTTATAATAAAAGATAGATTAACGCCCGAATAAGTACGAGAAGCCAAATATTAGTCCAATGAAGATCTTATTTATTAAAAGCTCTTTTCTTAATATAAAGAGTTTAAAGGACTATTTTTTAGTAAGGCTTTGGACAAGCTTTTGGTTCGCCGTTTTAATGTGGACTATAAGATTAAATTAATTTCTGAAAATAACTTGTTTTTTGAGCCCTTTCGTTGATTTATAGACAAATAGTTATCTAAGACAAAGCAGTATATTATAAAGAACTTTTATAAGGGATTTATTGTATTTTTAAATGCCCTATTTGTGGCCCCTATTCTTTTTGTTAAGAAGTCAGATAGTAGACTATGATTTTGCGTAGATTACCAAAGACTTAACGAGTTGACAAGGAAAGACCCTTACCTGATTTTACTAATCGATGAAATAATGGCTCGCATTTTTAAGGCAAAAATCTTTATTAAAATTGATATTTAATAAGCTTTTTATAAGATTTATATAACTACTAATTTGGAAGACCTTATTATTTTTCGCATTAGGTATAGATTGTATAAATATAAGGTTCTCCCCTTTGATTTTATTAATGGCCTTGCCACTTTTCAACGCTTTATTAACGACATCTTTATAGAGCATTTGGATAACTTTTACTTAGCATATTTGGACGACATCTTAATTTACTTTGATTCCCTAAAAGAGTATGAAGTATACGTTAAAAAAGTACTATAGATCTTAGCAAATCATAGGTTATAAGCCGATATTAAAAAGTCCGAATTTAGAGTAATAAAAACAAAGTTCTTAGGTTTTATTATTAGAGTTAATAGAATTAAAGTTGACCTTGACAAAATTACAGTAATTAACAATTAGAAATATGCCTTTAATATACGAGGCGTATAAAGTTATTTGGGATTTTGTAATTTTTATTAGCGATTTATTTAAAATTATAGTTGTATTTGTTGCTTTCTTATGTGCTTTATTAGAAAAGATATCCTTTTTAAGTTTGACGACGATTATAAAGTAGCTTAGGAAGCCTTACGATTAGCCCTTAAATCGGCCCTTATTTTTTGCTATTATAACGCGTTTAAGCAAACACGCCTCGAGACTGATTCCTCGGACAGAGTAGTGGCTAGAGTGTTTTCTTAATTATAAGACGATGAACTTTTCTACTTTGTCGGCTTTTTTTTTAAGATTATGATTAATACTAAGTTAAATTACCTAATTCACGACAAAGAACTGTTAGCTATATTTAAGTCTTTTAAGTAGTATAAACCAGAGTTATTAAAAGTATAAAAAGCTGTACACGTGTATATTAATCATAGGGCATTGGAACATTTCATGTTAATAAAGGACTTTATAGTACAATAGGCCAAATGGGCCGAATTTTTTGCCGATTTCTATTTTACGATTATATATTATACGGGTATTACAAATACTTTGGTTGATACTTTGTTTTGACGAGACTAAGACCTTTTTTTAATAAAAGCCAGAAAGCGCGTTTTGCGCAGTTAATAAATAATCTTAGATGATAAAATTAGTTAATAAGTTTTTGATGACGTATGATGTATAAAGTTGTCCCTTATTGAAGAACCCGACTTTGAATTTTTAATAAGAGAGCTTTTAGATCTCATTTCGGCGGTTATATATGATATTAAGGGTTATGATATTATTGATTAAGTCATTTCCGTTAATAAGACCTCCTTGGACCTTAAGCCCTTTAAGGAAAGAGCCAAATAACATAGCCTAGACTACGAGTTTTAGTAAAGTAAGCTCTTTTTTTAAGGACACCTCGAAGTATTAATAGAACCTCCTGAGTTGTGTACTTCTTTAATCTATTATGTATACGTATAGCCTTAAGTGGCATATACCGGAATTAGTAAAGTTAAGCTGTTATTCAGTTGTAAATACTATTAGACTAGAATTAATAATAATATCGGCTGATATATTATTAATTACAATTGTTTAAGAATAAAGGCTTGTAAAGACAAGACCCTTGGCTTATTATACCTTTTGCCAATTTTTACGAGACTATATTAGTATTTAACAATGGACTTTATAAAATTGCCTTTAGACGAGAATGGCTTTGACTTTGCTTTTGTTATTATAAACCGATTCATAAAGAAGCCACTCTTTGTCTTTTGTTATAAGACTATTATTGTTAAGGGTATAGCCGACTTTTTCCTGATCTATTAGAGCCGACACTTTGGAATGCCCGATTTTATTGTTTTGGACAGAGGATTTTAATTCGTTTTAACTTTTTAGAACGAGTATTACTATATCTTAGGTATAAAGGTAAAGCTTATTATAGTTTATAACCTAGATATAAATGGCTAAACGGAAGTTATAAATCAATATATTAAACAACGACTTCGGTTATTTTGTATTTATTACCAAGACAACTGGAGTTCCCTTTTGCCAATAATAGATATTATATAGTTTATTTTACTACACGAGTCCTTGGGGAATATGACCCTATTTTAAGTACTAAACAGTTATAAACCAAGAACCTCGTATGATATATATAATCCAGAACCTCTAATATTGGCAATGGAAAGCTTAAATAAAAACAACGCTATTAAGGTTGCCTTTAGAATAAAATAAATCTTAGAGTTTGTATAATCCTTTATTTAAGTATAATAGGACAAGATAAAACGATTAACGGATCATACGCACCGCGAGGTTAATTAGGACGTAAGAGACATAGTACTAGTTTTCACGGTTAATTAAAAAATGGACAGATTTTTACAAAAGTTTTTGGATAAATAATATGGACTTATTAAAATATTAACAAAAATTAGAGAAAGTTAGAAGGTTAAACTCTTTGAGGATTGGAAAGTTTACTTTATTTTTTACTCTTACTTTTTATAAAAATACGTCAATAACCTTCTTTTAAGTTAAGTACGACTTATACCAGTGCCAATTTAATTTCTTCTAGAACAGGACAAATAGGAAATTAAGGCTATATTAAGTTCTAAGTTAGTAGGTAATGTTCTCAAATACTAAATCAAATGGACAGGAACTAATGAAGACCTCGAATAGTACCCCTACTCTAATATTATAACAGTACTTTTTGTATTACGAGCTTTTTATTTATATTACCCAAATGCCAAAAGACCTCTAAAAGCTTTACTTTAATAGTTAAAGGTATATAACGCTAAAATCGACGATTACAGTGAATTAGAGGACGATCGACCTATGACATTAACTGTGAAGACGTAGTTTTTCGGAAAAGGGGGGTAATGTTACGATTTATTTGTATATATAAAGGAAGGTCAAGTGACGGCTAGAAGACAGGTAAACAAGGCGACAGTTAAGGACTGGTATAACTCTTAGCCTTAAGCGAGGGTTAGTCACCGGATGAGTTAACGACTATTAAAGGAAATATATAAGGCCTTAGCTTGTTATACGAGGAAACTCTTTTTTCTTTATTTTTTCTTTTATTTACAGAGTGTAGTCTTAGGACCAAATATAAAGAAGCTTCTACTCTAGTGTCTTTTCCTAGAGTAGCCCTTGCTTTAACATCACCCTGAGGCCAGCCGTAACAGTTTGAATTTGTATTTATTTACCTTTTGATTTAAAACATTAATAGGCGGCTTTGCAATAACACTCCAATAGGGACCTAATTGCTGGTTTTATTACAAAGGGCTACTCCCGTATAAGGGTTTGAGGAAAACATTATTATAAAGAACTTACCACAAAGCCAATCTAAAATAGGGCTTATTTATTATTTATGCTGTATAGGCCGTTCGTAAACAGCTTCAAACTTTTTTCTTTTTCCTTTACTATCGGTACATTATGATAAGAACGCTTATTGCTAAGTCTTGCTTCAATAAGAGCCTTGCGCTTGTTTTGAGCCTTTACGGCTTAGGCGTAAATATTAAATATTATTTCGTTAACGTAGCCCAAAGTTATCGCTATTTTCCTAATTTAAACGCATAAGTCGTATATATGAATCGATTATTAACTGGAATTGAATATTATATTAAAAAGAGTTATATATCAGCTGGGTATTAGTAAGCTAATCAAATCCAATTCAAAGGGCCTAAGTCTTTTTTAATAAGGCAAACGTTAATTGGTTTTTTGTTTTTGGTGCCTTTGTTAAAGTAACTAATAACACAGCGGCAATCGACTTTACAACAGCAAAGAGGTCTGCTAGAACAAATGATTCGGCATTGGCTATATAAATCAAAGTATTGAATTTGGTATTAATAAACCAAAGGAGTTATATTTACATTAAATACGAAATATATTTGAATCTTTTTTAGATTTATGGCTAACTTATGAGCCGAGCTTATAAGTAATTCTTAAGGATTTATTTATAGGGCGGCATTTTTTTTTTGTTTTGTGCAATAATTGTATTTCTTTAACTTTGGGTTATTAAAAACATAAGAATGCTCTGAACCACGCGCCTAAGCGCGGACACATTAAACGTAATATTTACAGTAGATAACCGCGAAGGCGTTAAATGGCATCAGAATTAATATTACGTTATTATTAGCTTTAGAATATAATATCAAAATAATCCTAAAACAAGTTCAAGTACTAATTTAGGGGATAATTAATTTATTATTAATAAGTTAAAATTATTGATTAAGAAGTTTTTAGGATTACGTTAGTTTTAGTATAAAATTAATGGATTTTAGTATATTAATGGTAATTTGTTGTTGTTAAGAAAAGAAAAGTAAATTTTTAAGGAGCCCTCAGGGTATATATAAAATAAGGGGATAATAGGAAGATTCATAGGCCTTATTTAGGTTATTAATGGACCTTGTTTAATTTGTATATTATTGATTTTCGGCCTTGAATCAACAACTCTTTTAATATAATTGGTACAAAGCCATTACAAGTGGATTTTGGATTTCTTTTGGGCCTATATTATAAACTGTTGTATTATTTTGTTTCTTGATATCTTTTGGTTTTTCTTTTTTAATGATTTTGATATTATATCTCTTATGTCATTATTATTTTGGCTCTTTTTATTTTGTACATTATGTATTATTATGCTTTTTAGCGCATTGTCTTTACAGAACGTTTCTTTTTGGCTTATTAGAGTTTATATTACCCTTGCTTTTTTTTTACTATATTAGAATTCTTATTTGTTTTTTCAAAAAAAGTATTGCTGATGTTAATTCATAAGGATTATGTAATCTTATTATGTTATATAAAAAGCGCTACTTGAATAATACTATGATAGTTTTTAGGGATTATACTTTGGCTATTAAGAGTAATAAATTTGATAGTTTTAGGGGGTAATTGGAGCTATAATGGACCTGTTATAGGGGTCATTTGGAGGAGTATATAGTAGGGGATCTCTCCTATTTTTTTAGGAATACACAGATTTTATTACCCATTTCACTAAAGATTTTATTGACCCCTTTACTTTAATATATTTTGGCGTGATCCACCGGTACTGCACCGATAATAACGGTTTCCTCGGATAGTTGACGAGAATAGTCCAATAACGTCGAATTATACTAAGTCGAATATCTTTATAAGCCATAGACTCAGCTTCTTGGGGATCTGGTTTTTTATTTTAATAATAATACATATATTATAAATATCTAAATCCGCAAGGACTTTGATCTTTTTCTAAAGTGTCGTTATTTTATATAAATTCCGAATTTTATTAAGTCTAAGGTATATAAATCGTTAGTAATATTTGAAATAACAGGCTAAATCTTTATTAATATTGATTTCGTAGGCTAAGCCTTTAAAATTATTTACGTCGTTAACTTTGAAAAGAAGTGATATTGGTGCGAATGATAATTGTATTGAGGGGGGATTTCTAGGTCTATTTAACTACTCTTAGTGCCAAGCTCTCTTCGGCTCTTCTCGGCTCTCGTCGCTTTGATTGCCTATTTGGGCTTAGTGCCAAGCCTTTGCTTTAATAGCCAAGCCTCTGCTTTGATAACTCCAAAACCTTAGCTAATAGCTTTGAAACCGGCACTTGTTTGATTTCTTCGCTTAGTTGATTATCAAACTCAAGCTGATATTAGGTCCTAGTTATTGCTTTGATTGCCTATTTGGGTTTAGTGCCAAGGCCTCGCATCGATCCAAGAGTTACAGGATCTCTTGGAGCCTCTTGGAGCCTCTAGGGGACCCTAGGACCCTCTGGGGGGCCCTAGGAGCCTTTAGGGGACCTTAGCTCTTAAGGGGTCTTAGGTTCTTAGGTATAAGCGAGTATAAGCGAGTATAGGCGAGTATAAGTGAGTCTATAGTATAAGCGAGTCTATATTCTTATAAACTTCGATAAGGTTATCCTTATTTATAAGTAAAGCTTTAAGTTAACTATAGTTAACTTAACTAATAATTCTAATTACTTTACTTTTAAATACCTTTAAAATATATTTCACAACATATAAGCCTTAAGATTACTTTACTTTTAAGACTCTTTTATTTCCTTTAGTGATCTAAATGTTTTTGTTGTTAAAGGCTTTATAATAGCCACTTTTACACAACTTTTTTACAAAGACTAAATTTATACCTAGTTTAAGAACATAGAGTATATTGTCCAGAAAACAGGAAGTTCTATTTACGGCTATGACTAAAGCTATTCCTTATATATAAGAATATAACATTTTTCCCTTTATTTATATATAGACTTTAAACATCGGTCTTAATTCTTTAAATAAGTCGAATTAGTCAATTATAAATAAACTTGCTTTTGTATTAATTGCCTAGTTTTACAAAGTTATCTTATTAATTGACTCTTTCAATAATATGACTTTTTTAATGGTATTGTTGTCAGAAGAAGTAGCGGACTTAGAGTAGTTTTTATTGTTTAAATCAGTATTATTATTAAAATCTTAAATAGTAGTATGTCTTTTTTTAAAAGAACGGTAAGATCTCTTATAGTTAAGTCAAAACAAGCGGGATTTTTCAAATATAAAGTAAAGACGGCGTAATATTTTGTCTTTAACCTATAAATCGGGCTTATAGGTGGTTTTAATACATCGGTCTCCTCTTCTTTCTTTTATTAGTCGAAAGTTATATATATACTCTTTACTTATGGCTTAAAACTCGCAGTTAACAATAAAGTAATCCAATAATCCGTAACAGTAATATTTTATAAAGATACCGGTTATATTACATTTAAAAAAGTTACTGTTATATCGAGAGTGGTAGTTTAGGTATCAGTACACTTTTTTGTACTGACACCACGTAGCATACGCTTTCTCTTTGCTCTTGCTTCAAGGCTTCGAGTTTTCTAAGTATGATTCTTTTTCTTAAAGAATCTTGACCTTTTTATTAATAGACAAGGATTATACGGTCAAAAATCTATCAACTATTATAATATACCGGCTTTACTTTTAAAAAGCTAAGGTTAATACTAGGGGACCAATCAGAGATTAATAGGTGACAGCTTTAATATTACTTAACTCTACTATAATATTATTAAAAGCGGTAATAATAAAAGTAGTAATATTATAAGTAATATTATAAGTAATTTTATAAGTACTATTATAAGTATAATAATAAGTATTTTTTAGTTTTTAATGCTCCGCAGGCCCTCCGGGGGCCCTCCGGGGGCTCTGTAAGGCCTTTATATTAATTATAATTATATTAACTTAAAAAAAAGCTTATTTTTAAAACTATAAAACTATAAAACTATTAAACTATAAAACTATTAAACTATTAAACTATTAAACTATTAAACTATTAAACTATTAAACTATTAAACTATTAAACTATTAAACTATTAAACTATTAAACTATTAAACTATTAAACTATTAAACTATTAAACTATTAAACTATTAAACTATTAAACTATTAAACTATTAAACTATTAAACTATTAAACTATTAAACTATTAAACTATTAAACTATTAAACTATTAAACTATTAAACTATTAAACTATTAAACTATTAAACTATTAAACTATTAAACTATTAAACTATTAAACTATTAAACTATTAAACTATTAAACTATTAAATTTAATAAATAATTTAATAAATAATTTATTTTATAATTTACTTATAATTCACTTTATAGTTTAATAAGTAATATTATATATATATTAATTAATTTTTAAATCGATTTTTTATAAAAAGAAATCATTAAAATAAATCCTTAATATTTATTTCTAATTATATATTAGGCTTAATATTTAAATTATAATAATAATATTTTTATCTTTAAATATGTTCTTTTTATTTTAATAAGTTTTATTAATAATATTTCTTATAAATAGCCGTTTATTAGCTTATATGTTGAAATAAAATGAAAATTAGTTTAATTTTAACTTTTTGATTAATTAATTATATGATATTATTCTAATAATTAATATCCTTATAATTATAGTATTTATTATAAATCTAAAAAAAACCATATTAATAAGCTAATTAAGCTGGTTTTAAAACAGGTCTTATTTTATATTTTACTTAAAGACTCATAGTGATGCACGACTTTTAAATAAAATTTCTTTAGAAATATCTTTTTAATAATTAATATCCTTATAAGTATAATAATTATTATAAATCTAAAAAGCCATATTAATAAGCTAATTAAGCTGATTCTAAAACAGGTCTTATTTTATATTTTAGTTAAAAACTCATAATATTAGACAATATTTAAATAATTCCCCTTTAAAAGTGGGGCTTTTAAACTTCCGGCACTCCCGTACTCCCGCATTCTTAAAGTTATGTTGCATATCGTACAATTAACACCACTTTCCCTTTACCCTTTACCTTTTACCCTTTATATAAGTCACGTTCTAATCACGACGGATACAAAGCTCGGTCCATGTATTTATGACCAATTAGAAGAGGGCAAAAATTAATAGATTTTTTTACCACTGGGAAAATCAAACTGGTATAGAGATTTCCGCGTGATCAAAAAGTTAATGCCTAAGGCTCTTAAATTCAAGAAAACGTAGAGACAGCTAAAGCTGTCAATTAAAAAAAGAGTTTTATTAAAGTATATATTCTTTATCGTTGAGTTTATTATAATGATCTTGTATTAGTACTCTTTAAGCTTTGTTTATAATCCATTAATGCTAATGTCTTTATTAAATGTAAAGTTCTAAATATTTATTATATATTAATTAACAATTAACGAATTGGTTTTGTTATACTTTAGTTTTAATTGTGTCTAAACAGTAGAAGCGGTTTTATATTCGTCGATTAGTACAGCGTTGTTGTTACTAAGTTTTCCTAAAAGAATTTCTAATGTCTTTGTATTATTTTGTTCTTATTGTTTTGTTTTCTCGAGATTTTATATATTATTTAGCCGTTTAAAGTTATTAGTAATATCGTCGATTATAGAACTGGATTAGGTGTCTGATATTAGTGTTTTAAAAGTCGTTTTGACTTTACTTTCTTGGGGAATTTAAGTATGTTTAGTTCTAGTTGTCTTAATAGTATAAAAGACGCCTTTGTTTTTGATTTTGATTTTTACTTGGTAAAACCAATTTTTGTAACTTTCTTTATTAAAGGTCGGGAAGTACTTATTGTCTTTACTTATTTTGTCCTAATAATTATAACAAAGTACTTAATACGTGTAATTTAACTAAATTTTATGTTTATATAATCGATAAAGGCTTATTATGTTTACCAATTATTAAATTAGTGTGTGAGAATTTACACTTGATTTGAGGTTTATAAATAACTATTTTTTTAAAGGCCATTTGTCTTATTAATATATAAAATTCCTTTAGAGTCTATAAATCGTTTGGTGTTTTGTTTGGTTTATTATACGGTTTATAAGTAGCTTTTTTACTTTGGTTTTTGTAAGTGTTTTTACTTAGCGTTTTAATACTTTTGCTTAACTAAAATTCCCTTGTCGTACGTGTCAAAGTTGAGTCAATTGCCTTGTTTTTGTTAACTCCAAGTTATGTCTTATTGGGGTTTATAACTTATTAAAAGGTATAGCCTTATTTGATGTATATATATAAGTACCGGTAGTTATATTTACAAAGGAATAAGACGTTAATAAATGAAACTATATAATTTAATTGTTTTTATATAATCTATAGTAAGAGTTATAGATATATATAAAGGAACGTATATCTTTGTAGTACTAACTCTAGTTAAGTTATTACGTGATGCTGCACTGAACCCTCAATATTTTAATAGATTTATATATTTTGGACTTAATAAGATTTAGAACTTATATAAAATAACGACACTTTAAAAAGAGATTAAAGTCCCCGTAGACTTAAATATCTATAACGTGTGTATTATTATTAAAATAAAAAACCGGATTCTTAAAAAGCTAAGTCTATGGCCTATAAAGATATTCGACCTGGTATAATTCGACGTTATTAGATTATTCTCGCCGATTATCCGAAGAAACCGTTATTTCTTTTTTATTATCGATATTTATTTAAAAAGAGATTAGGTACTACTAATTAAGTTTAAGAATAACGCCTATTAGGTACTTAAGGACTAAAAAACAATTGTCGAACTTTAAACTAAAAAGAAGATTAAACGTATATAATTTAATAATGTACTTAAATTCTTTAAAGTTACAGATAATTAAAGAATTAAAGACAGAGTACTAGTATAGTCAATAATTATTACATCTTCGTATTAAAATAGACCTACTGAACGATTAATTTAAACCGTGGAATTTAATATATATATAATATTTAAAGAGGCTTAATTACTACTAGAATTCTGGGATAAAGCTACTAAAGCCGATAATTATATAAGAAATCGGACCGTTACTAGACTTATAATCGATAAAGAAAAGACCTGTTTACATTATCAAAAAATATCGGCGCCGAAAAATTAACTAATCGGCTAAAGCGGCCATTTTAACGATTTGGCGCTTTTAGTGTAAAAGGCCGCCTTTTAGTGAGTAGGTCTTTTTTTAGCGGCCTTTTAGCGAATTAAACCAGAGCTTAATAACTTCCGTGCTAATCAGAGTAAATTATCGATTTATCCGTTCTAAAGCTAAAGCTTGGCTATACTTTAGTATATACGGCTAATAAACTAGCTTCGTATTGTACAGAATAGGGGTTCGTCGGCTGGTAGCACTAACAAAGCCTCAATGGCACTGCAGCCAATCAAGGCTGCTTATATAACTAAATCTTTAGAGCTCCCTTTTAAAAGGAGCTTTACTATACTCTTTTACAATTCAAGACTTTCACACTTCCTAAAGCTCCTCCCCTACGGTACTCAATAATTAAAAGCCACAGTCTTATTTTATAAATTACTAAGGTACAATTACTATAAGTTAAAAGAAATAAGGGTAAGTATTGAAGGACATTTACCGTTACTTGGAAAACTCTTCAAAAGCACACATTCCCCCTTTTTAACTTAATAATACTTCTTCAAACTCTACAAACGTTTGATAATAACAAAATGTCTTCTTAGAACGTATTAATCAATAAAAACGACGCTCTATTAAGCGATTATTACTAATGGCCGTAGTAATAAATAAGATTCCAATACCACACTTAACTTAAGGGTATTATTGATTTTGTTGACCCAAATGAATATGATGTTCTAAATCTCTTTAAATCTTAATCAATAGTTCCCAACATTAACGAATATATATAAGTTGAGACAAATCATTAATTTGCAAAATAGATAGCGTTAATAAGCGACAACGAGCAGAAAATATACTATAAATAAGAAACTGCCAATAAAGACGAAAAAAAGACTTTTATAAAGCTTTTACAAGCTACTAAATCATAAAAAGCGACTTTCAATAATATTAAAAAAATCTGGGAAGCTTGTATAAGAGAATTCCAGAATAAACTTGCCCAATAGACGCTTTTTAATATAAGGTATTAACACTTGTTTAATTAGGTCAATAATATTATTAATATATTGATCTTGACAAACGCCATTAACAATAATAAGTCAAAGAATCTCATTGGTTTTAAGCATTAATCAAGTCAATTAAGCAAGAACTTGCCCCTTTGGACGCCTTTGTGTTGTTATTTGTTATCTTAGATTATTAAAAAACTTTAATAAGTGCCTTTAAAAAGAAAGGGAAAATGGAAACTTGTATTTGGTATAAAAAGTGGCAAAAAAAGTATTGTTTTATTAAAGTATATAATATTCCGGAAGTCCAGGGCGTTTTAAGTATTAAAGACTTTTTATTTATAATTTCAGTTTATACTAAAACATGGGCCGCTTAAGCTTTAATTAATATCACTAAAAACAACGTTTTGGGAAGGGAACATTATATAATATTTAAAAAGTATAGTTTAGCCTTTAGAGCCAATTTGGAAAAGCATTTTAAGAACGGTTTAAGAAGTAAAAAAACAGCAAATAAATTGTACGCCTTTTTTGGGAAACGTTTAAAAATTCTTGATAATTCTGGAGCTACCTCTAGAATTAAAAGCTCAAGCTTTTATAACAAATAAGGCTTATTTAACAAATCTTATTTTAAACAGCCAAAAGATAACGGTTACCCTTATAAAATTAGCCACTTTTTGACACCTATTAAGTACTAAAAATTATAGTATGCCTATAATAGCGGTTATATAAATAAACTAAAAAGTTGTCTTAGCGATGACAAGATCAAAGAAATTTGTAAGAGACTTAAAAAAGCGTAATACACCGAACTACAAAAGGAAATTATCAAAAAAGGTTGGAAAATCTTTCCTATTAATCAAATCACTAAAAACGTCGCCTTAGACAAAAGGGAAAAGGAAAAAATGTTATTATCATTAAACAAGAGTAAATACCCTGGAAATATAAGCATAGCTACCATTAATCCAAAGCTTTTAGATGTTAATAAAGCAATAGAAGTATACGCCGCAAACTTTATTGGTAGTTGACATATATTCTTAAACAGCACATTTATTAATAACTATAGTGCTTAGCATTTTATTAACAATAAGAAGAAGTTTATCTTAGGCATTTTCGTGAAATTTAGGAATAACGATTGTGTGGAGGTAGGTATATAACGCCTTTTAGTTATTAAACAAAGTCAACGACTTTTCAAGAATGTATTAAAGAGTGAAAACGGTTTAAACACACAAGACCTAATTTTAAGTAATGTCGCAATTGTAGTTGGTTTTAATGTTAATATCATTTTTAAGGTGCTTTTGTTAGACATTAGGATTTAGTACTTAAGGAAAGACACCACATTAAGGTACGGGGAAATTTGAGATAGCGTAATACTTTAAAAGCTAAAGCGGAAATATAATCTTACTTTTTTTAAATATAAGCCTTTCAATTATTTTCGTTGCCCTTATAGCCCAATAATAGTAAAACGCTTTTTAGCTATAATATATCCAACTTTCCATTATAGTTTAAAACAAGGTTTTCAGTTAAATAAAAAGCTACTACGAGCTTGCTAAGTAATACCAGAGATATGGCATTTAAAAACGGGCCATCTTGGAGAAGAAGTATTACAGGCGCTGTTTTACGTAAGAAAAGGAGTAGAATTTAATGGTGTTTTTAGAATTAAATACGAAGATTATATTGTAATACACGCCGGAAACATCATTTTAAAAAAGGAGTTTAAGAATAAGGCAATTAGATTATTTTTTAGAATTTTTTGGGACTTGTTTAATTTCCTTTTAGGCTATAATGGAACATAATAGTTGTTGGTAATTAAAGACAAATATAATGGGAAGCTGTTTAACTAAACCTTAGTAAGTAAGTCATTAAATTACGTTATGCCGGTGTTATAAAACTTTGAACATTAGATAAGATGTTAATATAGATTATCCATTTATATTATTAAACATAATAATAACATTTTAATCGTTGCGATCTTTAGAATAATATGTTATTAAGATTGGACGATAAAAGAAAGGATTAAAGTGAAAAACCCCTTAATATATATTAAAGAATTAGTTGGTAGTTCAAAGCGCACAAAATAAGAAATTATCACTAAATTTATTAAAATACGCGTTCGAGTGAAATTCTCAAAGAAATTATACCCAGAAGTATATAATGTAGCGGTCTACCTATATAATAAAATACTACTTATATAACGAAAAATGAAGAGCCCAAATTAAGTGCTTTAGGAATAGTTTTGGGGCTATTTTTAATAATATAATCCACTGATTGTAAAAAGGCTATTAATTAACCTAAGACTAAATTAGAATAGGGAATATACGTATAAGGCGCGTGCTTATTTAATAAAAAATAATAAAAAAGCCGGAAAAGACAAAAGAGGCTTTAAAGTTGATTTTAAGGAATATTTAAATTATTTGGTTAATTATGTTGCTTTTAACATATACAAAATTTAGGTGCCCCAGCTATGCTATATTATTATAATGCATAATATTTGCTTTAATAAAACAAAGTTTTATTCTCCGGATAAGGAAAAGTTGGTTAGCCAAATTGCTTTTGCTTTAAAAAAGCTTATTATTATAATGAAAAAGAACAACATTTTCTTAGACATAGGGTTTAATATAAGCAATATTATAGAAAATGTTGTAAAAGAACAAACAGCTGCACTAAATGCTATTATTAAAGTATATATTGAAGAACTAATAAAAACAGAAATTATTATACTAAAGGTATTCCCCCTGCTTATAAGAATACTCCCCCCGGCAACTAAACCACCTATAACAATACTAATAGACTTTAATCTTTTTGAATTACTAATAAACTTGGGGGTAACAGAAAGTGAAAAGGGAATAGTCCCCTATAAAAGCCGGGAAGTAAAGAACAACAACATAGTACCTTACGAGAATCAAAACTCAGCAGTAAATAAAATGGTTCTTTACAAAAACAACATTAAGAATAATAATGAAGTTCTAACTTCTTATAAAAGGTTGAGTTCAGGCGTTTTAAAACTTACTAAAAATCAAATAATCGAAAATCAGCCTAAGAAGAACGCCTTACATAATAAAAGTATAGACTTAAGTATTAAAAAGGCATGCCAAATATACCCTCAAATTGTAATACTAAATCAAAAGCCACAAAACCTTAAGCAGCAGGTCCTTAAATTATTAAAAGCTCTGCTTATAGTAATTGGGATAAACGATGATTTTTAAATATTGGCTAAAGTAAGCCAATAATAATAACAAAGACAAAAATATAACTAAATTTACACAACACAAGAAGTGTGAAGGAAGTACAATAGACTCATAACTTAGGGCCATTATTTTATAATAGTGGCTTTACGACAAGATAGCCACTCGTGTATAATAGAGTTTATTAATATATTTTGTAGAATTACTTTAACGCAAGCAAATAGCAAAAACATAATTATATTATATGCGGTAATAGCAATAGTTGTTTTAAATGTTAGAGTAAAAATAGACCTCACAGTTGCTTTTAATTTATATAACTTATATTAAAGGAAGTTTCCGAAGGCTTTAAAGAACTAAAATAAACTAAACAGCTACGCTTGAGGCAAATACTTTAAGAAAGATGCCAAGAGAAAAATTATTAACTTCAAAGCTCGACATTATTAAAGAATAATTCCTAGGGAAAATGCCATTATATAGCCTATTTCATTAAAATGGGTTTTTATATATAAAATCGACTTAACAAACGAATTGACTTGCTATCGGTTTTGTATTATGGTGCAAGGGGATATGTAAAACAATTCAACGATCTTTTTGATATACGCCGTAATATTAATAATACACTCTTTTAGAGTGATAATGGCGCTTATAGTATAATTCAATTTAGAAATGAAGCAATTCAATGTAATTAACATATTTGTTAATATTAAACGTGATGAAAGGAACGACTTAGTGTTATATTATTTCCTAGATGGCTGGAAAAGACCTGGAATAGTAGTGGAAATCAATCGAGTATTATACGGCCTAAAAGACTCCCCTGCGCTGTAGTATGGCGACTTTATGGTAATATTAAGTAAACTAAACCTCAACTTTTTAATAAAAGAGCTGTGTATTTTTACAAACTTTAATAAGATAGTTTTTGTGGCGTTTTATGTTAACAATATTTAAGTTTTGTACTATGCCTTAAACGACAATAAAGGACAAGAAATCATTAAAAGATTATATTTAACCTATAAACTTATTATATTGGGAAATGTGGAATGGTTTTTGGGGGTGCGTGTAGTTAGAGATCGGTCCGCAAAAATGGTGTTTTTGATGCATAACACTTATATAAAAAAAGTGACTTGGAAATTCAACATAATAAACGAAAAATACCTAAACACGCTTTTACTAAATTACAATTTAATTAAGAACCCCGGAATTATTATATTAAAGTAGATTAAGGAATATTAAAAGAAGGTTGGATTAGTTTTATATATAGCTATTATGCTAAGGCCAGATGTCGCTTTTGTAGCGTCTTAGCTATTATACTTCTTAATAAACCTAAGCGCCTAATACGCAAAAGCAATTGAATAAATCACACTTCCTAGCAATTATTTATTAATATAAAAATTGGGAAATATATTTATTAATAGCCTTAAACGCTTTATTTATAAATAATAAAAAGTTAAAATGCTTTTCCTAGGGTTTTATTATAATATTATTTAAAGATACGATTGTTTAGAAAGCCTCAAAATAAAACACTATGATTATTTTAATAACAAAAGCGGAATTACTAAGGGTAGCAAAAATAGCAAAGGAAATAATAGCGCTTCAGTGTTTTTTAAGGAATTAACACTTAATGTAAGAACTTCGTAGAACATATTTTGTGATAATAAACAAACAATTCGGTTAATAATTAAAAAGAATCAACATATTTTAATAAAGTTAAAACATGTTGATATACAAAACATGTGATTATGACAAAAATATAAAAGGGGGAGTTTTTAAGTAATATATTTCCCTATCAATAATATACTAGTAAATGGCTTAACAAAAAACCTGCCTTAACAAAAGTTTAAGGTATTTGTAGTTCTTTTAAATTTTTAAAACACTTAAGCTATTATTGAAAAGCTCATTTGAGCTAATATTAAGGCATATTTACATTTATATTTAATATATTTTATATATTATTTCAAATTAATGATATAAAAAAACAATAAATATAAAAAAGAGTTGTATAAATTCCGAGAACCTAATCCTAAGCTATTATTTCGAGGTTATAAAGCCGCTTTGATATACCCGCAGTCTTATAATAATATAAGGGAAACGTTCTTAAATTATAATTTTGGGGTTATAAAGCCATTTTATTACCGGGGTAACGTTCTTAAACTGCGACTTACGGGTTATAAAGCCACTCTTATTTACAAAGGTAAAAGCAAAAAGTCCACTAACTACTAAGCGGCGCTAGCTAAAATGTCAACTTCTGCTAAAGCAAAGGCGTAAGCAATAACATGCGCTATGATAGCGGTAATCAAAGGTCCACTAACACTAACAACAACAACTATACTATTACTATCATTTACCTTAATGCCAAAAATAAGGCGGAAGGGGGGCATGGCGATTTTTCGGTAAAAAGAGGCTGTACTATGTTAATTGTTATTTTAAAACAATAAGGATAGCACTTATAAAATAACAAACCAAAGGCAGAGTTATCTTTTTCTTTATTTTTATCCTTAACCTTTTTAACCTCTTTTTTTAAGGCAGCCTTGATAATAGCCCAACGGGCGGTGAAGGCCTACGGCCGGTTAATAAAAGCTTTATATATCGTTTTTATATAATATTTAATATTATATAAAACAATGTATATATACAAGAGCTCTTTGGCACCAACTTTGCCATTAGGTAAGCGGCAAAAAGAGCAGCAACAGCCTGGGGCGCGGTAACACAATTAGCCTTATTGTTTTTATAATAATAAAAACACCACATCAATGACGCTTTATTATAATAAAGGTCGCCCGGCGCGCTATACATACTATTGCAAATATAGTAGAAGCACGGCATAGCACAAGTTTCCTTAGCCACGGTACGACGCCAAAGGGTTAGTAAGGGCAGGAAGGGCAAGCAAAGGGAAGGGGTAGCAGCCTAAAGAGCATTGGCCAGCTATATTATATATATTAATATATTGATTTTAGATTTTTAAACGTTTAAAACCTATTTTCTTTTTTTTTAATACCTTAAGGACAACGGCGGGGGCGTATTTTTTAGTACAAGCCATTTTTAATAATATAATTGCTAAAGAACGTAAATTCCTGGCACAAAAGCTTTAATATAACTTTATTCGCTTATTTCTGTTACCCTAACAATAACACTTTTATTATAACCCGTTGTGCCAGCATTACTCTTAGTTATATAACGATCCACAATAACGCCACTATATTATTTAGGCTATATTTTACACATTCTTATTACTTTTATAATTACTCTTAGCTAAGGGGGTGTATTATATAAAATAAGGGTTCGTTGGCTAATAATACCAACAAAGCCTTAATGATACTACAGCCAATCAAGGCTGCTTATATAACTAAATCTTTGGAGCTCCCTTTTAAGGGGAACTTTACTATACTCCTTTACAATTCAAGACTTTCACACTTCCTGAAGCTCCTCCCCTACGGTACTCGACACTTCGCTAAGTTTACCACGCTATAAATATCCATATTAATAAAAATCTAATAAGCGTACTAGCTTTTTTAGGCAAAGTTTACCTTGACTAGCGTTAATCACGTGTACTTACCCATAGTATACCCCTTAAATACCTTAAGTACTTAAAGCCTTAAAAAAAAAAATTTTTTTTTATTATTATTAGAATAAATGCTATAAGTAAAATTTGGCGCTTTTGGCGCTTTTAGCGCAGAATTTTTTTTAGTATACGGCTTTTGTCCCTAATTTTTTTGATATACAACTTTTTAGCTAAAAGCGCCAAAAGTATAAGAAGCCGCCATTGGCTGCTATTTGCCACCAAAAAATTTTGCTGATGTAATAAAGGCCTTTATAAACGAACTTTTATTAATTGACTATATTCAAAAGTAAAAGTGTAAATGCTTTTATTATATAAACAAAAAAACAATCCTTATAAACAAGCGATATAATAAACTTATTAACTTAGAAAGAGTTAAAGTTTTTATAAAGTACTCAAAAAACACAACTAAGTACTTTAAGGTTTATTTTCTAAAACATAATGTAACGATTATGTTAAACAAGGTAATTATTAAAGAAAACAACCCAGGAAAATCAGTCGACTTAAGACTTCGGAATTATATAGCTGGACTATAAAGAACTCTAAACGTCGCCCTTAATAAGAGAGCCCGTAAAAGACCTAAGGCACTTAAACTAATAAAATTAATCGACGAAAAGATAACAACCCTTTAAGTTATTATCTTATTATTTATACCGTTAGTTGATGTATTAAGGTTCATTAAAGAAGATATACCAGATTTTGTTTTTAACGTCTTAACCAAAAACAGCCTTAATTAAAACGGCTTATGCCAAAGTAACCTTAACTAAAGCAGCCTTAACTAAAGCAGCCTTAACTAAAACAGCTTATGTCAAAGCAGCCTCGATTAAAACGGCCTTAATAAAAGTAACCTGAGTCAAAACGGCTCAAACCAAAACGGCCCGTACTAAAACGGCCTCAATAAAACAGCTTTTGCTAGTTAATTAAACGTCACTATTGAAGTTGACTATAGTTAACTTAAGAACAAGAATTAAGTCCTTAAAGGTTTAAAAGCACTAAAGTATTTTACAAAATTATATAAAAGGTTAAGATTTGACTTAAAAGACTAAAATAAAGCCAAAAGAATTCGTATAATAATTATATATATTTTATTAAAGGATAATATATTTAATAAGGAATAAAACAACATATATAATAAAGTCATTATATTAGTATAAAAGATTATAAAAATTAAAATACCTCAAATATACAAAAAAGCCATCGTTAGTTTTTATATAAAAAAAAATAACGTATAATAATATCTGAGGAAATGTTCTCTTTATATGTTAATAGTACGTTTAAAGAAGTAATCCTTTTAAAAAGAGTTAACTTTGTCTTTTATAAATAGGTCTATATAATTAAGACAATGGTAAATAGATCAATTAACTGATTTAAAACTCGATTAGTCGCTTATGGTTTTAGTTAAGTACACAGTGAGGATTATAATTAAACGTTCACTTTAACAGTTAAAATAAACACACTCAAACTGTTTTTAGTTATCATTATTAAAAAGGACTTAGAATATAACTAATACGACATTAAGAACGTATTCATAAAGTCAGAACTCAAAAAAAAGATCTTTTTTAAAGTTCTAAATGACATCCCAGTTAAAAAAGGATTCGTTTAATAAGCCCTCAAGAGCTTATACGGCTTAAAATAAGCCATTAAAGACTAAAACAAACTAATAAAAAACGAACTTTTAAAATAAAGATTTAAATAAAACATTATTGACTTATATATATTTATATATATAAAAAACATAGTCAAGTTCTTTATATATATTAACAATATTGTAATTATTATTAAAAACAAAAAAGAACTTAACTGGTTTTATAAAAAATTGTCTTTATGGTTTAACATTAAAAACTTAAGGGAGATTAATAAGATTTTTAAAGCTAGAGTCATTTATGACAAATAAGCCAAGGTATTAAAGATTAACTAAAAATAATACTTTTAAAGCGTATTTAATAAGTTTAAAATCACTTAAAAAACCTTTAAGTTTAAAAAAGTCTTTATAACCAATTACAAAAACCTCCGCTCTATTAACGATAATAATAAATAGATTAATATAAACAAGTATTAACAAATTATTAAAAGCCTAATATATATAATAATCTTTATAAGACTAAATATTGTGTTTATTTTTGGAAAACTCAGTTAATTTATGAACGACTTAGTTAAATACTACAGATATATACTAAAGTCATTATTATAGTACTTGAAATCGACTATTAAAACAAGAATCCACTATAAACCAAAAGGAAAGTGTACTATTATAATACTTTACTTAAACGTAGATTAGGTAAATAATAAAGTCAACCGAAAAAATACGTCTAGAAATGTGTTAATGTTTTATAACGGCCCGTTTTTATAATTAAATAAAAAACAACGATTTATTGTTATATTTAATTATAAGTCAGAGTATATAATACTTATAGTTTATATAAAGTAAAGACAATGGTTTGCCTAAATTCTCTATAACCTAAGATACCCCTAATTTATTAAAAAAGATATTAGACTAGTCCAGATGTTTAGAGACAACTAAGGTATTATTACCTTAATAAAGAACATATACTTAAACGAGTACTCAAAGTATATTAACAATATTTATTACTTTATTTATGACTTAATTGAACAAAGAAACTTAAAAGTCGATTATATTTTTATAAGTAATATAATTATAAACAAAATAATAAAGTCACTTAAGTGTGTTATGTTTAAGAGGTTTAAAGGATAGATAAGGTTAATTAAAGATCTGTAAATAAGTAAAGATGCTCAAAAGACTAGTAATCCCGGCTTATAAGTCAAAAGGTAATTAGACAAGAACGTGATTTACTTTAAAAGGGAGTGTTAAAATATTAAAGGTTTAGTACAATATTATATGACAACTTAACTAGAGTTAGCGTTACAAAAGTACACGTTCCTTTATATATATCTATAGCTTTTGTTATAAATTATATAAGAACAATTAAGTTATATAGTCTTACTTACTGACGTCCTATTCTTCTGTAAATATAACTGCCGGTACTTACGTGTATACATCAAGTAAGGCCATACCTTTTAATAATTATTAGATTTAGCTTGGTAAGGGGTTTTTATGAGCTTTTTATAGCTTATTTATAGAAAAGACTGGGTAAACTTTTATTTTTAATAATAAGTCTAACTTTTATATAAATTTAACTTTTTTAATAACTTTAAAAGGGTTATTTTATTAATTTGAGAGTTTCTTTTTTGATTTAGATGTTAATTAATTTTTTGTTATAACTTATACTTCATTATAAACATTTTAATTTACTTCTTTTTAATATTTATTAATATCTCATTGTTTTTTATCTTAAGCTTTTTATAAAAGTTCTTTAGTTTTAAGCCACGTATTATGTGCTTTTTACGTTATAGTTTTAATATTTTTAATATTAAGCTTTTACGTAATTATAAGTGGCGAGTTTAAAGAAAGTTATTATTAATTAAAGGATGTGCGTGGTGCGTAGCCGTACTTGAGTTTATATGGGCTTATATTGATGGATTTGTGTTAAAAAGTGAGTTAGGCATAATTTATTATAAGGAGAAGTTTTGATTAATTATTTTAATAATAATTAATAAAAGGACATAGTTATTGATTTAAATATTAATTTATGATTTTTATTTGGCCGTCCGTCTGTACGTGATGGGTTATAAAAAGCTTAATTTGAATGTTAAGGATTTTATAGAATTCTTTTTAAAAAGAAGAAATGAATTGTGGTCTTTGGTCTAAAATAATTGTTTTTAGGGGGGCTATTAAACCTATAATAATTTATTATGAATAATGTGGCGAGATCTCTTACCGTGTAAGTTAAATAACAAGGAATTGATATATATTTTTTAGTTATTTAGTTCATAATTATTAATATTGAGTCATAATTATGTTTATCTTTTGATTAGCTCTTAAAGTCTATTATCAAATGTTGTTAAAGCCGGTTTAAAATCGGGAAAAGGTAAAAATAATTAAGGGTTTTATTTCGTTTATAATTTACGCGAATATATTTATGACAATTATTAATAAATCGTATAATGTTTTTTAATATTATTGATTAAAAGTATTTAGTTTTTAATAATTAATATGTTTTAGTCTTTTTTAGATGTACTGTTAAAACTTGATTATACGCCTTTTAGATTAGTTTTATGCGAATGTTTTAAAAGTCTAGGATTAAAAGGCAGTTATTATATAAGAGGAGTTTTTCTTTAAGAATATATTTATTGTTTTTATTACTTTTGGCTTTTTGTTATAATGGTTTTAAGACTTTTGTTGTTTTATTTAATTAAATAAGGTTTACGATAACGTGAATTTTGGTGTTTAAATTGTTTACTTAAACAAGGGATATTAAAATTATATTTTTTATTTTATTAATTATTTTTAAAAATCATAGATTAAATTAACTTAAGTATAATAAGATTTCGTTTTATTATTTTAGTTTTAATTAAGTTTATGGTTTAACGTCTTTTTCTTTTTTTAATAATACGTCGATTATTGCGTTTTACTTATTTGGTTAATATATAATTATAAAATAAAAATCTAATAAAATTTCTCCTTATTAGGCTTATTTACTAGTAAGTTACTTTATTATCATAAAATATTTAAAGGCTTAATGATTTATAAAAATCTAAAATCGTTATGTGTTTTAGTGACCAATAAAAGCCGCTTTTTAATGTGTTAATGATTTCATAATAGTTAACATTTTTTTATTATAAATATTATAATTTAACTCTGTAAAGCCTATGGTTTTTGAAAAAAAAGGCCATTAAATGCCATCTTCTTATGTGTTTTTAAGAGAATACTCTAATTATTACTTTATCAAAAGCATTTGTTTTGATTCTTATTTTTAACTTTAGATTGTAGTGTCATAAAACGTTTAATGAGAGTATTGCGGCTTTAATATTTTTAAAAGTTTTAAGGTAAATAGGCGTCATTTTGAACGCGATTGAGTTCTTAGTAAGTTATTGTAAAGGTTTAACTTTTTAATTAAAGTTTTTAATAAACTACTAATAAAAGTTATAAAAACCTAAAAATAATTATATACTTCATATCGTTTAAAAAGATTTTCAATACTAAATTAGTACAATGTCCTTTAAGTTTAGTTTTGTCTTATTAATAGTAATAATATACCGTAAGAATTTGACTTTTTTAATAAAAAATTCACATTTTTTAATATTTATAAATAAACCATGAGTTTTTAGTCTTTTAAAAAATCTTTTTAACATATTTTTTGTGTTTTAACGGGTTTTTTAAATTAATAATAATATCGTTAAAATAAGTTATATAAAATACATTAAAATAATTAAAAAGGATATTATTTATATGTCGTTAAAAAGTAGCCGATCCATTTATAAGTCTAAACAATATTACTTTATACTTATAAGTTTTATATTTAATTTAAAAAATAGTATATTCCTTTAATTTTAAACTTATTTTAATTTAATAAAAAACTTATTAAACGTTAATCTTTAAAAAGATCTTGACCTTTTTGAGTCTAGTTAAGATTTTATTAATTAAAAGTAATAGATACTTATCTTTTTATATGATTTGATTTAATCTTTAAAAGTTGATATAAAAACGAAGTCTTTTATTAGGTTTTTTAATAAAGAGAATAAGGTAATTGAATGAAGTATATAAAAAAACAATAAACCCTTTATTTAAATATTTTTCTAAATACTTTTTTATAATCTTTAGTTTTTTTTTTGTTTTATTTATAAAAAAGGCCGTATCTAAAATCGATAGGCTTATTTAATTCGATTTTATAGTTTAATCTTAACATGGGCTTTTGTATTGTTTTTATAATGTCTTTGGAAAAGGCTCTTTTATAATCCTTAAACATCTCTAATAAAAGTCTTTTTAAAAAAATTTCATAAGTTTCTTTTAATTTAACGACTTTCTCTTAAATTATTCACTTTTAATATTTCTAATTAATAACTTTATTAATTTTAGCGAGAATAATTGAGAATACTTTGTTTTTTTCTTTTTTAACGTTAAAATAAAAAGCAATAAAGCTGATTTTATATATATTAAAAACTTGTTAAGTCTTTCTCTATGATTTTTACAATAACTTGAGTTATTTTAAAAGCGTTCTTTAACTTATTATAGTCAGGTTATATAAAGTTAAGTTATAAAGAATATAAGAATATAGACTCGCTTATACTATAGACTCACATATACTCGCTTATACTCGCCTATATTCGCTTATACCTAAGGACCTAAGATCCCTTAAGAACTAAGGTCCCCTAGAGGCTCCTAGGGCCCCCTAGAGGCTCTTAGGGTCCCCTAGAGGTTCCAAGAGGCTCCAAGAGATCCTGTAACTCTTGGATCGATTCGAGGCCTTGGCACTAAACCCAAATAGGCAATCAAAGCGATAACTAGGACCTAGTATCAGCTTGAGTTTGATAATCAACTAAGCAAGGAAATCAAACAAGTGCCGGTTTCAAAGCTATTAACTAAGGTTTTGGAGTTATCAAAGCAGAGGCTTGGCTATTAAAGCAAAGGCTTGGCACTAAGCCCAAATAGGCAATCAAAGCGACGAGAGCCGAGAAGAGCCGAAGAGAGCTTGGCACTAAGAGTAGTTAAATAGACCTAGAAATCCCCCCCTCAATACAATTATCATTGGCACCAATATCACTTCTTTTCAAAGAACTTATTTTATTTTATTTAATTCTGTAAATATTTTACTTTTGTTAATATTTAATAAAAGAAATCGCTCTATAAAAGTTCTCTTATTAAAAGCTTAGTTTCATAATCGTTTACAGGTCTCTTTATTATTAAACGCACGAGTAATTATATAATTAATAATTAATTTATTTAATAACTTATTATAACGTACTTTCAATTTATTTAAGTGCTTAGAGGTTATTAAAAAAGCTTCTGTTTTATATCTATCAGATTCTTTATTATTAAAAATATTAGTTAGATCGTAGATTTAATATATGGTTTTAGCCGCTTTATTATAATTAGCCTTATTATTAAATTTTTTATTTAATACTTTTTTTTATAATAAGGGAAATAGCACGCTTTCCCAAATATAAGTATTTTAACATAGTAGTAATAATAGCCACTTTTTTTTATAAAAAGAATACTTTATTTTAAAGAAAGTAAATAACTCCATTTATTCTTTATATTCTTTAGCGATTTTATGATTAAAAGCTTTGTTTTTTTTAAAGCATTTTTTTAGCATTTAATTGCGATGTATATGTCTATAATAGGTCAGATGTCTTCTTTTTATATATATAATAGTTTTTGTAATCTTTTATATATATCTTTATTATAGGGTTATACAAGACATTAGTCTTTAACATTTAATTAAATATCATAATGTTTTATTTAAAGGCGTCTTAAGATAACCTTTTGTTATCTTAAGTTAATAATTATAAAAAGTAACTTTATATATAATTAGCCGTTAATAAGTATGTTTAATTAAAGACAATAGGTTATTTTTTTATTAATAGTTTTATTATAGCCTTAAATGATTACTTAAGTAAAAAGTCGGGTACGGGGGATATGAAAAAACCACATAATATTATTTATGAGTTTAATATTAATAAAGGCAAAACCGTCTGTTTTAATATTAGTTAAGGCTTAGGTAAAAATTACTTTATTATTTTTAATTAAAGTATAATGTTATAAAAACTTTTTATTATTTTATAACTATTTTAAGTTAATCTTTTAAAAATTAAGTATTTACCTTAAGAAAGAGTCTTTTCTTAAGGTCTTTAATTTTTTTATAGCTCTTTTTTGTTATTGTTATTCTTGTTTTTGCTCTTAATGGTTATATTAAAAAATAAGAACTCTAATTAGGAAATCTCATTAAGGCTAATCTTTTTTTTTAGTTATAGGTATTCTTAAGTCATGTGTTTAGTTTAGTTATAATTATAATATAATGGGTTAACTGTCTTATTTAAATAATAAAGGAAAATAAGTTTATTTATAAGTTTAATTTAAAGTTGTTCTTTTTAAAAAGGAGCATTAAAAAGAGGCATATTATATTAAACTAGTTAAGGAATAATCGTAAATAGGGTGAACTTTGTAATAAAAGTTCTTTAGACGTTTACATTAACTCGTCGTATTTTTAAGTTTATAAAAGCCATTTGACTTATAAAATCATTATAATTAATACTAAGGGAATATTAAAAAAGTACTTAAGTACGAAGGGTAGAAGTGAGCTTGTCGAATAGTCGAGTAGTAAAGTGGCTATTAATGTGGATTCTAGTTTTTTAAATTACTTTAATAAATTTACTTTGGAAACTATTGTGGAATTGCGATATCAACTGAGGAGGAAGTGCAGGAAACACGTGATTAAAAGACGATTCTTGAATTGCTTGAGGAGCGAGTGAGTAGAGCTTAAGGCTCCTTATATACACTGTAATAGGCCTTCTAGAGCATTCCACTTATGTCATTGATTATTAATAAGCCACGTAATAGCTTGCGTAATGGCTGACGTGTTTACATCATGTGACAGCTAAGCGAAGGCTCTGGAAACATCCAAGTCGCGATGATTACAAATCCAACAACTATTAAATCGTTCTCCTTTTTTTATAACCATTCGATTTAAAAGGGCTTTAACATCTCATTACTTATAAAAATTACTATAAACCATTTTTAAATAGTCTAACATCTCTTTAACGTTAATAAATCAGGCGTCCATATCATCAGTATATCTTAAGAAGAGTTAATCTTAGGCGGTCTTTTAAATGTACAAGTACACATATAACATTCGTGCTTTTTCTAAGTTAAAGTGATCTTAGTTAACTCATAGCTTACTTTATATACTTATTAACTATTTGTCCTAAAAAGTCTTATCTTTAATAAACTTATTGACTTTAATCTCTTGTGTTTTTCGTCCTTTACTTTAAGTATAAGGTTAGTTTAAGTAAGGTAAAGCGTAATAGTAATGGGCAAGAGTACTAACGTCAACCTTTAAGTCATTATTAACGTTATTATTAACATTTCGTTTAAAGGGGTTATTAAAAAGGACAACACTTATGTCTTATACGTTCTATGAATTTAACAACTTTGTGAATTTTTATAAAGTAACGGTAGTCTTATTTATAAACTTTTAAAACTTTTTTTAATGGACTTTTAATGTTTCGCTACTTCCTCAAACTTTTTAATGAACTTTTAGCCTATTAGACTTAATTCTATTTGTACTATATCAATCTCTTTTATATATTAGCCTTTTACCACGTCATTATCTTAAAAGTCAGTCATTTAATCGTTATTATTAAAGTCTTCTTTTGCGTTATTATAATAAAAGTAAGAGTTATTAAGTGAAGGAGATTATATAATAATTAAAGGAGAGTTGGCTATAAAGGGTTCGTTGAGTGCTAAGTCGCCTTCAAGTCTAAGGTAATATGCAGATCTTTCCTTTAACTTTTAAGGGGTTTTGGGTTAAAGTAAGTTTTTATTAATTAATAAAGCTTTAAGAAAAATTGCTTTTTTTTAAGTATTTTTTTAAGATATATTTATTATTAAATAAAAATATTATGACTTTTATAAATGTGTAAGTTGAGTTATTAATATTATTACCTTTATAAGTATGTAAGAACCACTTATATTTAAATCACTAAAAGAAAATCGAAGAGAATAGGTTAGATATTAAAACTTTCTTAAGTAAAAAAAATTTATTATAATATAACGGCGCGAATATTATTATATTATTATATTATATATGAAAAACAATAAATAAAGATAAAAAGAAAGTCAAAGAGAAAAGAAAACTATATACATGTGCTAAGCCTTAAGTCAGGACTTGTCCTTGGTGTATAACTCATTTTAATATAACTTATCTCGGTTTAACTCATCTGTGAGTCATTAGTGTATGAGTCATTAACGAGTCATAAATATATAACTCACCTTTGGTATAACTCATTGATCAGTGAGTCATTTAGTCAGTGACGTATGAATCGTCACAGTAGGTGTATCACGTACGGGGTAAGACAATTACGTAATAAGGGTTGAGTTTACTATTTGAAGTTGAGCACAAAGCTCTTATCTAATGGCAGACGTGCCGGTCTTATATAAAACCTTCGTCCCCTCTAAATCCCCTGAATCCCTCAAGATGCTGAATCCCCAGATCCCCGGATCCCTCTCATTGTTACAGGATCCTCGGATCCACGGATCCATCACGTGACCTAATGTCCATTATGATCTAGATTATTATTATAACTGAAATCGTGACTACGATGTGTGCAATGGTACTAATCGTTATCTTGTACTATTCCTTGGTTGGTACCAGCCCTCAGGCTGTACTAACCCCTTGTTAGTACCAATATTTTCATAGTACTATCCGCTTGGTGGTACCATCAGGATCCTGGTGCCAACCGTCTTTTGGTGCCAAGGGGTCCGTAACATTTAGCTATAAAAAAACCCTAGATATTAGGGAAAATCCCCAGTATTTGGGGGTCGTTGCCATTGTAGTGAAGAGGTGTGGGGGAGTGGAAAGGAACAGCAAGTACTACTGATAGTAGTGATTTAAAGTCTAACTAAAGCGCCATTAGTGTTTATTTTCTCCCTATGTCTTACTGGAAAGGGTATCTTTGGGGAATACTAGATTGTGTTTATAAAGAGAGGAGAAGCCACGAAGGCGGGTGTGCTTTCTTAGACCACCGGAGTATAAATTTACAAGTGTACTGCCAGGGAAATCGGTATACGGCTAGGATATTATATAACCAAGGGAAGTACCTCGCGTATAACCACCTGTCGTATAATAGATCGCATAGTTCGGAGTTCTTTAAGTACAGGCTGGGGTCCTAGAGAGAGTTAGTCTTCAAAGAGGTAAAGTTCTCTACTAAACGTTATGACTGAATTATAAAGTTATACGTATAACTTATAGAGAAAGTGCATCTACTTATAAAATTACTAGCTCCTTATGATCTAGACAATATCAAATCTGACCTTTACACACTTCCCGCACTTAAGCTCTACGATCATCTCTCCCATTATAATTCCATACATAATTATAACATTCACCAACAAAATAAAGTTAACCCTAACCCTACTGCAAATTCTAGGACGTCAAACAAAGCCCGACAAAAGCTATTATTCCAAAGAACAAGATACCGGGTGTCTACAACGAACTGGACAAAGGCTTGCCGAAGAGGGTTTAAGGCGTCGGGGTTTTTGTCACTAAATGCTCCATCGATGAATTTCTCCAAAAAACTCAGCTAGTAGACTCCTGGCTTCCCCATGTTCTTGCCAGCCTTTCTGTAGGCCTTCGACAACATGCTTGTAATTGTCTCTTATGTACGCGCTAATATCGAGGATCAGATCGTCTATACCAAAGTAATCGAATATACGAGAGAGTTCTAAGCACGCAACGTAGATGTTGCTGTTTTCTTTTTGAAGGACATCCCAGTCACAGTCTGGCGCTTATCTCGTCAACGATTGCTTTCTCCAACAGCAGGGGCCGATGAAGGCACTCTCCTCCATGGTAAAGATAACGGACTATGTGGTTGAAATTTTTTGGGTCAACATCATCATCCAACGCCACCAACCCAGTCTCTGCCTCCTAAAACAGGTGTCAGCATGACCCAAGAACCCAGGTTTCGCAGTACGGTATGAACCTGAAACTTACCAGCGTGAGAAATGAGTGGAGTTGAGTTGAGTCAAAGGTTGTACTCAACTCAACTTAGACCTAATTTTAGTAGACTCAACTCAACTCAACTCATTCAAACTCAGAGTCAACTCAGAGTACGCCACTAAATACTCTGAGTCTACTTTGAGTTAGGCTGGGTCTAACTCTGAATCATTTATAAAGGACTCAACTCAACTCAGTTGTACTCAGAGTTACTCTGAGTCAACTCTGAGTCGCTGAGTTATTTTTGTCATGCTGAAACTTACTATCGAATGCATTCTGAAAGTAGCGGCATCTTGGACAAATGACCGCTCTGTGGAGATTCCATGTCTGTCCTGGGCAGGCCACCGTGACATCGGAGAACTCGCCAGAGGATAGAAGGCTTCATATGATCAATGTCAGGAACGATCGTGACGCACATGGATCATGACAACCTACCATGCGTTCTTGGCAAGAAATGTCCTACGACACCTTGCTTGATCTTTGTTATCCTTGTTCGTGGCTTTCGTGGGCCACCAGTTTGTCATTCGCCGCCAGTAAGTCCAGAACCAAGGCGTGAAGGGGACATCACACAACCAAAGGACGAAGAAGATCATGATTATAAACCCGATGATTCTTAAAATAACTATCAGCTAAGAGGGGTACTAGGGGGCCACAGCACTGGGACATACATGGGGAAATGGAGAACTCGTAGGTATTTGGTATTTGTGAACTTCAGATTCGGCGTTGAACCCCGCAGTTTCTCTGGCTGAGTTGATGCTTTAGGCGTATAATACTAGGTAAGCTACAACGACAATGCTAGAGACTTATCTCATCAAAACATCACAAAACACGAGAACGAATTTTTTGGAATTGTGCATCACCAACCACATCTAGCAGCACTGCTCTTGGTCAATAGGAAAGTCCAAGCTCGTGCGCATCGCTCAGTGCGACATAGGCGTCATGGCATCAACGTGGCCTAAAGCAACTGCATGGCCCAACGACCTCTGCGAGCATGCTACGTACCTCAGCAAATACCTCAGGGAAGTGCTCCTGTGTATCGAATGCGCAAAGGAGTACCCAATCCCCACCCCGCTGGTAAAGACCATGATAGCGGCGATGAGCGTCATGCTCAGCAAGATCGAAAATGCCCCAGACTACAGCACAGTCATGCAGGCCCTCACAACGATTCAGAACGACTTGAAATCACCAACAACCACGGTCAAGACAACAGCGGAGACAGTCCAGACGACAGCCATGACAGTACAGCAGACAACAACAGCGTCACAACGGGCCATTCTAATAAATCGAAACATAAACGCAATCACGGAGGAGGTGGCAGAAGCTGGGAAAGCAGCGGCAGTCATCCTTCAAGAGACAAACAACATTGCGAAAGCCATCCAATCTGCCTCCTCTCCGGAGAGTTCATACGCTTCAGTACCCAGCAGCAATTTAGCTCCCATGAGCAGACCAATTACAATATCTACACAGATCCCGTCACTTATCCAAGCACAACGTGAGATCATGGTGAAAATCACAACCCCCTTGAGAACTTCCGAGCAAAGAACCTACGCACCCTGCAGAGCCGAAGTGTATTGTTGTAGGTAGTCTGGCGAACGGGCATTGTCGTACGTGCCGTTCACGGCGGCTTGTAGTGAAGCATTTCAGAGAGCGCAATCTTGCGTATTGTCTCCCACGCGGATGTATGGTTTGGTGCCTGTCAGATTTCCTAGGTTGTTGAGGAGATTATTGGAGAATGTATTGGGTGCGGCGGAAGTCCCTAAGTGGTCGGTACAAGTTGTGGGAGGAGCTTGAGAACATACCTGCGAAGTCAGGGAAGAACACAAACTCGATCGAGTAGCTGATGAATGCCTCCAATATGGGCGGACCTGCATTCGACGGCGGTGAACTTGGGACGACAACACCATCAAGTACTAGTCCAAGGGCTGTGGCAAAAAATTGACACCAGCTGGCCACGGCCAGATAACCATGCATTCTAGACATTGCGAACTTCATTTGTTCATGAAGATGAAGCAATATCCGGATCAGACGGGAAGAATTCGTTTCTATACTTGCAGATCCTTCGCATGAAGTAACACCGACGCTTAACTACTTGCTTAAGCTTCGTACCGGTGTGCTGTCGTCCATATGGTGGATAAAATGGTGATATTGGAGGTCCAGCGGCTGTGGCCAGAGCAGGTACATCGGGTTGACAAAATGTAAGAGAAATGGAGGGACGCTGGTCTTGATCAGGCTCCAACGAGGAAATATTCGCTCGAAGGATACTTGTTGCGCAGATGATTTCTATACAGACACCAGAGAGTCGGATGCATCCTTCCATGACCACCATCTCTGACCCGCTGCCACTTGAGAGCATGTCTACCTGGGAGCGGAGACCGGCTGCAACACGAGCAGATCGAACCTGGCAACAGCATGATACGTAACCGGGCTGGGAACCTTGTCCCACTACGCGGCAGCCGAGTACAAATACCTCAAATCAATAAGAAACCCCCAAGAAACAGGCTTTCAAGTACAGTGATGTATTTCTCTCTACGTTGTCCAAGGGACTAGATACACATCTACCTACCCATTCTACACACCAAGCCAAACCCTGTATCCAGAGCTCCCCAAGGAGCTATTGAAGTACAAGCGAAGTAAGTACTGTACACCATGTACAACCAACCAAACTCCATTGCTAAGGCCGATCAATCGTAACTTTTCCCACCCCAAAACTCCAAATAAAACAAATCAAGCTGGCCCATTTGCTGGCTTGTCCTCGCCAACAGGCGTTGGTGCAATTCGTCTTCTCTTCTTATCCTGGCTGCCATCTTCTCTCTCGCTTTCACTGGCATCTCGCTTGACTCCACTGACGCTGCCTGATGTACTTCCAGGTGTTTGTGGTGGAGTCGACATTGGAATACTGCCTACGAAACCAACACCACCTGCAGTAACACTTGGAACACTGCTTCCAACCAGAGTTGGATTGCTGATTATGGATCCAGGAACGTAAGATGATTGGGTTGCAATCGATGATGTGGAGTTGGATCGAGTAGGCGACGAAGGACGAATAGTTGGGCCAGGGGGAGGGGAGGGCGCAGCCAGACCAGTTGAAGAAGTTCTGTGGTGACTATGGGGGAATGGCGAAGGTGGAGCAATCGAAGTAGGGGTCGCCATTGGGGTAGTTTGAGAAGACGAAGCAGCTGTCATGGATGGGTGCTTTGCTGTTGGTACATCACCCGTATATTTATCTCCGAGTTCCCCGGGAGCAAACGTAAGAGTGGAACAGAAACCATCAGAAGAAGTCATCAAGAGGGTCAAGCCATCGTTGGACCTAAACAATTAGCAAGGTACCAGAAGTTGGAGGGTAGGCGTACCAAGTCAGATCGGTGAAAGTCGCACAGTGAAGATTGCTCACTACACAGAGTGGTGTCTGTTGCTGAGTATCATACATCAGAACGGAATCTTCTGTAGCCACAGCGTATATCATGCGGTATGGGAGCGAAAACGCCATCGTTGGACCAGTAGTTGCACTCGAATTCGTATCCACCTCTAAAGGTTTCGGCTTCGGTGAAGAGGTAGGTCCAGAAGGATCCGTCTGTGGCAGAAGAGGTGGGGGCTCCATGATGGACTGAACCGCTGGTTCGGGAAGAGCAGACATCGTATCCTCCGAAGAAGTATCAATGGTGATGTGCTTTGTAGGCGGAGAAGCTTTGCGGGCATTGTAGTACACGGGGGAGCATTTCACTACCACGGACGGTTTCTTGTGTCCTGGGAGATGAGCAATAGGCGGTTTGTTGATTCCACCTCTCGTATAAATGTAGACCGTATTGATAACCTCGTACATCGTCTTTGGCGTCTCCTCGAATCCCTTCAGCTGCGATTGATATTGCCCAGCAGGCGTGAAGAGAAGACTTCCGTCCGGAGTGAAGGTCAATCTGCGGAAGAAAGACTTCAGAGTATCGTTCGAGTAGATGTGGGCATTCTTCACTCCCAATCCCATACTGTATGGTTTCGGCGAGGCTTCCATTGGCATTACAGCGGGGAGTGGTAAGGAGGGCGCTGGAGAAGCTGATCTTCGCATGGACATTGCTGGAGAAGCACCACCGAAAGAGGATCTTCGACTGTGACTGATAGTGCTCGGAGGGTTCATTGGCAGAGCGATAGAAGTTGGCGTTCCTGGACAAGATGGTACTGGAGACCCAATGTTTCCAATCTCCGCAGCGAATTGTGCTCGTAAGTCCATACTGGGAGGAGCGGGACTATGTGACGATATTCTGCGACCTGGCAGATCCATCTTCATGTTCGTTCCAATCTTCCTAGGTTCCTCATCCCGATTGTCCAGCGTGTATAGACCATCCTTTGTCTTCAACGTGTAGATATGTACAGATCGATCGGAGGATTGGGTTGCGATGTATTCGTTGAGAGGATCCCAGGCCACACCTTGAACATAATGCTGATGCTCTGCAATCTGGCGTATCAATTGTCCGGTTTGGGCGTTATAGATCCTCGCAACATTGTCCATGCTGCCTGTAATGAAGTAGATTCCATCTGGTGACCAGGCCAAGTCGTAAATCTCATGTCCAGAAGACCGGCACATGTGTTTCGTCCTCCAAGTCTCCTTGTCCTCGATTCCTTCTTCTCCAAATCTGGGCTTCGCATTCTTCGTGTCCAGGACCCAGGTAATAACATTTCCATCGTCCCCGGCTGAGGCTAGAACGTCCCCTGGCAATAGTTAGCATTTAGCAGAGACCTGAGCGAAGTGCCTACCTCGAGGAGCCCATCGTACAACATTGACAGTCTGGGAATGCTTTGCCATTGTACAGAGATATTCCACCTTTCTATCCTCTCCCTCCGAATCCAATCTCCATAGCTATATGCAGTCAGCAAAGGGAAGCTTATCCGGGCCTCTTTCACCTACTCTGACATTGTTGTCTCCTCCACCAGTTGCCAATCGCCCTTTGCCGTGAGGTTGGAACTCTGCAGAGTATATGGGGGCATTGTCGGCGTGCCAGTTGACGATTATCGGTGATGCCTTCATGGTTGCTGGGATTGGAAAGTCTCGGAGCTGCCGTCGAGGTTATACGGCGGCAGCAAGGCTGAGCCGATTGAGAAAACGGCAGACCTTCTGTTTGTGGTGATCAAAGTTCTCTGTCGGAGGGAGATCTCGAAGGCTCTTGTATATTTCACAGAAAGTTGTCGTGTGCCGTTGTTTGAGGGAGAGCCGAGTGATCAGAGTGCCTGTTTGTAGCTTGGGGAAGCTGCTCTTATCGACAATCGGAGTTTGTTTGGCGTAGTGGCGTTTGTATAATGGATTGAATGTTCGTGATAGCTGTGAAGGGAAATTGAATGCTGTGGTGATTTGTCGAATCTTGGGGCAAACCGTCGAGGGGTTGAGAGGAGGGAGAAGGGAGGCTGGTTTGGATTTGAGGTTGAAAGAGGAGGTGGAGGTGTCTTGTCTTCTTCTGGTCTTGGTGCTGCAGCAGGCAGTTCGAAGTTGCAAGTGGTCGGTCTATCAGTTTGTCGCGTCCCGCCAATAGGATCCCTCCCGTTCTCTTTTCGCGTCCTCAAACGCTACCAGAGGGATTTGGCACGCGAATGCCATGCAGTGAGCGCTGGAGAAATTTCAATTCAATTGGTAACCGTGTATTAATCGATTATTGAGGAATAAGGCATATTTCGGTGCTATATTCCTTATGCTGTTGTGCCCCTTTTCAGCTTTCGATAGGCTCAGCAGTTGCGGATTGAGTCTTGAGTCTTGGCTATCCGGGATTGAGGGGACGTGGGAAGGATATCGTGATTACAGCATCTTTATCTCTCAAGCTTCGATACCTAGGTATATCGAAATGAATTTCTAAACAAAGCAGTGTTTCTGCCCGGTTCGGCAGAGTCTCGTTACGTTGAGCCTAGGGTTGGTTTGTAGGGAATAGGAGACAGTCTCATCCACTGTTTACATTCCCTGGGTCTCGGCGACCATCTAGTTCTAACCGAAGAGAGGTTGAAGCATTAAATATGCCCCAGTCAAATCATGTAGTTATCTCATTCATTATTTTCCACAGTCAGGATGCACTGTCTCCACCTCTCTCCCCCTATCATTCTCTAAAGCTGGATATGCTTTCTAAGTAATCCCACGCACTTGGCCGCTGAGACGAATGCACCCCATGCCCAACCCTCACCGTTCCAAACCATGATATCAAGCCAACATCCTCCCCTGAACACTGCTTCTTCATGTATCTATACACCGATATCCCCCAGACATGCACTTGGAGTGTGCGGTGTACGACACCCACCCAGAATCATTCAGTATTATAGATCTATCCGCATGTAATTTAGTTTCAGATTCTGTTTGGTTGTTCATCCATCCAAGTTACGTACAACCTTGAGCAAAGGAGTACACCTGACAAGCATCTTAACGAGCCAACATGTGTACCAACGAAAGCGGTATCCGGTTCAATTGTAGTGCTTCACATACATACACCTTGTCCCATGGTTTGTTAGCCGCTGCATGTAACTTTAAGACCCAGACTGGCGGGTCTACGGCCTTTTGCATCCATATGCAGTGGTCCGAATACAGCAGTCTTATCACTTTACGCATCGAGGACAGTTACAGGACGACGGCCAATCTGGACCTTCCCGTTCGTGGATCAGCAGACGTTGAGTGGTATTGGTCGTGGGTGATGGGATGAGGTTGGCGATGTTTTTCGAAGGGCGGGCCAGTAGTTTGACTTGAGCTGGATCTTCATGGGACAATTCAAAGGACAGAAACCTTTGTCTTACTCCTGTTCTACTTTTGCTTTCCAATCTCTACTATGAGTGCTTTGTTCCAACTGCAGATTCAACTCCATTGCCACCTCACTTCAGCCAGCGCGATCAGTTCTTACAATATCCCTATCAGCTTCGTATCCGTCAGTCCGTCCAGCACACCCTCAACTCTCACCGCTCAATAGTCCAGGAGTCAGCGCCGAATGCAGCTGGCATCACAAGCTTGCATCTTTCTGACGAGGGGTTCTTTGTTTACCTACCTACTATTCATGACCCTGTCTCATGGACATTGTTCGGACTATTCCTAACCAATATTGAGTACAGGCCGTGCATTAGGTGCTGTTCAAGACCCCCATTCTTCACTCACAGCTTTTTGAAGTCATGGTGTGCTGGGATGGCTGGGATGGCTGGGGCTCCTCGCCTCATGCAGTGCAGTGCACTGCTGCCCCAGATTTCACACTTCGATGTGCATTATTACATACAGTACAGACCGACGGAGCAGCTTCCTGTTCCTCAACATATTTTCACTGACATGGATAATGGATCATTGGCCTGTTGCGCCTCTGCGGCGACCTTCTTCTTTCGCGGAGTCTATTTTCTCCTCGACCATTCAAAACGTGTCCCCTCCCCCACCACTTCAATCAAGCTCTTAGATTCTTCCAAGCTCCCAGGATCTGTACAACGACCACTTGCATATATCGCCAATCCGTCCGAAAACAGCACGCCTTTCTCTCGCTCGCCGGTGACTCAATATCACCGCAATCTAAAACTGCACCATCTGAGTCGCACCCGGAGCTACACAAAACCACCAACTAATTCCTGAGAGAAAACAATTGGTTACACCGTCTGACAATCATCAAGTCATCACTTTTTGAATCACCTCAAAACTCCCCTCTTGAGTTGAAAAGTCTATCAGTGGTGATCTGGGGCTAGACCGCTGTTTATTAAAGCTTGGAATCTTTCCTCTTCTAAGCATGCTCGTCATTTCTCAAATTTTCACACGATCATAGGACAATTAAGATGCTCGAGAACATATCGACATCACTTGCAGCAGGAGCATCCAGTTTTGTTCTGGTTGCTCTTCTCACCATACCATCCATCTTTGACATCGTATCCCACTTTCGAGGGCCGAAATCGATATCAAAAATTTACGAGGACAAAGATGGAGTCGCCACTGAGAAATCCGTAGAGGTATACTCCTCAAAACTTCCAAAGGCTTTCCTTGGCATCTTCACAATCGCTGGACTCGCTTCGTCGATTGCTCTGGCCGCTTTGGCTTCAATAGAGGGGTCGGGTTTTCTGTTCGTTGAGAATTGGCTGAATGTTGCGCATTGGGTGAGTACACGTGATTGTTTTTTTTTGACAAGTGGCTGACGTCTTCTAGTCTCTCATCCTCGTTCAAGCGGCCGGCATCATTCTGATTCGGGACTACATCAAAAATTACACCCTTGGAGTATATTCAGCGCTTTCTTCCACTTTCCTGCTGGCCGTGCTCTTATTTCAAGATGGACTCATTGCTCGACAAACGCCAACTGGCGAAAGTTTTGGGACGAAGGAACAGATTGGACTTCGGCTTGCCCAGCTCGGTCTCATTATTTTGGTCGCATTCTTCAGCATTTCTTTACCAAGGCGACCAGAAGTTTTCCACGATGGAGTCCCGGTCGATGGGATGTACACCGTCTCCGCACGCGGGAGGTACACCTTCTCGTGGGTGGAGCATCTCCTAACCCTCTCTCGGAAGAAGAACCGGCTCGAACTGGAGGACCTACCTAAAATGGATCAATATACCCGTTCCAAGGATCTCAGTGATGCCTGGGCGGTAACATCTCATGAGAAGAAGCTTTGGCTTGAGATTTTCTTGGCTCACAAATGGTCATTCATTGTCCAATGGATACTTACTCTCTTCCAAGCATTCGGAAATTTCGCACCTCAGTTTGTGACTTACCACATTCTCAAGATCTTGGAGAAGAGACTTCCAGGAGATGCAGTCAGTTTCGAGGCATGGCTTTGGGTTGTTACTTTGACAATTGCAACAATCGGAGCTGCCTGGATTGAGTCGTGGCTCTTCTGGATCTCCTGGTCCGAAGTTGCTATCCCTATTCGAGCTCAACTAGCAGCCCTGATTTTCCAGAAAGCGATGAGACGAAAGGACGTGAAAGGGGCTTCAAAATCGACCAACAAGGATATTCCATCTGGTCAAGACATGGCAGATGCATCAGCAGACACAGTGGCAGGAGACAAGCCAGAGCTTGACGAAGAGGAGGCTGATCCAAAGGGAAAACAAAACACGGTCAATCTCATCGGTGTGGATGCCAAACGGGTTGCCGATTTCTGTTCCTTCAACAATTACTTCCCAGGCAGTTTGTTCAAGCTGATTGTCTCTTTCGCATTCCTGCTCAGCATCATTGGATGGCAAGCTTTGTTGTCCGGTTTCTTGGCTATGTCACTGACAATCCCACTCAATATTTTCTTCAGCAGACGGTATGCTGCTGCTCAGGACCGACTCATGAAGGTCCGGGATACAAAGATGGGAGTTGTGACAGAAGCACTACAGGGTATTCGCCAGATCAAGTTTTCTGCCCTCGAAGCCAACTGGCACGAGAAGATTGGGAAGGTACGACGAAAGGAATTGGACGAGCAGTGGAACGTCTTTGTTTCGGATACATTCTTACTTTTCTGTTGGATTTCGAGCCCGATTGCTCTTGCTGCAACTTCCCTGGCAGTCTACGCATGGAAATTCGGAGAGTTGACCCCTTCAGTTGCTTTCACCGCAATCGGAGTGTTTGCCAGTTTGGAGGTGACCCTCGCTGTCATCCCAGAGCTGACCACGGATCTGATTGATGCATTCGTCTCCGTGGAACGAATTGAGAAATACCTTGCGGCTCCAGAGATATCCAAAAACACCCACGATGCCCCCAACATCTCCTTCGAAGATGCCTCAATCGCATGGCCGTCGGACGAAGCGAAGGAAGATGACGATCTGCGATATGTTCTGCGCAATGTCAACGTGTCTTTCCCAGAGAAGGAGCTGAGTGTTGTAAGTGGTAAGACAGGTACGGGGAAGAGTCTTCTTCTCGCGGCGATCCTTGGAGAAGTCGATCTTCTCTCTGGCAAGATCAATGTTCCACAACCGCCTCAGACAATGGATCGCCACGATCACTTGGCAAATATGGATAACTGGATCATCCCATCGGCTGTCGCTTTCGTCGCACAAATCCCCTGGATCGAAAACGCAAGCATCAAAGACAATATCCTGTTTGGTCTCCCATTTGACGAATACAGATACAAGACAGTCATCGAAGTCTGTGCCCTAAAGAAGGATCTTGAGATGCTTACGGACGGTGAAGCGACAGAGATCGGAGCCAATGGCATCAACTTGAGCGGGGGACAGCGATGGAGGGTTACGTTTGCCCGAGCTCTGTACTCTCGTGCGGGTATACTGGTCCTGGACGATATCTTCAGTGCCGTCGACGCACATGTCGGCCGGTTCATCTTCGAAAAGGGCTTGACAGGGGAGCTTGGAATCGGTCGTACCAGAATCCTCGTTACTCATCACGTCGCACTCTGTGCATCGAAGACCAAGTACATTGTTGAACTGGGTGATGGCACCATCGCTCATGCTGGAATGGTCTCAGAGCTCGAAAGTCATGGAATACTTCAGCAACTTATCAGCCACGAGGAACCTGAGTTGGAGATTGTCGAGGATGAGGATCCCACAGCGGTTAACTCTGCCGAGTCTTCGAATGGAGATGCTGCTGATATTGGAGAAGCGTCGAAGAAAGTCGACTCAAAGGCGGTACCAAAGAAATTCGTTGAAGATGAGCTTCGAGAGCAGGGTCGGGTGAAAACTAGGATTTATCTGGATTACATGAATTTCAGTGGTGGATGGCCTTTCTGGGCGGTTGCATTGCTGGCATACTCTCTCATGCAGGCTATCGTTACCGGGCGTGCTTGGTGGATTCGACTATGGACTGAAAGTAACGAAAAGATCGGGAGACATACGAGCATGACCCACTCGCTTGCATACTCCTACCAGGTTCACGGTCTCTCCCCTCATCAACGCAACACTACCCTCAATGCCACCGACGCGCATTCCGACAATCTGAAATTCTACCTCGGCATATACATTGCCTTCTCCGTTGTATCAATCATCATCGGTTTGTTCAGATATTACTATATTTTCACAGGTTCCATCCGAGCATCTCGTTGCATGTTTGACAGATTGAGCTTCACGATTCTCCGAACCCCTCTACGATGGATGGATACAGTCCCATTGGGAAGAATCTTGAACCGCTTTACAACAGACTTCAACGTTGTTGACTCGCGTCTGGCGAACGATATTGGATCCGGAGGCAATAATCTGTTCCGTCTGATTGGTGTGATCGTTGCTGGGTATGTTATTTCCCTTTCCTTTTGACATATGCTGTACCCCCTCCCCCCTCCCTCCGGTTTTAATTGTCTAACTCTGTCGATGATAAACTTGCTACTTTTGTGATTCAGTGGAACTCATCAGAAAGCCAATCAGAAGACACACTTTTGAGGATCTGATCTTCTGATTACACGCATGATTTTCAGGTGCAAGCCTTAAAACACAAAAACGGCAATGTCCTGAGAAGACAGCAGACAATTAAACCGGTGATGATGGGGCATATGTTTGACACATTCTAACGTGAACAGAGTCTTCGTTTCTCCCTACGTCATCCTTCTTTCTGTTGCACTACTTGCAATTTGTATACAAATCGCACGTATTTACCTCTCCGGAGCCCGAGAAGTTAAGCGCCTCGAATCCAACGCCAAGTCCCCCGTCTTCGAACAATTCGGAAGTGCTCTCACAGGAGTAGGCACAATCCGAGCCTTCGACAAATGTGATGTCTACATCACTCGCATGTTCCGCAAGATCGACGATCACTCGACCTCCTTCTGGCATCTTTGGGCTTTCAACAGATGGATGGGATGGAGGATGTCTGCTGTTGGTGGACTGTTCGCTACATTTGTGGCTATCATGATTCTACTGATCGGAGGCATCGACGCATCCCTTGCTGGATTTGCCCTCAGCTTTGCACTCGAATATGGCCAAGTCGTCATCTGGACCATTAGACATTACACCAATCTCGAGCTGGATATGAATGCCGCGGAACGAATCATTGAGTACAGCAATCTCCCCACAGAATCTCTAGACGGCGCCGATCCGCCTGCTGCATGGCCGAGTGAGGGCCGTCTCGAAGTTAACGACCTCGTTGTCGGCTACGCTCCAGATTTACCTCCAGTCCTCAAAGGCCTCACATTCTCCGTGGAGAGGAACGAGAGAATCGGCGTTGTCGGTCGTACAGGAGCAGGTAAATCCTCACTGACACTAGCACTGTTTCGTTTCCTCGAAGCCAGAGAAGGATCAATCCATATTGATGGTCTCGATATCTCCAAGATCAAACTCCACGCTCTTAGATCCAGACTAGCTATCATTCCCCAGGATCCTGTCTTATTCAGCGGGACAGTCCGCAGCAATCTTGATGCGTTCGACGAGCACGAAGATATTGAGCTTCGCGGCGCCCTTCAGCGAGTGCACCTCGTCTCCGCAGAAGAAGCAGAATCCATCTCCCACTCTATTATCACAACCGGTACTTCCACACCAATTGCAAATGGAACACTCTCTCCAAACGCCAATATCAACTTAAACAAGAATCCATTTACGTCATTGCACTCACCTATCGCAGAAGGTGGCCTCAACCTCTCCCAAGGCCAGCGCCAGTTGCTCTGCCTTGCACGAGCAATTGTCTCGCGGCCTAAGATCATGGTCCTCGACGAGGCAACTTCGGCAGTTGATATGGCTACCGACGCGCTGATTCAGAGGAGTATTCGTGAGGAGTTCGGGGACTCAACACTTATTGTCATTGCCCATCGCTTGAGCACCATTGCGGATTTCGATAAGATTCTGGTCATGGGAGAAGGGAAAGTTGAAGAATTTGGGAGCCCGAAGGAGTTGTTCGCATTGGAAAATGGTGTTTTCAGGGGGATGGTATCAGAGAGTGGAGAGAGAGAAAAGTTGGAGGCGTTGATTCGGAATGGGAATTGAAAGTGGTTGAGTAGCCGGAACTGGATAAAATTTGCATATACACGCTATAGATGTTTGTTAGCGGCATATTGTATACAGCATGGCGCGCATCTTGGTCTCGGGGATTGTAAATAGACAGTGGAGAAAATGGAGCAATGGATTTCCCGTCGAATTTCTGCCCCTGTCCCTAGATTTTTCAAATAAATCACATCTCTCCTCCGCATTCAAGCCTTCTTGCAGTTATATCCAATCGACCCCAACTACAGCTTGTCAGACCCACTCCTTCATGTATTCAACAGAAAGAAAACACTCACATACAGTCGGACCGCTTCAAACACGACAAAAAAAATAAAAGTGATATTAAAAAACATCTATTTAACCCAAATTCTGCGCCTAAATGCTAGCGTCATAAAGACCCACTTTTTGTCCTGATCAGGCTAGTCCTCGAATTTAAGTACTTATATCAATTAAAAGTGGGGGGGTTATAAATTTTGAGATTTTTATTTCCTTTATTTATATGTTTTAAAAACTATATAGTGAATATTTTTAGATTATTTTTACTTATAAAATCGTTAAAAATAGCAATACAACTTATAGCTAAAAAAAGAGTTCGGACATATTAGCCAGACCCACTTAATCTAAGTGAATATAATTTTAATAATAAAGAATTTAATCAAAAATTAATATTTAAATATAACTCTTATATTTACACTAATATAAAAACAAATAATAATAATAATAATTAATTAATATATTTAAGTGCAGTGTAGCTTAGTAATTAGCGTATTTAGTCTTATCCAGCAATTTTAAAATAACTTCTTTATAGTTAAATCCTTTGTCTTCTTTAAATATCGTTAACTTCGTTTAACATACTTCAACGCTATCACTTAATAAATATATCTAATCAAGCGGAAATTATCTGTAAATAATTAACCCATTTTAAAAACTATTATTAATAAATTATTTTAGATTAGACGTTTCTGGCGATTTCGTTAATAACCGCTGATTTCCTCTTGGCAAGATTTATGATATTAAATATCAAATTCCCTCTTTCCAATTAACTCGTTTTCCTCTTGAAAATAGTTTTTTTTATTTTTTTTTATTAACTTTCTTATAATTTTAACTGTACTATTTAGTAAGGAATTTTTAGTTTACTTTTAATAAATTTATCTCTTTATTATCTTTCTATTAAAAGAGGTATAATGATTAAAATTTACGTTAAATAGATTACCAAAACTACTAAAAGGCCTATTAAGGCTCTATTATAGGCAAAAAAGAGGGTTAGGGCTAGTATGATTGTAAGGGGGCAAAAGCGGGTCGCCAATAATGATTTAGGCCTATTATATCAATGGGCTAAAGGTATTATAACCTTTAAAAAGGTTAAATTAAAAGACAATTCTACGGAATCAAAAGAAAAGGTAGTTAATTCAGATTCGGATTATCACTCTTTATAAAGCACTTTTATAACTACTGAACTAATTACCGCACTAGCAAATAAATACAAAATCAAACCAATCAAACCAATTCATCCACTTCTTGCCTACCCTCTGGAATTATATCAAATTCCCTCATTATAGTCTCTGAAATCGTTCTATAGCCACTTTGTTTTTTAATACACCAAGCGGCTTGCTTAACGCTAAGCCCTTTGCGGTAAGCATCCATAAAGCATGAAACTCTATTATAATACCTTCATAACATATTAAGAGAACAAGAATCAAAAGCTTTAAAATAAGCTTCTCTAGCCTAAAAAAGTTAAATTAATAAATTAATAAATTAATAAAATAAAAGAGAATTATAAACATACCTCCAGAAACGTCTCTTTCTAAACTTACCAGTAAAGGTTTTTACAATAAGCCCAATATATCTCAATTGGGTTTAACTCATAATGGAATTTCGGTAGAAATAAGCACTTATAGCTTCTAACCAATAAAATCTCTTTAAGCATTGACTTTTACTCAAAGAAATCCTTATAATTGGCTAAGATTCTCGCTAAACAACAAGTCATAGGCTTTTTAAGAGGCTAAAAAAGAATTAGATTATAACTCTTTTTAGCCTTACCAGAGCACTTAATAGGAGGTATCTTTTTACTTATTTAAAGTTAATATATTACTTTATAAATAAAAACTACTTACTTATTAGGAAACAGTTTCTTTCTACTAGAATCTGTTTAATCCCCTTTAGGACTAACTTTGTGATAGTCTTCTTAACTTTCTTTTTATTAGGGTGGCCTTTAATTGCCACTTTAATAGTCTCTTTAATAGTATGATTCAATTCTTGAATTATATTAACCAATCCACAAGCTCGCTTAGCCTCGTTAATATCAGGAGAAAAGGTTGTATTCTAAAGAATTATATTAGTTATTTCTTAAAAGGGAAAGTATAACTGACTTTTTGAGGTAAAGGACCTCCGCTTTTATTTAAATTCATTGTAAAAGCGTTTAAAGCTTTATTTCTTTTATTAGCATGAGCACTTGATTGGTCGAATACGAAAACAGCTACTTTATTCGGGTACTTTTCTTCGAATATATCAATAGCTCACTTAACCTGATTAAACAATTGATTTATATCCTAATAAGGCGTTTTTTACGAACCTCCAAGATAAATGATTTGCCAAGCGTTTTTCTAGCCAATCACAAGCTTCCCTTTAAGACTTATAAAGTCAAAGCAGTGAATAAGGCCTCTTTTACTCTTCGAAGACATCTTTTGTTAATTTTTATCTAACCAGATTTATTTAAAGTATTCTTTAGCATAAAAACAACTCTCGTCATGGTAATATATAACATATTCTTTCTCTTTAAAGGGTAAATCAAGTATAAGAAGTTATAATATTCTATTAGCGTCTTTTTTGTAGTTTACTGTAAGCGATTGATAATAAGCCATTTTCGGTAGAAATTCCTTTTAAATCAATTAATTAATAAATACTTCCTAAATAAGAAGGTATAACTAACCGTTTGACGATAATCGATTATATCAGCTCTTTTATGACTATTAATATAAACCCCCTTCTTTTCTTCAGTAGCATAAAATTTAAAACAATTTAACTATTTATAAGTAGCTGATTTACCGAGAGGTTTCTACTCTTTTGGCTTTTTACCGGGGTTTTTGTGTAACGGTTGTGTATTTACTTGATAAACATAGGAGGCTGCGGTTGATCTTTGATGATCAAGAAGTAGGTGTATTATGTATGGGGTAAGATAGTTATTAGTATGGTTAAGAATATTATTTAAAATTAAGCATAAAGCTTTTATTTAATGGCAGATGTGCTAGTCTTATATAAAACCTTTATTTCTTTTAAATCCCTTGGATTTTTTGAGATGCTAGATTCCCAAATCCCTGGATTTTTTTTATTAATACGGGATCTTAAGATCCACCGATTTATTACATGACCTAATGTTCATTATGATTTAAATTATTATTATAATTAAAATCGCGATTATAATGTATGCAATGATACCAATTATTATTTTATATCATTTCTTGATTGGTATTAGCTCGTAGATTGTATTAATCCCTTATTAGTACCAATATTCTTATAATACCATTCACTTGGTGGTATTATTAGTATTTTAGTGCTAATTACTTATTAATGCAAAAGGGTCCATAACATTATCTCCCTTTTTGCTTAGCATGGCCTTCATGCTTAAGTATAATTTAAGAATTGTTAATGGCTGCTAATGATCATTTTTCTTATTTATTATGCCTAATGTTATAAAAAAATTAAATATTGCTTAAATAAAAAAAAAGCAAAGTATTTAATTTGCGCTTTATATTAAAAGCGCCATATGTTATGCAAAGCCTTATTCCTTCTGCCGCAATCTTTCTCATACTTGCTTTTTAAATTTGTTTATCTTAAAAAAATGTTTAAAATGCGTTTGTTTCAAATATAGCAATTGCAATTTTTTAGGATATGCTATGAAATTTTCTTAGCCTAATCAGCCGGTGTGCTAATTCAAGCTAGGCAAAACGATGACCCCCATTTATTTTTTAACGCTTTTTCTTAAGCCTGCTACAAATATCCCTAATTTTTAATTCCCCGCCTTTAAACCTAACGCCTATTTTGCATTCTTCTTTAAAGCGGGGGCCAATATGCCTGATTTTAATTCTCCTTTTTTTTAAGCAAACCTAAATTTTGAAAATGAAATTCCCAAAGCAGCCCAAAGCAATAAAAATTAAATTTGGGTTTTTAAATATTTTTTAATTATGGGTACCCTTTTTATTTAATCAAATATTTAATAATGCTTTGGAAGTATTAATAGTTCAAAATAGTCTTAACTTTGTATTTTGCGTTTAAATTAATTAATTGTATTTTAATAACAAAAGCGGGTAATGCTTTTAATGATGCTAATTTAAGAAAAAATATATAAAATACCAGATAAATGTTCATTATTTTAGAAAGCGCTAATTGATAATTAATTAATCCTTTTACTTTTGCAATTCTAAATGATCCTAGCTTTTTATAATCCAATTTATAATTTGGTCATTTTGTCGCAATATTCTTTTAAAATAAATAAATTTTATCCCCTTCCTTAAGCATTAATCTTATGCTACGCTTTTTGTTATAATAAATCGCTAATCTTTATGCTATAAATAAAATATTGGCTAATAATTCCTTATGCAATTGCTTTAGTTTATTTTCTTGCAGCATGGCTTTTTGCGTGGTTTTTTAACCTGCAATTAATATATTATATGCCGTTGGGTTATACTTATAATTTGCATAAAACGGCAATATTTTAATGGTTTTTTAATCTGCGCTATTATATGCAAATTGGGCAAGCAAAAGTAATTAAACCTAATTATCTTGCTTATAATTTATATAGCATTAAAAATAAGTTTTCATTATTTAATTGATTTGTTTTATTTATGCATTTGTTTGGGGGTAAAAGGCTATTAACATTTTTTATTTTATTTTTAAAAGTGCAATCAGAGTTTTTTAAAATTTTAAGATAAAAAGCTTATCCCTATTTAAAATGATTTTGTTTAGTATTTTATGATTTGCGAAAATTGTTTAAAGAAATACCTGCGCTATAATAAGCGCGTTTTGCGTTTTTAGTATCAGTATCATATACGCGTATTTAATGAACTTATTTATTATGACATAAATCAAGTTATATGCAACTCCGGTGGCTGGGTTTTTTAAAGGTAATAGTTTAATCATAAAATTCAAAGCAATTAACTTCCATGGGCGTGGTAATATTGCTAATAATTTTATGAGCTTATACAAAGCATGGTGTATTGCCTTATTTTGAATGCATGTATTGCATGATAATATTATGTTTTTAATTATTTTCCTTATACTTGGGAAATAATATCCCTTAAAAAGCCTTAACAATATCTTAGCAACTCCTTAATGCCCATAAGCCAATAGCCTATGCTATTCTTTAATAAAATCTATCTTATTTTGTATTAGGACATAAATTTGTTTTTAATATAAAAGAGCTTTAATGATAATAAAGGAGAATCCTTTGCTTAATTTTTTTTTTGCTTGATTATTATTAGATTTTGATTATAATTCTTTTAGATTTTCTTGAAAAGGCGGCTTATTATTATTAATTGCTTATAATTAATGATCAGCAAATTGCTATTTTTTTGTAATATGGTATGGGATTTATGCATTTTGTTTGCAAAATATTCTGGCTTTTTGCTTAAAGCATTAGCTTAAGCATTTTCCATTCTTTTAATATAAAAAATTCAAAGTTTTATAATAAAGAGTGTTTTATATTATTAACCCTGGTATTGGTTTAGTTTTTTGGTAATAATAAAATAAATAAGATTTTTATAATTTATTAAAATTTGTATTTTATGGGCAGCGCCTTTAAAATAAACCTTTTATTCGCATATTGCGTTTATAATTGCCAGCAATTTTTTATTATATATATTATAATTAAGTTTTATTAATAATAGTTTTTGCAAATAATAAGCAATTGATTGCTATCTCTCATTTTTACCTAATTGGCTAAATATGGCGCCAATAGCGTAATCCAAAAAGTTTATTTTTATGCGTATTTTATTATCAGGTGTAAAGAATGTGAGAACGGGTTTTTAAATAAATATTTCCTTAAGAGCTTTAAAAGCCGCATTGGCTTTTTTTGTTTATACATATTCCTTATTTTTATGGGTCAATTTTATAAGTATCTTGGCAATTCTTAAATAATTTTTAATAAATCGCTTATAAAAATTGGCAAATTTGAGAAAAGATTATAATTCTTTAATATTGGTAGGTCCGGTTTAATTAATAATTGCTTAAATCTTTTTAAAATTTATAATTAATTTTGTGATAATGATTATGTAGCCTAAAAAAGTGATTTTTTTTATATGGAAATTGCATTTTTTTGGTTTAAGGAGCATAAAGGCGGCCTTCAACTTTTCGAGAATTGCTATTATATTTTTTTTATGCTATTTCTTGTTTTTGGAATAAATCAGAATATTGTTTAAATAGCAAATGCATATTATATCCAAATATGGTCGCAAAACATTGTTAATCAAACGTTAAAATATAGCTAATGCATTAATCAACTTAAACGGCATGATCATATACTTATAATAATCAAAATGAATGCAAAATGCTGTTTTTTTTTTCCCCTTTAGCCATTTTAATAAGGTTATATGCGCTTTTTAAATCAAGCTAAATAAATATTTTGGCCCCCGCAAGCCTATCTCGCAATTCTTTAGCTAATGGTAATGCATAATAATCCTTCTTTATGGCATTATTTAATTAATGATAATTAATACACATTCATTATTTGCCATTCTTTTTTTTTGTAAAAAGAATATTATTTCCTTATAAGGATTTGAACTTTTTAATAAACCCTTTTGCTAAGTATTTATTAATGTAATTTTTGATTATTATTAAATTTATTGCCGAATATTCCTTAAATGATTGAAATATTGGCTTAATACCTTTTTTTAAATAATGCCGCAAATTTGTAATATGCTAATAATATATCCTTCATTAATAAACCTTTGTTTTGGTATTTGATTTATTTCTTAAAAATGGCGCAAACCTTTTAAACAATTAATGTTCCTATTTTGTTTTAATAGCAATTTTTGCAACAATTAAACATTAATTGTTTTTTGACCCAATTGATCTTTAGATTATGCTTTTTTATCTAGGAAAGTTTAAGAATAATATTATGTATCCCAATTTGAATAATATTGAATTGGATTTTTTTAAAGTGGCCGGCAATGCTTATATGCAAAGTTTGAGTTTGCATATTTATTGTTTTATTGGCGGCGGCATTCCCATTAGCGAGTACTAATTGGTACCCTTTTTTTTATTTTAATTAATAGCAAATGCTTAAGCATAATAGCAAGAGATATAAAATTCCCTTATGCTTTAAAGTTTATTATGGCCTTAAAAGTTACTTCCTTGATTTTTGCTTTCATAATTAAATGGCGATCCCCTATTGCTGCTAATTGGCATATAAGGAAATCTTCCTAATAAAAATCTTTTATTAAAATGTTTCTCTAAATTTAGTGGTTTGGTTTTGTAGCTATAACCATAAATAGCTAATTTATTTTCAAAATTTGAGCTGATGAAATAAGGCGTTTTTGATATATTTGGGTATTATTAGCTATATTAAACCAAAGGCGTTGTTAATTGCCTTTTAATATAACTTCCCAAAATTCTCCCTCCTCCGGCTTATCCTAATTTTTAAAAATAGGCAATGATTTTTAAAAAATAATTTGCATATGAGTTTAAGAATAGCTGCTGCCATACTTAACTTGCTTTTATTTAATATATTTATAATTTTAATAAATTATTTACTATTTCTTGCCTTATTATAATCCTTTCATAAAAATCAATCCTAATTTTTTATAAGTGATCCTTGTGATCTTATTAATCTAATATTAAAAATTTAAGGCCTAAAAGTGCAAGTTCTTTTTCTGCTAAATGATTTCCTAGATTTTGCTTTATAATGAACCAGAAAAAGGCGGGTGAAATGGCCCTAAATCCGAGATCTAATAAAGCTCCTTATTCTCTTCTTTTTTATTATCTTATGCTATGCTATTATTATTCTTCACCTAGGCGTGGATTTTATTATTCTTAAATTTATTAATAATTATATATTAAAAGCTTAAAGCGTTAAACTATTTAATAGGGTATAATGGCATAAGAATGCCGGTGATATTATAAGCGCTTTGTTTTATTGCATTAATTTGCTTTTTTTTTAATTATAACTTTCCTTAGCGATGGGAGCTGGCTATGTGGCTTAAAAGACCACATTTAAAGCATAGCTTATCTTATTATTGTTTGTTCATAATTTTTTTAAAAAGTCTGCCATTATATAGCTTTTTTTTGGCTTGCTTTTAAAAGGTAGCGTTTAGCTTTATTTCCTTGGGGTAAAAAGGCTTTTGAGGCTTATTATGCTTTTAGTGAAAGTATTGCCTTTTTTGCTTAAGGCTTTGCTTATAAGCTTGATTGTTGATTTTAATCATAAGCTTGATTAATTTCTAAAAATCGTTAGATTATTTGAAATAAGCGATCTTGTTTTTTATATTATTTTTTAATCTTTTATAATAGCGGTTTTTTAAAGCGTTTTCCCTTTATTTAATTTATTTAGCATATTACTAAAACTTTGCCATATAATTTGCGCAAAACTTGATTTGCTAAAGCTTTTGTATATTGCGCACTATTATGCGCATCATATTAATATTGCCAAAAATCCGGATCATAAATTCTTTTAAGCTTTAAAGGGACAAGAACATCTTTTAAGTAGCCTTAAAATCGTTGATTATCACATTTCCCGCTAAATTCTTAATAGCCATATAATCCTTAAAAAATGATTTCATTTAATCCTAGGCCGCCCTTTTAAGTAAAGTAATAACCCACAAGACTTTCTCAATTTTAAAGGTAAATTGTCCTATATAAAATCCGGTATACATATCAACCTAAATCATCCAATATCAATATTTATTGCGATTGCCGCTAAAGGTCTTTGGAATAGGGACTTTGATATTCTTATTAATGTTGCCTAAAACGATGATAACAACGTTTTTATTAAATGAGAATTTTTTAATAAATATGGTATACATAAATCGGTATTTTTAATAAAAAGGTGCTTAAAGTATAATGGTTGTATATTTATTTAATAAACATAGGAGGCTGCGATTAATCTTTAATGATCAAAAAGTAGGTGTATTATATATGGGGTAAGACAATTATTAATATAATTAAGAATACTATTTAAAATTAAGCACGAAGCTCCTATTTAATAGCAGACGTGCCAATCTTATATAGAACCTTTATTCTTTTTAAATCCCCTAAATCCCTTAAAATGCTAAATCCCCAAATCCCTGGATCCCTTTTATTAATACGGAATCCTAGGATTCACGGATCCATCACATGACCTAATGTTTATTATGATTTAAATTATTATTATAACTAAAATCGCGATTATAATATGTGCAATAATACCAATTATTATCCTATACCATTTTTTAATTAATATCAGCCCATAAACTATACCAATCCCTTATTAGTATTAATATTCTTATAATATTATCCACTTAATGGTACCATTAATATCCTAATGCCAACTACTCATTGGTGCAAAGGGGTCCGTAACATTTTGCATGTTCTAGTAATATGTCCAATTAAAGGCTTTTTAGCCTTCTTCGCATTAATAAGTAAGCAAGGTATGATTTCCGAATTAAAAGTGTATTAAAAGCCTTTAGGGGTAACTATAGCGAGTTTTTGAGCTAATAACTAAGCTCGGCAAGTTCGAAAAACGTCCTTGTTGTCTAAATAAGACCGATTTTTGCGTTTATTTCCTTTAGTCTTTATTAGTAACAATTTATATGCTTAATAATAAAGAATTAAGGCTTTGATTTTACGGGCAAGAGTTTTTCCATCGGCGGTAAGGTGGTTACTTTAAGTTACAAAAAGAGAAGCCTTAATTCGACCTTTTCGGGGACTCTTTTTTAAGAGGTTTTAAACGTATTATTAAATAAGCGAGTATTCAAAACATAGCCGAAATAATAAAAGAATTTGCTTATCGTTGACTTGTTTTTTAATCGAGTTTAGTACTTTTTTATAAGTCTTTGGTATTAAAAAAGCCTTTGAAGACATATTAATAACGTCGCTAATAAGTAAATCTAATAAGAATTCGTTTTGTTCATTATTAACAAATTCAATATTATTCAAATTGTTTAATTTGATTATGTAATCTTTAGCCTTAAATTCAGCCTCTCTTAAAACATTAAATTCTAAATCCTCATCATTACTGAAAAAAGGTAATAATGGTGCGAATGATGATTGTATTGAGGGGGGATTTCTAGGTCTATTTAACTACTCTTAGTGCCAAGCTCTCCTCGGCTCTTCTCGGCTCTCGTCGCTTTGATTGCCTATTTGGGCTTAGTGCCAAGCCTTTGCTTTAATAGCCAAGCCTCTGCTTTGATAACTCCAAAACCTTAGCTAATAGCTTTGAAACCGGCACTTGTTTGATTTCCTCGCTTAGTTGATTATCAAACTCAAGCTGATACTAGATCCTAATTATCGCTTTGATTGCCTATTTGGGTTTAGTGCCAAGGCCTCGCATCGATCCAAGAGTTACAGGATCTCTTAGAGCCTCTTGGAGCCTCTAGGGGACCCTAGGAGCCTCTAAGGGCCCTAGGAGCCTCTAGGGGACCTTAGCTCTTAAGGGGTCTTAGGTCCTTAGGTATAAGCGAGTATAAGCGAGTATAAGTGAGTCTATAGTATAAGCGAGTCTATATTCTTATAATTACTAGAATTAATATCTTTGAATATATCGTCTTTTATTTCAACTAATAATAAAAGAGCGAGAGCTTTTAATGAAGGAGCTAAGCAAGGTTTTGGCATAAAAAAGGAAGTGAAAAATTGCTATATAATTGGCTTGATATTTGAAGGCTGTTGTGAAGGTTTTGTAACGGTCCGATATTTACTCGGTATAAATACAAAAGGCTGCGGTTGATCTCTGATGATTGAAAAGTAAGTGTATTATATATGCGGTAAAACAGTTACTAGTATAGTTGAGAATACTATTTAAAGTTGAGCATGAAGCTTTTTATTTAATGGCAAATATACCGGTCTTATATAAAACCTTCGCTTTTGTTTAAATCCCTTTGGAGCATTAGGTTCCAAGGCTTTTAAAGCCTTAGATCCTAAAGCTTTAAAGGATTTAATCATTATATAACCCTTGTCCTATAATGTTTCTTAGTCTTGACTTTTTTATACAATAGGAATTGCCGAGCCTTAAGGCCAAAACACGCGTAATACCCCTATTAGGTATGTTTATAATACTATCCCCTTTCTAGCCTAGTGTGGTCCTTATGTTTAAGTATACTAAAGGAAATATCGACAATAGCCTATAGCCATTTCCTTTTTTTATTATACCCTCCAAAATTACCAAATATAAACAATATATAGCTCTTGCTAAAACAATTAATTCTTATAATTTTCCTACAATGCCTTATTTTAACTATATTTACTATTATTACAACTATATGATTTTAAATAAAAAGTCCCAACGATATGAGGAGTGTGTTTATTGTGATACGAAATATAATGCCCTTTAAATTTTAATTAATAATTTTTAAAGTTTTTGAATAAAGGAGAATCGCCTAAAGTTTAAAAGGGATATAGCCTTTAAGGCGGCTATAGCCGGTTTTGTTTACGTTTACAAACTCGAGCTCCGCTAAGCGGAATTTTGTAAAAGAGAAAAAGAAATGTTTTGTTATGGCCTAAAAACTTTAAATAAATTAAATATTACTAAAGAAAAAAACAAAAAAGAGGCAAAGGCCCAAAAGGCAAAAAAGCAAAAGCGGCGTGCCCCCCTTACCTTTTAACCTTATAACGTATTATCTAATCCTTTATATATTAACGAGGCATTGCCAAATTTTAGGGATTTTTTTTAGGAAGACTTAGGTTTTATTAATAAAACCTTTAAAACAACCTAAAGTAATGGAGATTAGACTTAGGTTTTTAGGTGTTTTCCAATTATAGGTACCCTTTTTATTTAATTAAATATTTGTTCTTGCCATAAAAATTCTGATAATTAAGAATAATCTTTATTTTATATTTGGCGTTTGAATTAATTAATTGTATTTTCATAATAAGAGTAAACGGTGCTTCTAATAGTGCTAATTTAAGAAGGAATATATGAAATACCAGATGGATGTTTATTGTCCTTAAAAGTACTAGTTAATAATTAACTGGTCCTTTAACTTTTACAATTTTAAATGGCTCTAGCTTTTTATAATCTAGCTTATGACTTGGTCGTTTGATTGCGATATTCTTTTAAAGTAAGTAGATTTTATCCCCCTCCTTAAGCGTTAGTCTTATACTACGCTTCTTGTTGTAGTAGATCGCTGATCTTTATGTTATAAATAAAATATCAGCTAATAATTTCTTATATAGTTGCTTTAGCTTATTTTCTTATAGTATAGCTTCTTGCGCAGTCCCTTAACTTGTAATTGGTATATTATATACCATTGGGTTATACCTATAATTTGTATAAAATAGTAATATTTTAATAGTTTTTTGATCTGCGTTATTATACGCAAATTAAGCGAATAGGAGTAATTGAACCTAGTCGTTTTGTTTATAGTTTACATAACATCAAAAATAAGTTTTTATTATTTGATTAATTTGTTTTATTTATATATTTATTTAAGAATAAAAGGCTGTTGACATTTTTTGTTTTATCTTTAAAAATATAACCAGAGTTTTCCAAAACTTTAAAATAAAAAGCTTGTCTTTATTTAAAATAACCTTGTCTAATATTTCATAATTTGCAAAAATGATTTAGAGGAATACTTGTGCTATAGTAGGCGTGTTTTACGTTCTTAATACTGGTATTATATACGTATACTTAGTAAACTTATCTAATATAACACAAATTAAGTTATATATAACTCTTGTGGTTAAATCTTTTAAAAGTAATAGTTTAATCATAAAGTCCAAAGCAATTGACTTCTATAAGCGTAATAGTATTACTGGCGACTTTATGAGCCTATACAGAGCATGGTATATTGCCTTGTTTCGAATATATATATTGCATAATAATATCATGTTTTTAACTACTTTCTTTATTTTTAGGAAATAGTATTCCTTAAAAAGCCTTAATAATGTTTTAGTAATTCCCTAATGCTTATGGGCCGGTAGCCTATGCTGTTTTTTGACGAAATTTGCCCTATTTTATATTAGGACATAAACTTGTTCTTAATATAAAAGAGCTTTAATAATAATAAAAGAGAACCTTTTGTCTAATTGCTTTTTTTTGCTTAATTATTATTAGGTCCTGATTATAATTCTTTTAGATTTTCTTAAATAGGCGGCTTATTACTGCCAGTTGTTTATAATTAATGATTAGCAAATTATTATCCTTTTGTAATATAGTATAAGATTTATGCGTTTTGTTTGCGAGATATTTTGGCTTTTTGTTTAAAGCATCGGCTTAAGCGTTTTTTATTCCTTTAACATAAGAAATTCAAAGTTTTATAGTAAAAAGTATTTTATACCACCAAACCTAGCGTTGGTTCAGTTTTTTAATAGTAATAAAATAAATGAGATTTTTATAGTTTATTAAAATCTGTACCTTATAGGCAAAGCCCTTGAAGTAAACCCTCCATTCGTATACTACGTTCACAATTGCTAACATCTCTTTATTATATATGTTGTAATTGAGTTCTGTTAATAATAATTTCCGCAAATAATAAGCAATTGATTGTTATTTGCTGTTTTTACCCAATTGGCTGAGCACAGTATCAATAGCGTAGTCCAAAGAATTCATCTCTATGCGTATTCCTTTATTAAGTGTAAAAAATATAAGGACAGGTTCTTTAATAAATATTTCCTTAAAAAACTTAAAAGCCATATTAGTGTTACGGACCCCTTTGTACTAATAAGTAGTTGGCACCAGGATATTAATGGTACCACAGAGTGGATGGTACTATGAGAGTATTGGTACTAACAAAGGATTAGTATAGTCTATGGGTTGGTACTAATCAAAGAATAATATAAAATAACGATTAGTATTATTATATATATTATAGTCGCGATTTTAGTTATAATAGTTATTTAGATTATAATAAACACTAGGTCATATAATAACTGGAGCCTTTAGAGCCATAAGAGCCAGGGCGCCTAAGACTTTAGGACCAAAGGATCTAGAGAAAACGAAGGTTTTATATAAGGCTAATATGTCTACTATTAGATAAGAGCTTTGTATTCAACTTCAAATAGTATTTTCAACTATATTAGTAACTGTTTTACCCTATATGTGATATATTTATTTTTCGATTATTAAAAATCAACTATAGCCTTTTATATTTATACCGAATAAATAACGGACCGTTATACTTTGGGTACTTTCTTGTCAAAAGTACTGACTTATATATATTATGTCTATTAAAGGTTTTTCCTCCGATAAAGACGTCGTTGTTATTGTTTTGGGCAATATTAATAAGGATATTAAGGTCTTTATTCCGGAGACTTTCAGCGGCGACTATAATAAGTATTAATATTAAATAGTCTAAATTAATATATATACCGGATTTTATATAAGACGATTTACTTTTAAGACTAAAAAAGTCCTATAGGTTATTATTTTACTTAAAAGAGCGGCTTAGGATTAGATAAAACCGTTCTTCGACGATTATATAATTACTAAGAATTTAGCAAAAAATATGACAACTAACGCTTTTAAGGCTACCCAAAAGATGTTTTTGTTTTTTTGAGGTTTAAAAGAATCTATAATCCAGATCTTTGGCGACATCGATATAATACATACAGCGGTATATAATATATAAAAGCTTTAGTAGACTAGGTCTTGTGCGAATTATACAATAAAGTTTTAGTAATATATTAGACGAACTAAATAAAGGGAAGACGTTCTAAAGGATTATTATTATAAAAGATTAAAAGACAACGTAAAAGACAAAATCGCTTGTTCTAAATGACTTAACGACTTTCAAGAACTAATCGAACTTACGATTAAAATCGACAATTAAGCCTATGAGTAGAGCCTCGAGCGAAAAGGGCAGTATTTCCACTAGAAATATAATAAACCCTAAAAGCCTTTTTACCTTAAGGAAATAAAACTAGACGTTACCTTTCAGAAACAAGCCAAAAGAAAGCTATACAATAGCGGACTCTTTAAAGAAGTCATAGACAAACGACGACAAAATAAACTGTGCTTCAAATGTGGTTTTCCGGGCCACATAACCAATTCTTACCGTTAAAAGAAATCATAGTTAAAAAAAAACAAATTAATATAATAAGACAAAGCGCCTACAATGTTACTGGCATCCCTATGTTATTATACCCTACTAAATAATTATTGCGCAGGAAAGCAGTAGATCTAAATGATAGTGGCAAAAGCGTCTGATTTTATAAAGGGGAAGCTCCTGCGCAATTGAAGATATATGCTAAATAGGGGCTCGCTTAAGTAAGCAATCTTATTCCACACGACATACCCCCCAATTATGCAGTGCATTTTCGACTATATAAGAAAACTAGTGTATAAGAGAGCTTTAAAAGCTTAAAAACAACAAGGAAATGTACCCCTTAAAAGCTAGCTAAAGCGCCGAGGGCAAAAAAGTGTGTATAATCTCGCCAGCATAATCAGGAGAGGAAGGTCTAAAGGAGAGAGTAATTGAGAGCTAGTTAGGGACCATCATTTGACTGCTCCGCGTACTCAAATCACTTAGCCAATAACTTCTAAGGCAAGCAAAGAAGCGATCGTTTGCTACAACCAGACTAGCAGGTCGCCGAATGTCCCTGCTTTTAATAGGTCTGAACGTCTTCAGCACCATATTAAGAAATGTATCTTATGCTTTTCAGCGTCTCTACTGCTTTAGCATTTCATATTTTCAGGGTAAAGTGAGTGCTGTACAAGCTGTTTTCTTAAATTTGCCCCTAAATATAGCCACTCTTTTTTTTTAAGTGTCTTCCGAAGCTTATTGAAGGTCGAATCAGCAAGGCGTAATTTAAGAAAGGCCTGCTGATTGTTGGTGAGAGTAATTAAAGGAAAAGAGCTCTTTCCAGTCAAGGCGTACTCTAGCTTTAAGCACTTCAAAGGGGGCCAAAGGTGTTGATTTCCAGCTTTAAGGCATGGGCAGCAATGTTGGCTCGTCGTCTTAGTGCGATCAAGTATGGCATACGCACCAGCAAGCTTTCCGTTTCCACCTTGCTATAAATGCCCCTTCAAAATCATTCCATATTGCTTTAAAGTATGTCCCATCAACTTTCCCATTGTCTCAGCTTTAATGTACTGATTTAAGTGTTGTACCCCCCATTCAAGTGCTAGCTTAATAAACATAGCCCAAAGGAAATCCTTAATTAAAAAAGCGCCTTCAACTTCAAAAAGCCTATAATCTTATGCTTTAGAGAATGCCATAAATCATTTAATAAGCCACATTAAAAGAGTAATATTTTCAAACTTGGCTATTTTTAATAGTTGTTGGTACTTATTCTTAACATGCTTCTTAATAGCATTGTCGTTAAAAGCGAATTTGATCTTAAAATCTTGCATAATATTTTGAAGGAAAAGCTTTTTTTTTGAAGTTAAGCGCTATACCTAAGGTTTAAGGAGCGCCGGCTTTATTGTCTGCTTTATTCAACTTTAAATTGCAAGGTATATTGATTTTTGGGCGATCCAATGAGCCTGCCTTTGAGTGAACTTCTTTTGTCGAAATTGGTACTGCTTTTTTATGTCCTGAAAGACGGCTTGTTGGGCTGTTGGGCGTTGGCTTTTAACCAAAATATCTCGCAAATCGCTATCCCACTTTTGTAATGGCGCAAGCCTTATTGTATTTTTAATATGGAGCATTTCGTTGATTGTGAGAGGCAATGAAGGTTTAATGGTAGGGAGATATGAAGCGTCTTGGCCATAAGGATTGATGTAGTCTCAGCCACCTAAAAAAGTAGCTTGACTCTTAAGCTTTATAAATCATTGTGAAAAGGAGATTCGATCTTTTAGGCGCGCATGCAAGGTTTTTGAAAGCTTTATTATTGTAATTGAAGAGGGAAAATGGTGTTGTGTTAAAATGTTGATGAAAAGGAGGTGTTGAAGCTTAAGGGATAAGCTAAAGAGATTTTGAGTAGGGGAGAACATTTTGCATATCGTAATTTAATATTACCACAATCTTTACAAAATAACACAAATAGCTTAAATGCAAATATGGCTTTTAATTATTGCGCAGGAAAGCAGTAGGTTTGAATAATAGTAGCAAAAGCGTTTGATTTTGTAAAGGGGAAGCTCTTGCGCAATTGAAGATATATGCTGAATAGGGGCTTGCTTAAGTAAGCAACCCCATTCCGCACGATAGTAATTTAATGCTTCGAGCTTTTAACATATGACTATTAACGAACTTAAAGACAACAGGATCTATACTTAAGTAAAGGATGATAGTGGCATAGTATAAGATAATAAAGAAAGAAAAGACAAAGAACTCTATTGGGTCTCGGATTTAGGGCCATTTTACTCACCTTTTTCCGGTTTATTATAAGGCGAGGTTTAGGAAGTTATTTAACGGGAAAAGAACTTGTACTTTTAGGCCTTAAATTCTCAATACTAAACTAACAAAGTCACGAGGGTTATTTACGAGGAACCAAGACTAGTCCTTATAAAGGGACCACAATAGGGCGAAAAGTATTAAGTAGTGTATTAGGACTATAAATACATTAGATAAAAGTAAGTCGAATATAACAGCGGCTGTCCTTAGATTTATATATAAATCATTTTTTAAAAACTATCGCCTGTTTTTAAAAACTAAAATAAACCGGAAAAAGGAGAACTTTAAGAAGTTATATTAAAGGATAACCGACAGCGCCTTTGGTTTAATATAGCCAATAATACCTAAATGTATCAAGAACGCCTTACTCTATTAACTCAAATCTTAAGAATAAATCAGTTGTTTATAGTCGTAGTTATAAAACCAAACCATTAGGTTTAGAGAAACATTTTGACAAAAGACTTTTATTAAGAAGATTTCCTTATATGCCAATTAACAGTAACAAAGGACCGTTATTTAACCGTAGAAACGAAAATCAAAAGAATAACTCTTAGGGCTATAATAGACTCTAAGGTATAAGGGAATTTTATATTTCTTACTGTTATACTCAAACATTTATTATTAACTAAAGTTAAGGAAAAAGGATATTAGTTGGTACTCGTTAACGGTAATACTGCCGCCAATAGGACGGTAAATATACGAACCCAAACCTTATATATAAGTATTACCGGTTATTCCGAAAGAATCCAATTCGACGTTACTCGAATTAAGACATATGACATTATCCTCGGATTTCTTTAGATAAAGAAGCACAATCCAGAGATTAATTGAGTCAAGAGGTAATTAATGTTTAGTCGTTATAAGAACTGTTATTAAAACAAAGCAAGAACATTAATCGTTCGGGAGGTTTGCGCTACTTCCGAGGAATAAATCGGATATTAAAATAAGGGTCTACTAATAAAAGATATATTATTAGTATATTATAGGTTTACGGTATTATTTAAAGAAAAACGGGGTATTAAGGCCTTGCCTAAACACTAGAACTACGATCATCGGATCGAGTTAAAAAAAAGTACTAAGCCAATATTTCAGCTATTTAAGGAATAAACTTAATAACAAGCAAGAATTATATTAATAAATACTTAGCGAAGGGGTTTATTAAGGAGTTTAAATCCCCATGGAAGAGTAACATTCTTTTCGTAAAGAAAAAGGACAGTGGGCGACGAATATATATTGATTACCATTGATTAAACGATACTACAAAAAAGGATTATTATGTACTACTATTGGCTAAAGAATTGCGAAACAGGCTTACGGGGGCCAAGATCTTTACTCAGCTCAATCTAAAAAGCGTATATAACCTCGTTAAAATGACTAAAGGAAAAGAAGAAAAAACAGTATTTCGCACTCGTTTTAGTTATTACGAGTATACGGTTATGCCATTTGGCTTGACTAATATATTAGCCACATTTTAACGTCTAATTAACAATGTTTTGCGGCTATACTTAGACGTAATGTGTATTTGTTACTTGGACAACATTTTGGTCTATTCTAAAGACAAGGGATAATATATGAAGGACATAACGGCAATTTTCGAGAGGCTAAAAGCCGCCTTTATGTTCTTTAAACCAGAGAAGTATAATTTTTATATAAAAGAAGTCGTTTTCTTAGGCTATGTGATTATTACTACTAGATTAACTATAAATCCCAAAAAGATCAAAGTAATCATTGACTAAACTAAACCTTTTAATGTTAAAGAACTATAATTTTTCCTCGGATTTATTAACTTCTATAGGCGGTTCGTTAAGAATTACTTAAGAATCGTTAAGGTATTTATAAAGTTGACTTATAAGGACAAAGAATACGTGTAAATAGAAAAAGCCGACGCGGCTTTTAAAGCTCTTAAGGAAATGTTTATTAAAGAGCCTGTCTTTATATTTTTTATATTTAACAATAAAATACGTATAAAAACAGATTCTTTAGATTACGCTATTGGCGCCGTACTTAGCTAATTGGGCGAGGACAGGAGATAATAACCAGTCGTTTATTATTCACGGAAACTATTACTAATAGAACTTAATTATAATATATACAACAAAGAGTTATTGGCAATTATGGATGTAATATACGAATAAAGGGTATATCTCAAGGGCACGACTTATGAAGTATAGATTTTAACAAACCATAAGAATCTTATTTATTTTACTATTATTAAAGAACTGAACCAACGTTAGGTTTAGTAATATAAAACACTTTTTATTGTAAAACTTCGGATTTCTTATATTAAAAAAACAGAAAACGCTAGAACCGACGCCTTTAGTAAAAAACCAGAATATCTCATAAATAAGACATATAAATCATATACTATATTTAAACAAGATAACGACTCGTTAGTAGTTAACTATAAATAACTAGCAATAACGAGTTGTTTCTCTGAGAAAATCTAGAAAAACTATAATTACGACCTAGTAATAGTCAAATAAAAGAAACAATTAAGTGAGGATTTCTCTTTTACTATTACTGGGGCTCTTTTATACTAAAGACGAGTCTATGTTCTAATATAAAATAAAACGGACTTTATTAAAAAACAATATAAACTACCAGCTTATAAACACCAAAAAGTTACTAAGACATTATCAAGGCTTTTTAAAAAGTACTATTTCTTAAATATAAGAAAAATAGTTAAGGACGTAATATCGTTATACGACATATATATCTAAAACAAGATATCACACTATATTCTATATAGGCTTATAAAGTCACTAATTATATTATTACACCTATAAAAGTCAATCGTTTTAGACTTTATGGTTAAACTATTATTCTTAAAGGACTTAGTCACAAGAATCGAATACAATTCGATCTATGTAATCATAGATAAGTTCACTAAATATACGTATATAATACTAATACTAAGAACCTAGAATATATTATAAATAGTGCAGGTATTCTTTTGAACGATTTTTACGAATTATAAAATATTAAACAAAATAATCTTAAACAAAGACAAACTCTTTACTTTAAAGTTCTGAAAAACTCTAATTATACTCTTAAGAATAAAACAAAAAATGTCAACGGCTTTTTACCCTTAAATAAATATATAGACAAAATGAATTAATCAAATAATAGAGACTTATTTTTAATATTATATAAACTATAAACAAAACAACTAGATTCAACTATTTTTACTCGCCTAGTTTATATATAATAACGCAGATTAAAAAACCATTAGAGTATCGCCGTTTTATACGAATTATAGGTATAACCCAACGGCATATAACATACTAATTGTGGGTTAAGGGACTGCGCAAAAAGCCATACTATAAGGAGACAAGCTGAAACAACTATATAAGGAATTATCAGCCGATATTTTATTTATAATAAAAAGATCAGCGATTTATTATAATAAAAAGCGTAATATAAGACTAATGCTTAAAGAAAGGGATAAAGTCTACTTATTCTGAAAGAATATCGTAACCAAACGACTAAGTTATAAGTTAAATTATAAGAAGCTAAGACTATTTAAGATTACAAAAGTCAAAGGACTAGTTAATTATTAGTTAATACTTTTAAAGACAATAAACATTTATTTGGTATTTTATATATTTCTCCTCGAACCAGTATTATTAGAAGTATTACCTGCTCTTGTTACTAAAATATAACCGATTAACCTAAACGCCAAATATAAAGTAAAAACTATTTTAAACTATTAGAACTTTTACGATAAAGCCAGATATTTAATTAAATAAAAAGGGTACTTATAATCAGAGAACACCTAAGAACCCGAATCTAACTTCTATTGCCTTAGGCTGCTTTGAAGTTTCTTTTAATAGAACCTAGGTTTGCCTAAAAAGAATCCCCAAAATCTGGCAACGTCTCGTTAGTGTACGAAAAGGCGAATAAGCCATTACCGGGTTAGGAAGTAAAGAAAGCGCGTCGTTTTCGTTTTTTTGCTTTTCGACGGTCCTTTTCCTCTGCTGCGTTTAGTTTGTTAAGAGTTTTTAGGCCTTTATCGAACATTTCCCTGCTTTTTTCCCTTAGTTTAGCCTAGCGTAACTCGAGCTCGTAGACGTAAATAAAGCCGACTATAGCCGCTTTAAAAGCCATGTCCTTTTTAAACTTTAGCCTATCTTCTTTTATCCGAAGACTTTAGAAGTTGTCGACAAAAGTTTAAAGGGTATTGTATTTTATATTATAACGGATATATTCCCTATAACGTTAGGACTTTTCATTTAGGACTATGTACTTTTGGTAGTATTAGACACAGTTAAAACACGGCATTATAAGAGAGCCGTAGGAATTTATTGTTTTAGCAAACGTTACACGTTGTTTATATTTTGTTACTTTAAAAGGCATAATAAAAAAAGAAAACAGCCGTGGGTAGTCGTTGATATTTCCTTTGGTATATTTAAGCGTAAAAGCCACGCTAAGCAAAAAAGGGGATAGTGTTACAGACCCCTTTGTACTAATGAGTTGTTGGCACTAGGATACTGATGGTACTATAGAGTGGATAGTACTATAAGAATATTAGTACTAACAAAGGATTAGTACAGTTTACGGGCTAGTACTAATCAAAGAATAGTACAAAATAACAATTAGTACTATTATATATATCGTAGTCGCGATTTTAGTTATAATAATTATTTAGGTCACGATAGACATTAGGTTACGTAATGACTGGAGCCTTTGGAGTTATAGGAGCCAGGGCGCCTAGGACCTTAGGACTAAAAGATCTAAAGAAAACGAAGGTTCTATATAAGGCTAGTACGTCTGCCATTAAATAAGAGCTTTATACTTAACTTTAAATAGTATTCTCAACTATACTAGTAACTGTCTTACCCCGTATGTAATACACTTATTTCTCGATCATCAGAGATCAATTGCAGCCTTTTATATTTACATCGAATAAATAACGGACCGTTACAATTAGCTTCTTCCGTTCATATATATTCTTTGTTCTTATAGGTCAACTCCATGAATATCTTAGCAATTCCTAAGTAATCCTTAATAAATCGCCTATAAAAGTTGGCAAATCCAAGGAAAAATTATAATTTTTTAATATTAATTAGTTTAATTTAATTAATAATTGCCTAAATTTTCTTGGGATTTATAACCAATTCTGTGATAATAATCACATAGCCTAGGAAGATGACTTCTTTTATATAGAAATTGTATTTCTTTAATTTAAAGAGCATAAAAGCGGTTTTCAATTTTTTAAGGATTGTTATTATGTCTTTCATATATTATCCTTTGTCTTTGAAATAAACCAGAATATTATTTAAATAGCAAATGCATATTATATCCAAATATAGCCGTAAAACATTATTAATTAAATATTAAAATGTAGCCGATGTATTAATCAAATTGAATAATATAATCATATACTTGTAATAACCAAAACAAATGCAAAATACTATTTTTTTTTCCCTTTTAGCCATTTTAACAAGGTTATACGCGCTTTTTAAATCAAGCTAGGTAAAGATTTTGGCCCTTACAAGCCTATTTCACAGCTCCTTAGCCAATGGTAATACTAATGATTTTTTTTAGTGGCATTGTTTAATCAATAGTAGTTAATATATATTTATTGTCTACCATTCTTTTTCTTTATAAAAAGGACATTACTCCCTTATAAGGATTTAAACTCCTTAATGAATTCTTTTGTTAAATGTTTATTAATGTATTTTTTAATTGTTATTAAGTCTATTACCGAATATTCCCTAAGTGACTGAAATATTAGCTTAGTACCTTCTTTTAATTTAATCCAATAATCGTAGTCCTGGTATTTGGGCAAGGCCTCAATGCCCCGTTCCTTTTTGAACAATGCCGCAAACTTGTAATACATTAATAGTATATTCTTTATTAGTAAACCCTCTTCTTAGTATTTGATCTGTTCCTTAAAAGTGGCGCAAACCTTTTAAACAATTAATATTCTTGTTTTGTCTTAATAGCAGTTCTTATAACAACTAAATATTAATTATTTTTTAACCCAATTAATCTTTGGATTATGCTTTTTTATTTAAGGAAATCCAAGAATAATGTTATATATCCCAATTTGGGTAACATCAAATTGGATTCTTTTAAAGTAGCCGGTAATACTTATATGCAAAGTTTAAGTTTGTATATTTACTATCTTATTAACGGCGGTGTTCTTATTAGCAAATATCAGCTGATACCCCTTTTCCTTAATTTTAATTAATAATAAATACTTGAGTACAACAGCAAAAGATATAAAATTTTCTTGTACTTCAAAGTCTATTATGGCCTTAAGAGTTATTCTTTTGATTTTCGCTTTTATAATCAAGTGGCGGTCCCCTATTGCCACTAGCTGGCGTATAAGGAAATCCTTCTAATAAAAGTCTTTTATTAAGATGTTTCTTCAAACCCGGTGGTTTAGTTCTATAATTATAATCGTGAACAGCTGATTTGTCCCTAAAATTTGTACTAGTAAAGTAAAACGTTTTTAATACATTTAGGTGTTGTTGGCTATATTGAACCAGAGGCGCCATCGGCTGCCTTCTGATATAATCTCCCAAAGTTCTTTCTCTTTCGGCTTATCTTAGTTCTTAAAAACAGGTGATGGTTTTTAAGGGATGATTTGTATATAGGTTCGAGGACAGCCGCTATTATACTTGACCTCTTTTTATTTAATATATTTATAATCCTAATAAACTACTTAATATTTTTTATCTCATTGTGGTTTTCTTATAAGAATTAGTCCTGGTTTTTTGTAAATAACCCTTATAACCTTATTAGTTTAGTATTAAAAATTCAAAGCCTAAAGGTGTAAGTTCTTTTCTTATTAAATAATTTCCCAAACCTCGCTTTGCAATAATCCAGAGAATAATGGCTAATATGGCCCTAAGTCCAAAACCCAACAAAGCTTTTTATTTCCTTTTTTTTTATTTTCTTATATTGTACTACTATTATCCTTTATTTAGGTATAAATTCCGTTGTTCTTAAGTTTATCAATAATTATATATTAAAAGCTTAAAGCATTAAGCTGCCTAATGGGGTATAATAGCACAGGGATATTAGTAACATTATAAGCACCCCGTCCTATTACATTAATTTGCTTTTTTCTTAACTATAACTTTCCTTAACAATAAGAACTAGCCATATAACCCAAAAAACCATAATTAAAGCATAGCTTATCTTATTAACGTTTGTTTATGACTTTTTTAAAAAGCCTACTATTATACGGCTTTCTTTTGGGTTATTTCTAAAACGTGGCATTTAACTCTATTTTATAAGGATAAAAGGGTTTCTTGCCCCCCTTATTTTAATACATATATGTCCCAAAGTAATACTAGCCCTTTCGTTCAAAAGCACACTCAAAGTTATAGTTATTAATTTTGACAGCTATTTTGATAAGTTCTTATAAGTCAAAAGGTACGTCCGACCTAACGATCTCATTTTTAACTCTATTTTTCAATCCTTTGTAGTATTACGCCTTAAGTGCCTCATTATTTTAACTGGTTTAGTTGGCAAATATCAAGCACCGCAGGGAGGAAATACGTGTAGTATAAAAGTATTGATTTATTAAGGTAGTCAGGGGAAGCTCCTTATATAAGGAAGCTCCCCTAAGTCTAATTACATAAGCAGCGTTTGTTGGCTAAAGCGCCCTTAGGCGAAATCCACCCTAATTTTGTACAACACACCCCTTTGGCTAAGCAATAATAAAAGTGGAAGTAAAACAAACAACACAAAAAAACAAACATAATAAATAATAAAAGCTTAAAAATAATAAAAAGTAATACAAATTAATAATTAATAGCACTAAATTTGTAAGTTATATATAAGAAAATAAATTCCCCAAATTATTTCTTTTTTTTTTAGTAATTATTTTTACGCAAAATTAATAAACATAGCCAAAAAGATTTCCTAAGCCGTTTACGCCGCCCTTTTCAAAAACCTCGCCGCTGTAAGGCAAAAGAAAAAAACCATAAAAATCCTTTTGTTATTAATTTAAAAAGACTTTTAGTATTTTAAAACTTTAAAAGCTAAAAATCAAATTATTAAATATAATTAATTAAAATTTCAAAACTTTTATACCGCCTTGCCCCGCTTTGCCATACTATTATCACTATTTTGCACAGCCGCCGCGACGCCTTATTATACTGCCATAGTAAAGGACGCTTAAATGATATCTTGTTTTTACTATATTTGCGATAATATAAAAAATACCTTTGGTAAACCTTACCGTAACAAAATATTATTAATGCGCTATTTTTATTATTATAAAAATAATAAATTTAATTATGTTTCTGCACTTGCCGTTGCTGCCGCCCTTTTTACCGCTTACTTAATAGCAAAAGCTATTTTAAAAAGCTTTTGCATATGTATTTTTTGATTTTTGTTATTTAAAACAATTAATTCTGAATTTGTAAAACGCTTTTACTGACTTTTATAGGCTTTTACCTCTTGCTATCGCATTATTAAAGCCGCTTTAAAGGGAAAGGAGGAAAAGAAAAAAAATATTAATGTTAATATTAGGAAAAGAGTTGTTATTGATTTGTCCGCTAATATATTGAATTTTGCTAATTTTAAATTATTTTTGATTTAAATATAACCGCCTTTTATTGGGAAAGCGCCAAGCCCCCTCTTTTTCTTATTTTTAAAATTAAGGTAAGTAATACTAATAATACTGTTGCTAGGATTTGCCCCTTAGCCGCAAAGGTTATTGTGCGCTTCGCTGCCCGCTTTTTTGCTTTAGCCAAAATTAACATATTAATTAAAGCTGCCTAGCGCTTGATGAACTTCCTACTTTTTTTTTATAAACAAATAATAATGGCTTTATAATCTATAAATAATAGCTTGAAAACATTACCCCTGCGTTTTTATTAAACTTTGGGTATTTTTTTAAGCAATTTTACAACTCAAAAATCATAGCTTAAGATTGGGTTTTTTAATTAATTAAACTTTTTATTTATGCTTTGTTGTTTTTTATAATTGTGATTTAAAGTAATATATAAAAAGTAATAAATGAAATTGTGCTTAAACATTAGCTTTTATAAGCTTTTTGATAATGGCTTAAGCGTTTTATAAGTTCAAGAACATAATAAATACCTCAAATTTTTATTAGGCCAAGTTTTTTATTAAGCCGTTAGCCAGTATATTATTAATTAAGAGGTATATTACTTAAAAACTCCTTTTTTTGTGCTCCTATTATAGCCACATGTTTTATATATTAATATGCTTTAGCTTTATTAAAATTCGTTGATTCTTTTTAATGATTAGTTAAATAGTTTGTTTATTATTATAAAATATATTCTACAAAGCTTTTACATTAAATGCCAGCTTTTTAAAAAAGCGCTAAAGCGCTATGACTTTTTTTATCATACGTTTTACCCCAAGTAATTCTGCCTTTGTTATTGATGTTATTATTATATTTTGTTTTGAAATTTTTTAGATGATCGCTTTTTTAAATAATATAATTAGGGATCCTTGCGACGATTTCTGTGTTTTTAAGTCGTTCGCAAAGGAGGCGTCTGAGGCGATTAGTAGGTGTGCTTTTTAATCCTTGTATTAATAGATTATAGCTAAAAATCTCAAGCCGAATAGGTATTTAAGCGTTTAATTAACGGCTTAAAAATGTTTGGCGCTAGGGTTTGTCAAGAAATGTGATAACTACAAAACTGCAAAAGCTACGTTTAATTTAATTATAATAATAGTATACAAAACTAATCTAATCTTCTTTTAATACTTTTTGATTTTTTTTAATATAGCAATTCCGGCGTTTTTGATAAGCTTATAATAAGGCAATGGCGTACTAGGGCATATACCCTTTGCCATATTAAACTTTCAAGCTATTTTTTTAATATAAGTATTATATATTAAAAACATAGACTTTACTTATTGGTTTTTGATTATACGTATCCCTAAAAACTATTTCACATCTCCAAGTATTATGAAATTGTAGGCTAAATATAACCCATTAATGATTGTTTATTTTTTGTTAGCGTTTGACGTATAATATAACATTTAAATATTATTAATATAAAACATTATAAAAACTGTCCGCTTTTTATTTGTGAAAATACATGGCTTTTTTGCTAAGAAGGTAAGTTTAAGCTTTTTAAGTATTATTATAAAGTTTTTATATCACAAAGCTGAGGAGTCTTTTAAGCCATATAATGCTTTGTTAATTTTAATAATATTATTAAACGATTTTTATTTTTTCGGTAAATAATAAAAAATGAAGGCGCTTTTTTTATTCTTTTTTATATTAACAAAAGCGTTAATTATATTAAATTGTTTAATTTCCAAATCAAATTATATCACAAACATTATAATAACTTTAAATAAGCGCGCCGCAAACGTTGCTACATATATTAAGAAAATGGTAAAATTGTTTTATATATTTTTTTAGACAATAATATATACTTTATATCGTTTAAGGATTCTTTTTAAGTTTATTTTATACATAAAAACCCATTTTAAAAATATTAGTAATATTTTGATGTCTTTTTTAGGAATCACTTTTTAGAAATTTTAAGCTTTTAAATTGGCAATCTCTTAATCTGCGTTTTTTTTAAACTGCTTACCTTATAAGTAATTATTAAGCTTTTTTTAATTTTTTAGTACTTTGAAAAGCTTTTTTTAATATAAGTTTTATAAGAATAAAGCAATAATAAAATTTATAATTGCTTTTATCCTTTTAATACCTATTATAGCTAATGTTATTATCGTATGTATTATAATTATGTTTAAGCTATTGTTTTGCGTGGGATTATTGTTTTAAAAAGTGTTTATAAATTTTTTTATATATAAATAGCTATCTTGTTTTGGTTTTATTATAAAAAAATAATAGCCTTATACAATAAGACGTTTTTGTTTTTTTTAAGCGTTTTTTTTTGTATTTAAACAATTGCGTTTTTGCTTTTATTATTATTAACGGAATTATTATACCGTTAGCGCTACATTCGCTTCAATTATTGTGGAAAGGCTTTTTAACAATCGGGGGACCTGTTGCTTAAGGTCTTGTGGTCTTTGGCTTAGTAGTACAATTTAAAGATAAGTAATTTAACGCGCCTCTTTATTTATACCAAGTCCGATTTGATTACTACGTAAGGCGCTCCTTTTAAATTAAATAAGATTTTTGTGTTAACCCGTTGTTTTTAGTATATGATTTTTAGTTAGTTTTGAAACACCTTAATTTAATTTTTAATAAGGAGTTAGAATTTCATTATTGTTCCTATTATTTTTAATATATAAAACCATTATTTTATTGCTTTTTACCCTTAAATTTTGATTTTTGGCATGATTATTATTATTGTAATAGGACATTTTGTTTTTTAGTATTTTTTGATCTTTATACTTTATTACCCCTAAACTTTAATATAAGACAAGTCTTATTTTTGGCTATATTTACAAAGCTTTTATTAGTAAAAGTATTGGCTTTTATAATGGCATTAATAAGAATAGTGGACTTACGGGCTTATTTGGTGATAGCGAAAGTAACGCTTTTAATATATTTATTAATAGCTACAGCAATTGAGAAAACATTAAAGCTTTGTTTTTAAATAGTTTTATTATCTTTTTTTTAATAATAATAAGATTTTGTACGTTTGGGCATTTTTTTACAATATACTTAATGCTATTATTTTTAATAATCTTTATATTTAAAGTAATTTCTTTTTGCTTTATTTATATAATAACTTTTTTAAACTTTAAAGCCAATTAGCCGTTTGACTTTTTGTTTTTTAAAAAATAGAATTTTGTTTTATTAAAACTGATATTACATATTATAATAATACGGCGCAGTTGGGGCACCCAAATCTTATATATATTAAAGGCAATATAGCTAATTAAGTATTTAATGTGTTTTTTAAGATAAACTTTAAAGCCTTTCTTATTTTTTCCGGCTTTTTTATTATTTTTTATTAAGTATGCATACGCCCTGTACACATATGTCCTATTTTAGTTTGGTTTTAAGTTGGTTAAAAGCTTTTGTATAATTAATAGATTATATTACTAAAAGTAGCTTTAAAACTATTTTTAAAGTACTTAATTTAAACTTTTTATGCCTTATTATATAAAAAAACTTATGTTATAAAAATAAATCGTAGTATAGTACATTTTTGAATACAATTTGTATGGCAGGTTCGCCCGATTGCGCATTTTAATTGACTTAATAATAATTTTTTATCCTGCGCGCTTTAAGCCGCCAATAAGCTCTTTGATATATACTAAGGGATTTTTAATTTTAATTTCTTTAAGCTTTGTTTATTCTTAATATTAAGTTATACTTTTAATTGCAATAATAAAAATGTTATTATTATATCAAATAATATTAATTAATAATTCATATTAACACATCACCCAGCGCTTGAAGTTCTGAAGCATTAATATAATGTGTTTGTATAACTTATTGGGGATTGTTTAGCCAAAAATCTTGTTATTAAATTTGTCCTTAATAATTAATAGCCATTAAATGCAGTTATAGCCTAAGGGGAAATCAAATAAGTTCCACAAGATTTTATAAAACGGCCTTACGGCTTTGTTTTCAAATTCCCGTTTTAATATAATATTTTTAGTATATATAATAGTACAATTTTTATATATTGTTTTAAAAACATCATAAAATTGAACTCTTTTTTTATTTTATAAAAACGCCCGTAACGCCTCCTTTTTAAGGTGGCTTATTTTTAAATGCCACATTTCCAACGTTACTAAACATAAGCGAAAAGGCTTTTTTATTGATTAAAAACATTAATTTAAATTATAACAAAAAGTTAGGTATATTATAATTGTAGCGCGCTAAAAGGTTATAGGATTATATATATATATAAGTTGAGATAATAAACAATAAATAGGCTTATATTTAAAAAAGATCAAATTATACTTTTACTTTAGCTTTTACATTATTATATTCTTTTTAATTTCTTTATATTATAAGGTAATATCTTTCTCAAAATACCAAATTCCATTTTGTATTAAAAGCGCCTTTAAAATAATATTAATATTAAACCCTTTAATTACGGCAACATTATTAAGTATTAAATCAGATTTCGTATTACCGCTACACCCGAGAGCTTTTTTAAAAACTCGTTTGCCTTGGCCAATTATTAGAAATTATTAAATTCCCGCTTTCATATAGTCGTTTGAAATTGATTTAATAAAGGTTTTAGGGATTAGCTTATCAATTGAATTAATTAGGTATTAAGCGCCGTAGTTGTTAATAAGTGTACTATTAAAAAGCTTGTATACGTTCTTAATAAAGTTTGCAGCATATTATCCTATGCCCATGGCTTTTTCTATATTAAATAGCTTTAGGTTAATTATGGCAATATTAAAATTAAAAGGAAACTTAAGTTTGCCTTTGTCTTTTAATAACAGAGGCAATAATAATGAGTCCTTGTCACTGCCTTCTTTCTGCTTCTTTTTCTTTTTGCGTTTTTGATTATTAAAAAAGCTAAATTAAGTGATTTCTATAATTGGCTTCTTTTTTTAATCTTTTTTAATAATTTCCCTCTATAGATTAACAAAATCGAACGAGTCTGCTTTCTAGCGAAGTTCTTTAATCTTAGTCTTATTTGGCCTATTTCGTATTTTATTAGCGCAGCCGCCGTTATAAGCGTACCTAAGCCTTTAACATTTAATCGGCTTAGCCATATATAATCTTCCGCAGAAATAATTATTATCGGACTTTTTCCCTTTATTATTATTATAAGAGCCAAACCTATTATTTGGCTTGGGCAAACGATTGTTTCTTTTTAACATATTAAAACAATTTTCAAAAGTGGCAAAAAATTAATTAAGCGCTATTTTATTATTAACCTTAAGTTTTATAGCGTTTTTAAGCTTAGTACTAAATGTGGTAATATAATCTTTAAGTATTATATTGTGTTTTCAGCTAAGGGTGTTGTTTTTGGTAATTGCCAAAATAGCATTTACAACCTATGTGTTTATGTAAACAAATGCTAAGGCAAAAAACTCCTTGATTTTAAATATTTTCTTAATATTAGCGATATTATATACTTTTGCAAAATAATATTGCTTTTGCCATATATCCGTGGCGCTGCCATCAGGATTGGGATTTTCGGAGCGGATTAACTAATTATTCCAAAGGAACACCAAAACCCGGGCTTTATTAACATGTAAACAAATCATCCAAATACCCTCATTTTATACCCAAATCAGCACTAATTCAATAAAAGAAAAGACTGTTTTTGATATTATGAATAAGGGCACATTACGGCCCAATGCACCACCTTTATAAGAAGCCGATGGGGTATTTATTTTAATAAATTTGCCCAATTTTAGCTAGGAAATCCGGCTCCCAAACCACGTTTCTGCTAATAATCCTATCACTCTTTTTATTATATATTACACACCGGAAATGGTCAATTGGATAGTTCAGAAGACAAATCAATATATCCAGGTATCAGAAGATCCTGCATCCTTATATGCACGCTATAACGAATAGTACCCGACTTATCCTGGAAAGATCTACACCTACTTCGCTGTCCGCATTTATATGACTATTTATATAAAAAACAAGCTTTCCGATTATTGGTTCTTAAAAGATATGAACCCAAAACACCTTATTTCATCTTGCATATATAGGAATTGGTTCCAAGAGCTTCATATGCGCTTCAGAATAGCGGGGAACAAAGCAACTGGACCATATCAAAAGGTGAATTATATATTCCACTTATGTCTTATAAAAGCCGAAACTCATTAAGAACTAGGTAAATACATTATCGGATTACTTTTAATAAGTGAATCTTGATGTTTGGCAACCTAAATAAGATGTTGCTATAAACGAGATTATTATTCAATATAAGGGTCATGCTAAAGAAACTACAACTATACCAAACAAACCTACACCTACAGATTTTAAGGTATGGGCTATAGCTCAAAAGAGATTTTTGTTATGCTGAAATTAGCATATTCCAGGTGTCACAAATAGCCTAATCGAAGTTTTGACTCCACATGAATTAAGTGGGACAAAAACTGGGAACAGGGGAAACAAGACATAAGCTATAGCTTTACAACTACTTCAAAAGCTCTCGAAACCTTTAAAAAATCATGGTTATTACGCATATTTTAATAATCTTTTTGTGTTGATTAAATTTGTAGCATATATTAAAGACTTAGGATTCGGGATCACAAGAACATGTCGAATTAGGTTAGGCATTATTCAAGCTCTATTAAATTATAAAAAGTCCAATAAGAATGACACAATTCCATGGGGTACAATACATTCTTATTTTATAATCAATGGGAAAATGTCTCATATTGGGTGGAAGGACCAAGCCTACGTCTTAATAATGTCGTTCATATTCTCTAAAAAGAAGCCAAAGGTGTTATGACTACGCAAACGCCCAAAGGAGACCTCTTTTAAGGCAAAGACCTTTTGCGCTGTTTTTGATAACTTCTTTAAAAAAGAGCTATTTATTCCTGCAGTTGCAAATGGTTACAATTATGGCATGGGAGCTGTCAACGACTTTGATCACCTGATGGCCCAAAACGCTGGATTGAGGCACATTGAGAGGGGTGGACATTAAGCAATCGAGCACTGGTTATTGAGAATGGTATTAGCAAATTGCTACTTGCTTGCCTCAGCTAATGATATGCCTTTGCCTCAACAAATCAATTTTAGGAATTAAAAAGACTTTAGAGACCAATTTATTGGCTCTTTTTTAATTATGGAAAAAACTTAATATTAATCTCTTAAAAAAAGAATTGCGCTAATTAATCCTAACATTAATTTGATCGATATCAAAAGTCACAAGCAAATTAAGCTAGCTAAACTATTATAATATATAGCATATAAAAGGAATAAAATCTAAGATCGGCCAAAAAAGAGGACTGCATTAAGTACAATTTTGGGGAATTTGGGCCATCCTTCTTCAAATTATCAAAACATATATAAGTATAAACAATATAATATTCATTTATATAAATACAATTCTTGTTTTCAAGTATTTCATGAAAAATGATCAAAATAGACCTCAAATCCTAAAATCCTGGCTCTCTAATTGGCCTATATTATGCGACTTGGCGGGTGCACTGGCCATCCCAATCCTGATGGCAGCGCCACGGATAATACCAAGCTTTCACGTCAATTTTACCTCTTTTTTTATTAGTGTTGTTTAGGTTAACAAATGCCAATATAGCTCAATAATTTAAAATTACCGCATTTATGACTAAAAAGTTTAACAATGCCAAGTTTTTTTTAAAAGTCTTAAACAATACTTAAAGCCTTAAAACGCCCTTTGCCTTATTTTCGTTTATAACGTTAATAAGGATCAATTTGCTAATTATAACGTTTACCCAATTAAAGAGGTACTAATATTAAGCACTAAAAGTCGTCCAATTAAACAATTTTACTTAATATTTTTATTTTATACCTCCCAAACTTCTTTAATATTAAAAAACGTTGCCTCCTACGGCTTCTTTTCCTTAAACAATTTCATAAATATGTCTTCCACATCATTTAAATCAACCCACTTATTATACGTTTTCCTTTAATTTTTTATTAAAAAGTTCATCTAAACTTTAAAACAATAATTCATTTCGATTTATATATATACGTTAATTTTTGAAGCGTCCGGTCGAGATTTTAAGAGATTTGGAGCATTTTTAATGTTAAGATTAATATAATCAAAAATGCCTCAAAGATTGGCATAATACTAAAATAATACTCATCATTATAGCCAGTGGCTCCGCTTGATTAAACAAGCTTTATTGTTATTTATAATAGCTTTATTAACATATGCAAAGGACATATTATTTTAAAAAAACAATTTTACTATATGGAAGAACTATTTGTCTTAATAAAAAAAAAGAAGTTATGTTTATTAAACTTTTGAAAAGTTTTTCAAATAACAATAAGTGCTTTTTCATATTATTTCTTTTCATTTAACCTACAAATGCTTTTAAAATATTAATAGCTTATTAAAATAAACAAATGTGGCTCTTAATTATCAAGCACTACAAGGAAGAAATACGTATAATATAAAAGTCTTGATTTATTAAAGTAATCAGGGGAAACTCCTTATATAAAGAAGCTTCCCTGAGTCTAATTACATAAGCAGCGTTTGTTGGCTAGAGCGCCCTTAGGCGAAATCCACCCTGATTCTGTACAACAAATTATTAAAAGGCGGCTATATACATAGTTACTAACCCGATCTACTTTAGGTTTTAAATATTGTATTTGGCCATTTGGTTTTAATTAATATTGCCAAAAACGCGATTAATACATTTTTCAAACCTTTCAAAGCTTAAAAAAATTTTCTAAGATTTTTTAAACATAATAATAAAAACCTTTTCTTTTTTGGTTCTGTTTTTAATATAATTAAATAAAAAAGTTTTAATCCAATTAAAGGCAGCCCTATAAAAAAACACAGCCCAAAGGACTTTGTTTGTGTTTATAAAAAACTAATAGCCATTAAACCCAGTGTAAAATTTCACTTAAATAAAATAGGCCTTAAGCTTAAATCAGTCTTTATAATAAAAATCCGGGGATACGATTTTAGGAACGTTTTTCGGGTTAAAGGCATTAGCAATGGCCAAAGCCTCAGTAAAAGAGTTAAAAGCCATATTATATATGTAAGTCGGTATTTCTAACAAAAAGGTATTTAAAGTATAATAATCCAATATTTATTTAATATAAATACAAAAGGCTGCGGTTAATCTTTAATAATTAAGAAGTAAGTATATCACATATAAGATAAAATAATTATTAGTATAATTGAGAATACTATTTAAAATTAAGTACAAAGCTTTTTATTTAATAATAGATGTGCCGGTTTTATATAAAATCTTCGCTTTCGTTTAGATCCCTTTAAAGCCCTGGGCTCTAAGGCTCCTAAAGCCTTAGATCCTAAAGCTCCAAAGGATCCAACCATTACGTAACCCCTGTCCTATGATGTTTCCTAGTCTTGGCTTCTCTGTATAACAGGAGTTACCGAGCCTCAGGGCCAAGACACGCGTAATACCCCTATTGGGTATGTTCGTAACAGGTTTTTAAAGAAAGATTTATCAATTTAACTCTTTTTGAATACGCTTGGCCTTTTTACAAGTAAAATGGCTTTTATCTTTAATAAACACTAATTTGCTTTTATGAAGGCCTTTAGGAATTAGTTTATAAGTTAGTTAATTAATTAAATTAAAAGGATTTAAGTACTTACTAAAAGTTGGCGTATTAATTACTTTTTCAAAAGGCATATTCCAATTACCCTTTAAATCAATAACTAACTAACTAAAGAACTTAAAACATTTAAACTCTATTAGCAATTCATTCTTAACATCTGATTCATTAATATCTTCCCTGTTTAGTTTATCCGGGCCTAGTTCTTTAAGATCTTAATTTAAATACTTATTAGTATAAGTAATATCATTTTTTTCTTTACTCTCCGACTTACTCTTTTTACTCTTTGATTTGTCGATTAACCAAGACTATATATTATCCTCGCTCTTTGATTCATCGATTTGACTATTATTAAAAGCAGTAGACGTAAAAGTAATGGCAAGCTTAGTAAGTCGTAAAAGTAGGTGAAATGTAATTTGAAAAAAGAGGCTATTTTAGGTGTTTTTTAACAAAGCCGCTTTGTGATTGGCCTAATAAGCGATTTATCGAGCACCGTAGGGGAGGAGCTTTAGGAAGTGTGAAAGTCTTGAATTGTAAAGGAGTGTAATAGAGCTCCTTTTAAAAGGGAGCTCTAAAAATTTAATTACATAAATAGCCTTGATTGATTGCAGCGCCATTAAAGCTTTATTGATGCTATTAGCTAACAAACCCCTATTTTGTATAATACACCCTTTTGGCTAAAAGTAACCATAAAAGCAATAAGAATGCGTAAAATATAGCTTAAATAATATGGTGGCGTTGCTGTGGACCGCTATATAGCTAAAAATAATGCTAGCATAATAGATTATAATAAAAATGTTATTGCTAGGGTAATGAAAATAAGCAAATGAAATTATATTAAAGCTTTTGTGCTAGGAATTTGCGTTCTTTAGCAATTATATCATCAAAAATGGCTTGTATTAAGAAGCGCGCTTCTGCCGCTGCTTTTAAGGCATTAAAAAAAAAGAATAGGTTTTAAACGTTTAAAAATTTGAAATTAATATGCTAATATGTATAATATAGCTGGCCGGCGCCCCTCGGGCTGTTACCCCTCCCCCTTGCTTGCCTTTCCCGCCTTCATCAACTCCTTAGCATTGCGCTATGGCTAGGGAAGCTTATATTATGCCATGCTTTTATTATATTTGCAATAGCATATATAGCGCGTTAAGCAATCTTTATTGTAATAAGGCGTTGTTAATACAATGTTTTTATTATTATAAAAATAATAAAACTAGCTGCGCTGCCGCGCCTTAAGCTGCTGCCGCCGCTTTTTTTGTTGCTTATTTAATGGCAAAATTAGTGCCAAAAAGCTTTCATATACATATATTATTTTATATAATATTAAATATTATGTAAAAGCAATATATGGAATTCTTATTGACCGGCCGTAGGCCCTCACCGCCCGTTGGGCTATTATTAAGGCTGCCTTAAAAAAGGAGATTGAGGAAGTTAAAAATAAAAAATAAAAAAAGAATGATTTTGCTTTTGGTTTATTGTTCCGTAAATGCTATTTTTATTGTTTTAAGACAACAATTAATATAATATAGCCTCTTTTTGCCAAGAAACCGCTATGCCCCCCCCTTGCCCTATTTTTGATGCTAAGGTAGGTGATAATAATGATGTAGCTATTATTATTAATATTAATAAACCTTCGATCGCTGCTATTATAGCGCGTATTACCGCTTGCGCTTTTGCTTTAGCAAAAATTAACGTTTTGGCTAGCGCCGCTTGGCGATTAATAAACTTTTTGCTTTTACCTTTATAAGTAAAAATGGCTTTATAACCCATAAATCGCAGCTTAAAAATATTATCCCAATGATAAAACGGCTTTGTAACCTCAAAATCGTAGCTTGGGAATGTTTCCTTTGTATTATTATAAGACTGCGGGTGTATTAAAGCAGCTTTGTAACCTTAAAATAGCAGCTTAGGATTAGGTCCTTGAAATTCATACAATTCTTTTTTATGTTTATTATCTTTTTATAATATTAATTTAAAATGACATATGAAATATATTAAATATAAATGTAAATATACTTTGGCACTAGCTTAAGTAAGCTTTTCAATAACGGCTTAAGCATTTTAAAGATTTAAAAAAGCTATAAATACCTCAAACTTTTGTTAGGGCAGGTTTTTTATTAAGCCATCTATTGGCATATTATTAATAAGGAAATATATCATTTAAAAACTTCCTTTTTTATGCTTTTGTTATAGTCACATGTTTTGTATATTAACATGTTTTAGCTTTATTAAAATGCGTTAGTTCTTTTTAATTATTAATTAAATTGTTTGTTTATTATTATAAAATATGTTTCACGGAATTCTTATATTAAATGTTAGTTTTTTAAAAAAGCGCTGGAGTGCTATTACTTTCTTTGCCATTTTTGTTATCCTCAGTAATTTTGCTTTTATTATTAAAGTAATCATAGTGTTTTGCCTTAAGGCTTTTTAAATGATTATACTTTCAAATAACATTATAATAAAACCCTAGGAAAAGCGTTTTAACTCTTTGTTATTTGTAAATAAGGCGTTTAAGGCTATTAATAAATATATTTCCCAATTTTTGCATTAATAGATAATCGCCAAAAAGCGTGATCTAAATAAGTATTTAATGCTTTATTTAATTGCTTTTGCATATTAGGCGCTTGAGTTTATTAAAAAGTACGATAGCTAAAACGTTATAAAAGCGACATCTGGCCTTAATATAATAGCTATATATAAGACTAACCCAACCTTTTTTTAATATTCCTTAATTTGTTTTAATATGGCGATTTCAAGATTTTTGATTAAGTTGTAATTTGATAAAGGCATGCTTGGGCACTTTTCGTTTATTATATTGAATTTCCGAGCCACTTTTTTTATATAAATATTATGTATCAAAAACACTATCTTTGCGAACCGATCTTTAACTACATATACCCCCAAAAACTATTCCACATTTTTTAATATAATAAGTTCATAGGCTAAGTATAACCCTTTGATGATTTCTTGTCTTTCATCATTGTTTAAGGCATAGTATAAAACTTGAATATCATTAATGTAAAACGCCACAAAAACTATCCTATTAAAGTTTATGAAAATACACGGCTTTTCCGCTAAGGGGTTAAGGTTTAGTTTGCTTAGTATTATTACAAAATCGCCATACCATAGCGCAGGGGAATTTCTTAAGCTATACAATGCTCAATTAATTTCCATTACTATTTTAGGTCTTTTCCAGCCATTTAAAAGGTAATATAACATTAAGGCGCTCCTTTCATTATGTTTAGTATTAACAAATGCGTTGACTATATTGAATTGCTTTATTTCTAAATCAAATTATGCTATAAACGCCATTACCATTTTAAAAGAGCATGCTATTAATATTGCGGCATATATTAAAAAAATCATTAAATTATTTTGTATATTTCCTTATATTATAATACAAGATCAATAGCAAATCAGTTTGCTTATTGAATTGATTTTATATATAAAAACCCATTTTAGTGGAATGGGTTATATAGTGGTATTTTTCCTAAGAATCATTTTTTAATAATATTAAGTTTTTAAATTAGCGATCTCTCTTTTGGCATTTTTCCTAAAGTGTTTGCCTCAGGCGTGGCTGTTTAGCTTATTCTAATTCTTTAAAGCCTTTGGAAGTTTCCTTTAATATGGGTTATATAAGTTAAAAGCAATTGTAAGATTTGCTTTCATTTTAATACTTAAAACAGCTATTGCTATTACCATATATAATATAATTATGTTTTTGCCATTTGCTTGCGTTAAAGTAATTTCATAAAATATGCTAACAAATTCCATTATGCGCAATTGGCTATTTTGTTATAAAGCCACTATTATAAAGTAGTAGCTTTGAGTTATGAGTTTGTTGTGCTTTTTTTACATTTCTTATATTATATAAATTCAATCACGTTTTTATCTTTATTATTATTATTGGCTTATTTTGGCCAATATTTGGAAATCATTGTTTATCCCAATTATTATAGGCGGAGTTTTTAATAGTTTGGGGACTTATTATTTAAGGTTTTGTGGCCTTTAATTTAATATTACAATTTGAGGGTATGTTTAGCGCGCTTCTTTAACATTTAAATTTGTATTTTCATTATATAAAGCGTTTTTCCCAATCTGATCTTTGATTATTCAATTTTTAGTAAATTTTGAAGCGCCTGAACTTAACCTTTTATAAAAAGTCAAAACTCCACTATTATTCTCGATATTGTTTTTATAAAAAACCATTTTATTTACCCCCAAGTTTTGACTTTCATAAGGGACCATATTATTGCTTTTTACCTTTTGGCTTTTATAAGAAACCATTTTATTACTCTTTACCTTTTGGCTTTTATAAAAGACCATTCTTATTTCACTTTCCATTACCCCCAAGTTTATTAATAATTTAAAAGAATCAAAATCTATTAGTATTATTGCAGGTGATTTAGTTGCTAGGGGGAATATTCTCATAAGTAGGGGGAGTACCTTTGGTATAATAATTTCTGTTTCCATTGGCTTTTCAATATGTATTTTAATAATAGCATTTAGCGCGGCTGTTCGTTTCTCTGTAATATTTTCTATAATATTGCTTATATTAAGCCCTACGTCTAAAAAGACGTCGTCCTCTTTTATTATAATAATAAGCTCTTTCAGGGCAAAAGCGGTTTAGCCAACTAACTTCTTTTTATCCGGAAAATAAAACTTTGTCTTATCAAAGCAAATATTGCGCGTTATAATAATACAGCATAATTAGGGCACCCAAATTCTGTATATATTAAAAGCAATATAATCAACCAAATAATCTAAATGTCCCTTAGGATTGATTTTAAAACCTCTTTTGTTTTTTCCTGCTTTTTTATTATTTTTTATTAAATAGGCACGCGCTTTATACGCATATTCCCCGCTTTAATCTGGTCTTAGGTTGGTTAATAGCTTTTTTATAATTAATGGATTATATTATTGAAAATAGCCTCAAAACTATTCCTAAAGCATTTAATTTGGGCTTTTTATTTCTTATTATACAAATAATGCCTTATTATATAGGTAAACCGCCGCATTACACATTTTTGGGTATAACTTTTTTAGGAGTTTTGCTTAAATGCGCATTTTAATAAATTTAGTGATAATTTCTTATCTTGCGCGCTTTAAACCGCCAATTGGTTCTTTGATATGTACTAAGGGATTCTCCATTTTGATTTTTTCTTTTATTATTTAATTTTAATAGCGTGTTATTTTAGAGATTATAATAATTGAAGTGTTATTGTTATGCCTAATGACATAAATGAATAGTCCATATTAGCATCTTGTTTAATGCTTGAAGTTTTATAACACCGATATAATATGGTTCAATAATTTGTTTACTAAGATTTAGCTAAACAATTTCCCATTGTACTTATTTTTAATTACTAATAAATATTATGTTCTATTATAACTTAAGGGGAAATTAAATAAGTCCTAAAGGATTTTAAAGAATGGTTTAGCTGTTTTGTTCTCAAACTTCTTCCTTAAAGTAACGTTTCCGGCATATATTATAGTATAATTTTTGCACTTGATTTTGAAAACACCATTAAATTTTACCTCTTTTTTTGCATAAAACAGCGCCTGTAATGCTTTTTTTTTAAAATGGCCTATTTTTAGGTGCCATATTTTTAATATTGCATAGCAAATTTATAATGGCTTTTTATTTAACTAAAAATCTTATTTTAAGCTACAACGGAGAGTTGAATATATTATGATTAGGAGGCGCTTTATTATCACTAGATTATAAGGGCAACAAAAGTAATGAAAAGGCTTATATTTAAAAAAGATAAAATTGTACTTTTGCTTTAGCTTCCAAAGTACTACGCTATTTCAAACTTCCCCATATTTTAATATAATATCTTTTCCTAAGTACCAAATCCTAATGTTTAACAAAAACGCCTTAAAAATAATATTAACATTAAAACCAATCACAACTGCAACATTGCTTAAGATTAGGTTTTATGTATTTAAACCATTTTCGCTTTTTAATATATTCTTAAAAAGTCGCTGGCCCTAACCAATAATTGGGAGGCGTTATATATTTGCCTTTATATAATTATTATTTTTAGATTTTATGAAAATGCTTGAGATAAGCTTTCTTTTATTATTAATAAAATACTGAATACCGCAGTTATTAACAAGTATGCTATTTGAAAATGCGTATAAATTACCAATGAAATTTGCAGCATATACTCCCATTGCTTCATTTATGTTTAAAAGCTTTAGATCAATAATAATAGCATTAACATTTTTAGGGTATTTGCTTTTGTTTAACAATAATAACAGCTTTTCCTTTTTTTTTTGTTTAAGGCAACGCCTTCAATAATTTAATTAATAAGAAAAATCTTTTAATCTTCCTTAACAATTTCTTTTTGTAAATCGGCATATTTCGCTTTTTCAAATTTTTTGCAAGTTTCTTTGATTTTATTATTATTGGGGCAATTCTTTAATTTGTTTATATAATCGCTATTATAAGCGTACCGTAATTTTTAGCATTTAATAGGTGCTTGGAAGTGGCCATTTTTGAAATTATAAGAGCAATCGGTTTTTTTTATTTATTTGAAGTAAAATTAATTAAATAAGCCTCATTTGCTATGAATGCTTGAGCTTTTGGTATTAGAAATAGTTTTAAAGCTATTAGGAGTTTTTGAACATTTTCTAAAAAAGGCGTATAACTCATTTGCTATTTTTTTATCCCTTAAACTATTCTTGAAATATTCTTTTAAATTAGCTTTAAAGGCTAAATTATACTCCTCAAGCATTATATAATATTCCCTTTCCAAAACATCATTTTTAATAACATTAACTAAAGCTTAAGCAGCCTATGTTTTGGCATAAGCTAAAGCTATAAAAAAAAATCTCAAATGCCTAAAACGCCCTGGACTTCCAAAATATTATGAGCTTTAATAAAACAGTACTTCTTTTATTACTCTTTATATCAAATGCAAGCTTTTATTTTCCCTTTTTTTTTGGAAGCACTCATTAAAGCTTCTTAATAATCTAAGATAACAGATAATAATACAAAAGCATTCAAAAAAGCAAATTCTTATTTAATTAACCTGATCAACGCTTAAAATTCAACAAGGTTTTTTGACTTATTATCATTAATAGCGTTTGTTAAGATTAATACATTAATCGTGCTATTAACCTAATTAAACAAGTGTTAATACTTTATGCTAAAAAGCATCTATTAAGCAAGGTTATTCTGGAATTCTCTCATGCAAATTTCTTAAATTTCCTTAATATTATTAAAGATTGCCTCTTATGATTTGGTAGCTTATAAAAGCTTCATAAGAATCCTTTTCTCGTTTTTGTTGGCAATCTCCCATTTATAGTACATCTTTCGTTCGCTATTATTTATCGACGCTATCTATTTTGCAAACCAATAATTTATTTTAGCTTATATATACTTATTAATATTAAGAGCTACTGATCGAGATTTAAGGAGGTTTGGAACATCATATTCATTTAAGTCAACAAAATTAATAATATCCTTAAATTGGGCGTAATATTGGAATCTTATCCACTATTGCAGCCATTGGCAACAATCGCTTAATAAAACGTCATCCTTATCAATTGGTACGTCCTAAGAAAACATCTTATTATTATTAAGCATCTGAAGAATTTGAAAAAGTGTTATTGTGTTAAAAAGGGGGAATATGTGTTTTTTAAAAAGTTTTTCAAGTAGCAATAAGTGTCCTTTAATACTTACCCTCGCTTTTCTCGACTTATAATAATCGTACCTTAATAACTCATGAAATAAGGCTATGGCTTTTAATTATCAAGCACCATAAGGAAAGAGCTTTAGGAAGTGTGAAAGTCTTAAATTATAAAGAAGTATAATAAAGCTCCCCTTAAAAGGGAGCTCCAAAGATTTAGTTACATAAGCAGCCTTGATTGGCTGCAGCGCCATTAAGGCTCTGTTAGTGCTACCAGCCAACGAACCCCTATTCTGTATAACACGATCTAAAGGGTGATTTTACTAGTGTAATACTTCTATTTCGCTTAAAAAAAGCCATATTAGTTCTTATAAAAGTATAACGGTTATAATAGCTTAAAAGGTAAGAATATAACATAAGTTTAACATTAAACTTAAAAATATTTCTTTTTGCTTAATTACTAAGCTTGAAAATCAAAATAATAATTAAATATTAAACGTCTATATTAAAAGAAACCACTTAACCCAAATTATAGCCCTAATTAAGGGGATTCTAAAGGACCCATTTTGTCCAAATCGGGCCTAGTAAACAATACTTATATCGTTGCCAAAGCTAGGGGGGTCATGTTTTTTAAAAGTCCACTAAGACCTAGTGATATTAAAGAATAACTTTTTAATCACATAATAAAATAAAGAAAACTAAGAGGCTAAATATCATTATTTAATAAGGCGCACATTATAGATTAAATAGATTCTTAATATTTTAGCGCTTAAATTTTTACCGTGTTTAAAGCGGTCCAACTGTAAATGCCAGCACAACACACCAAACTGCCCGTGCCTGCAGCGAGCGAGCACGCGAATAGATGATAATCCACACACGTCAAGCCCATTTGAAAGTTCGGCGGAAGTGGATTTGGAACAGGTGCTTTGATTTTTTGGACCAGGTCCGTAGCGAGTGTACCGGTGAGAAGGGAGTGGCAACAGAGTTGCAAGGTCGATGAGGGACAGCTCGCTGATATCGAAGGGGAGATGGCGAGGAGGACCGTGAGAAGCGAGGGGAAGTTGAGACGCATCATGGAAGGTTCTGGTGATGAGTTCAAGCCTTGGAAAACGAATTTGGTTTGTAGATTGAGGTGGCCACGGGGTTATGTGAGGATGCTCCTCCATTGAGTTGGTATATATGAGGTAAATGTCTTCAGACATTCGTATGTACCTCAGATCCGGGAACCAGAACAGCTCGGCGAGCTCTGTGTTGTCGTGTCACACAGCCAGGACTGTGTCTAGGTAGCAAGTCACAGGTAAGATCTGTAACAGATGTTGTAATACTCGAAACTTCGGGCATCGTACTGCTAGCATTTGCATTTGCACGAAGGAGGAAGTTGTAGGGTGAAAGCATAGCACTTATCACACAAGAGAACAAGAGGTTTGGTTGCTGTCCAGTGGCTCCCGCCTGCCATCTCAGACAACCCACCTCATACTCTCATCCCTCCTGTGTGCACACTGCCGATGCTAGCAAGCCACGACGAATCCATCGCCCTCTTCGACCTTGGACTTTCTGCGTGCTCTGAGTATTGAGTGATGAACTCGTGATTTCGATTCTCAAGGGTTGTCTTCGAGATCCGAATGATCAGCGAAGCCATCGACAGTTCGATGTTAAGCTTCACCATGTAAGCGATGGGGTGGAACTGAACATAGATCGTTTGTCGAAGGAAGGACTCCAATATGATAAGCATGAGCTACAAGCCACATTAGAAGAGTACTGGACGGTTCTTGAGCCCTCTTACATCCATGGCAATGGACAGTACCATCAACCTGGCATTGAATGATACCAACGAGGCATATTTCTTCAAGCCGTGATAGTCCACCAAGCTTCGTTGTACCGTGCGAAGAAAATAGTAATTTAAGCTTGCATCGACGAGAAGGATCAACGCCTTTGACGTTCTATCCCAGTACCTGTTGATAGTAATAAACCTTGAAAATTAGGTTAGTGGAGAAAGAAGACAAGAAACTGGGGAGCCGGCTTACACGGTGCTAGGTGGTGGACTGAGATGGGCCGGAATCCAGATGATGAAAACAGAAATATTAATCAGAGTTCTATAGGTCATTAGCCATCGAAGATGGTGGCAAGGTGTTATGGTGACACCACCCACATGAATATTGCTGTCCCATACTTCGAGTCATCAGTTGCATCCTTTTCGGAGACTTGAAGGCGGAGAACTCGCCTTGACCTGCTGTAAAAAACGTTGATCCTCCGCGACAACACTGATGCGGTTGATAATTATTTGAAGCAAAAGCTGAACCTCGAACACCCAGAAGAAGAGGATGCTGAACAATACCGGAACGCTAGCAATCAATCGGTCAACATGACATGATACCTAGAAGTGAACACCAACCCAGGTTCGATCGTTTCATTTAGGTAAAGCCACCCGATTATAGCAATAGCAAGATTGGCGACAATTTCCCCCCATACCATATGAATGTATCCACTACGAAGGGGCGACTGTATGGAGCGAGTCTGCTTGATAGCATTCCAAACACAAAGAAATCCGAAGCCGAGGGTGAAGCCAGCTGCTGCTGAAGCTATCCCGAATTCTGCAACCGTAGTTTCCATGATGAAAATAGGAAAGCTTCAGTATATAAGTTGACGTCGACGACGAGGACAGGAATACCGTTCGGTGCATGTGTTTTTGTGGAGGATAATTGGGGATTTGTATTTCACGTCTTTGAAAATCCAACATAACGTTCAAGCTATCTGAGCTTACCCAACTGGGTTGGGCAAGTGATGCGAAGATGTACGACGAAAAATTGCCCGTGCGTGGCTAACATTTGATTGGAGATGCAGTACTGAGATTTCCAAGTTTCACAGGTATCCTTCCCCTGAAACCCGAGTAACTCTATACCCTAAATTCCTGGGGCCATCCCTCAGAGTATCAGGGCTCCGAGATTCGCTAATGCTCTCCGGTTATACCCGTGTCGAACAATCGTGAGAATGCTTTTCCAAACTTTTGATTTTGATTTCAAAGTCCTTGTGTAATAATTACTAAGTAACTCCTCGCCCAAATCGAATATTCTTTTGATTATGCCGAGCTCTAATTATGAGCCAAGTTCTGTAAAGAAGACGACACAGCCCTGCATCCAGTAATGATCCCCTTTTCAACTTGAACTTAATCAGGGGTTTAATTGAATTTATTTCGGTACTTTGATTACACCAGCGACATGATCAGAGTTTTATCCTCCCCACCAGAACAGGTTTTATCGATACCGTGCAGTTCTCCCCCCGGACCCAACGTCATTCTTTTTCCAGCTGCTTTTGAGGAGGCAAAAATACTTCCCCTCGCCGTTGCTGTATCAACATACCAAAATCGCTTCACGTAAGTCCCCTGCTCTAATTTGAAGCAGCATCAGATTTTGTTGATTCGAGTTTAAAAGATAGGCAGAGAGTCCCCACCGAATAACGTTGAGACCGGGGAGGGTACTGTATTGAATGTTACTTTACGAAGTACAAGTAACACTGGGGCATTGGAATGACCCTGGGATTCCGATTGCAGAGAATGTCGTCTCCAGGAAGCGGCAGACTTTACCTGTTGGGAGGAAGTGAACTCCGGGGTAGATACTAGAGAGCTTCTAAGGTCTCCAATCAGAACAGGGAGTTCCCGTAGGACCGTTGATCTGTTGGTAATTTACAGGCCCCAGACTCTAGTTAGGGGACTGGGTTGATGATCGTGACGTGGGATGACGATTATGTATTGTTTGCTGTTCGGGCTAAATCATTGGGGGGCTTGATAACTTGCTATCGAATTTTCAGACTGACGGAGAGGAGTGTTATCGAAGTGTTACTTTAGTTAAGGTTCAACTCAACCTGGGGTTAGTGAAAGCTTGTTGAAAACCTGACTTCACCTAAAGCTTGGCCTTGCTCACAGAAACATTTTGGGCCAATGTCTACTTCGATATTGACTCTACGACTAATTACTTTCATATACCAGACATCTTCTCATCTGCCTTCTCAGCCTTCTTCTCCTCCTCAGTCTTCTTTTTCGATTTCTCCATAACGATCGCATTATGTCTCGCAATCTCCTCAGCCTTCTTCGCACCATCTTGCTTCTTTGCTAAATCTTCTCGAATCCTGCCTGTGATTATGTTGGGGGTCAGGGCGGCGTCATTACCAGCATGGCCAGGCGGACTTGAGCCTCCCCGCCCATTCAGCCTCACTAGGAAGGGGGGAGGGGGCTTAAGGAGCATCACGGGCCCATGATTGGTTCGCAGAGAGGTTCTGAAGTATTTGGTGATTGCTGAGCTGAGGTTGCTTTTGTAAACAAACTGCGAGGTCTACTTAAGGCCTTGTTTTCCCCTTTGAATAAACTAAGCATCGTAAAAAGTAAAATTCTGGCAGGTTCTCAGCCACGTTTTTCATTATATAGACAAAAAAACATCTGAACAAATCAAAGTTAACAGCAGCTCAAAAACTCCTCAGTAGATGGAATACGTTCAAGGTCGTTGTATAATATACACGTCACCTTCAACTACGATCACGACCGACTGACCGATGTCTCACGCCCTTTCCATCGGGGGAAAGGGTAAACCTACATTCAATAAGTGCAGCTAGAAGAGAAGACGATCAGAAAAGAAGAAGTGATAGAGTACACAAGACTTTAAGAGTAGAAGAGATGTTGAGCGTTTTATTTTTGTGCAACTTGGAAAGAAAAGGAAAGCAAGAAGAGCAGGGAGGTAGGCTGTGAGATCGTCAGGTCAAGGTTGACAAGGCAGTGCTTCCCGAACACTAGCGCAAACTCTCAAAACAACAATCAAAATTAACTCGCGACTTATGGCTGACAAGAATGGGATCCGAGGTCCACCTCGATATCTAGACCTAAATCAAGCAAAGTCATATCCGTTTCCTCGGTATAGCCGCGCCTGAAGCGGTGTTGAAGGGAGACTTCCTAGCGATACTCTATGGATGTACTCATCCAGTCACCCTGCGTCCATGCGGGGAATCGTGTTTCCTTACTGGGGAGTCTTACATTGATGGCGCTGTGGATAGTGAGTTGGTAAACGCTAAAGGCAGTGGTGACTTTCAGGAAATCGATTTGAAAAAGATTGTTCTGTATCGAACTGGATTTCAGTTTTAAGCGAGTGTCAACAAAGCTAAAGAGTGACTGCCATGAACGTTGCCATAAAGGTACGGACTGCTCTGTCTTTTCAAAAATATGTTGCTCGGGTTAACCTGGAAGAACTGAGGATCTGATTTGCAACGGTAGAGAAAAGATGTCAAGATTTTCTTGTCCGTACAGGCTGATCACAAAGTCTTGCTGCGTTGCTGGCAACAAAACGGCTCGTGGATCTTCACCATGGATATCGTTACAAAAATCACTTCGAGCGTATATCGAGTATGATACTTTTCACTACAAAACTCCGTTTTACTTTGTCATTTCCAGACACTAACATGTTAGTTTGTCCATGGACAAAAAGCACGCGAATTTCCCTCTGCTAAAAAGTCCCCACACGCGCCTCAATCGATGCGTATGCTCCCCTCAAAATTCACCCTCTTACTTCTTTCCCTTGCCGCCTTTTGGTATTGGACTGTTTGTATTTCGGTGTGCTCGTGTCAGTCCCGTCGTCGCTGTGGCCCTCCTTATCATCCGCCTTTCTGCCCCGCTTCATCCCCGTGTTTCCATCCCCCGTCGTCACATTATAGCTCCTCTTTCCGGCCTTCGCTCTTGTGTTCTGTCTCGAAATCTTGCACAGCGCATGCTCCAAGTCAACCACAGTCAAGCTTCTGCCTTGAATATCTTTGCACTCTGTAGCCATCTGTTGAATTGTCGGTGCGTGACTCGTTGGGTTTTGTATAATGCCAAACACGCGGGTGAGCAGACCTGCCACCTCTTCTGCTGTCAATGGTGCAGGTTGGGTCGTTTCTTCAGCTGTTATTTTGAGAGCACCTTTTGGTCCAGATGCACCACTTTTGGTGATATGGTCTGCAAGGTCTTGTATGGTAGGCGGCTGGCATAAACCGTATTCGAAGAAATCGCTCGTAAGAAGCCAAGCAATCAGACCGTGTCGTGGAATGGCAGATATTTTCTTGCTCAGGAGACGTTCGTGTAAGACTGTGAAGGTGGGAGTCGTCGACTTCGCTGCGAGGCTAGACGAAATCGAGAGAGAGAGATCCCAGAAAGACGAGAGCATAGTTGGGACGTACTTCTTGGTGATTTGAAGCTGTCCGTACGCTGGAACTGACAATTTCTTATCTCCTTTTCCCCATCCTTGAATTGTGGCTGCCAACTTGTGCATGTCCGGCTGCTTATCCTTTCCAACAGCAATTTCTTCCAGATGCTCGCTATTCCCAAACGCGAAGGTTCGCCAGACGCAAAGCTGGAATATGTTGAGAGCCATGAGCTGAGAGCAGTCCGAAGGTACCGGAAGTCGCCATAAGATAAATTGCATCGATGATCCCGTATGGCGAAGGGGAAATAATTTGTCCGATAGCAAGTCGGAGGAGAATGCGGACTGGATGTATTTCTCGCAGTCTGTTGCGCCGGTTTGTGTGGTGTCCAACTTCTTGGCTTTGTCATTCTTCCGCCTGAACATGTAGACTCCCAGCCGGAGTGTATGGACCACTCGTGATAGTAGGTAGGTTTCGTATGGTGATAGATCGAGATCTTTCAGCTCGGCATGAGTTGGACTGAAGTAAAACTCCTCCATATCTGAGTCTGATGTTTGGTAGGGGATCAGTGGGCCTTGATCTTGGGTCTGCGATGAATACTTTGGAGGTTGACCTTGGAGAACAAATGGTGCGAGTAAAGCAGGATGATTAAAGAACTGGATGACCCAAATATGATGGTGTTGGAACTTCAAAGACGCAGCCTTATCAGGTAGAGCCACTAGCGCCTTCAAAACAAAGTCAGGAGTTCGACTTTGCCAGTTTCACTTCGCTTTGTCAAGGACATCCATAGATCTAGTTTGCATTCACTTTTGAGGGAGAGAAACAGCTGACATCTAAGTGTAACGAGACCCTTGGGCAGGAAGATCACAGTGGATGAATGGCAGGCAACTGTATTTTCTCAAGCATATCTAGGCTCCTGGGACGCTGATTTATGGTGATAACAAGGCACCATCTTGAAAACACATTATCGACGTCTGTCCGACCAATAAGCTCTTTACTCCAAAAGTACTACGATATAAGAAAGAAAAGAGAGGGATGACAAGTAATCAAGGCCGGGATTCAGTTCTCGTTGGAATTTAGGAACTTGGTAAAGGGAAAGAGTCCTTGGTTGTGATTCGCCTTCTGAGTCAAATACTGTTATGCAAGGGCTTTATATTCCAGCAACGTTATGGTTTTCGTGCATTCCCTACAGACATTGGAGAACATATTACATTGTGCACATTATCCACATTATTCCGGATCTGAAGATTGATAGTAAAGTAACAAATCAATCGGCTGTCATAAACCATTCCAAACCAGACATCAAGCTATCAAAGCTGATAGGACTGATTTCAAACACGATCCTCTACCTGTTGCCCTGGCCACACTGTTCTTCCGCTCTCCAACGGATGGTCCTTCTCGAAGTCCGTAGTATCAGCCCGAGCAATCGTAACAACAGTAGATTTAGTTATCTTATTCCTATCCTCTGTCCATTGTATAGGCAGAATCATCTCCTCACTGACATTTTGTTCCAGGTCTCCAGCTTTCATTCTACTGTGTCGGGTATTCCCAACGGTAATGATGCTATGCGGATTTCTGGAGTGCTGATATCCGGACGGAATCGTTTTCATCGGATGAAGCCTGTTTGTCATTCGAGCGGCATATCCGTTGCTACGGTCTTTAGATGTGTACCATGAAGAGTTCTCGAGCATCCTTTTGAAGAGGGGCTTGAGGCACGGCAAGCAGGCAGCAATGATGCCAACGTTGACTTCGGTCCTGTAACATGTTAGTCAGACTAGGGCTCACAATGATACAACTTACGTGATCCAGATTGTTAAGTCCGTTGAGTCCCAAAGGAAATCGCCAGTTTTGCCGTAGTCGCTGAGTGTCGTGGCTTTGACAATTGAAGCGGCGGAAGCACTTGCAGCATTAGCGTATTGAACAGGAAGATAAGAGTCGGGATTCTTACAACAGTCCCAGACTCATGATTCCAATAATCGACATCTTCACCCTCGCGTTGATCTGCACATTCCAAAGCATTGGGATCGGTATGAGAGCCAGTATGAAATCGGTAATTATTGTCAAGGCTAGAGAAGGTCAACGTCTCATTATCAAACCCAACGACGTCAACTTACAAACGTTAGCATAACTAAGACCTCGTAGTGTATGCGGACCCCAACATGTAGTGACTACTGTTGAGTCCCATAGGACTACCAAGTTCTTGCACTGGATGAACACCGTCAAGACTGCGATGAAGGTATATAATACCATGAATCCCAAAAGACCCCAAAGGAATATCTTGAAGGCTTTGGTAGACGCAACTCTCAGCAGGAAAAGTGCTATTGAGACTTTTGAAGCCGTCATTGCGATAAGATAGATTGGCTGAGTGACGAAGTTGAGCTTCAATCCAATCTTCACATCCTCAGGGTCGAGATAGGCGACATGTCGACCACCCCCATGCATCACCTCGGGAATTATGATGAGCCATCCTGTCACAGACAATGCCTTAACTTGTTAGCATCTCTCTATGCACGGATAAGCTGTGCTTACAATGGCTCCAATAATAACGTAATCCTACAATGGTCAGTCTCCAAGGTTGAGTGGCTGTGAGGAGTTCTTACATCTGATCCAACGCTCCGAACCATTGTAACACGCACCCATAATCTCAGCAAGACTGTAGCCAAAGCAAGGATGGTGGTAATCGTTACGGCTGCAATTATTGCTGGACCTCTGTTGTAGTCAGGTTCACCTGCACCTGGTAGGAGAACAAGACCCGCCGAGTTGGACGACATGGAATAGGGCCTCGGCGAGAGGTATCACGCAGAATAAAAATATGAATGGAAAGAAATGACGCGACGTGGAAGAAACAACCTCGAGTGTTGAATCTGAACCAAGAACCTGTCTCCTATCTTCTGTAAGGACAAAAAGCCAAACTCCAGGAACTCTATATCTAGTCAGAAAGACAGCTTCTGCGGTACTGTCAACGAGTCGCCGAGTTTCTCAGAGCCCTGTAAGAATTCGAACGGCAATACATCGCCATTGTTGCTGTTGCGAAAGGTGGTCTGATAGGCTGTTTAAGGGGACCGTCGGAACGGAAGCGGACTAGAGTCGGTTTTGAGTTTGTTTGACAGAGGCCTAATCTGGGACCAACGTAAGGACATATCCTTGTGACTTCTCCACGGAGTTTCTTCGTGATAAGGTTATCCCGGTTCACCGTTTAAATTTAGGGGTTCCAATCAGGAAAACCGTGATATGAATGTTGGATTTCATGTGATCCAAGAATCACATGAATGCCGAAGGCTCTAGAAGCCTTGATTTATAAACACATGGAGAGCTTTAAAAGCTCTTCCTCGTATATATAAACCTACTTTCACTCTGCCTTTAAAAAGGTAAGGCACACAAATACAAGAATTTAACATAATAACAATTCAAGTCAGATCTCAACTTCCTCTATTTTACGTATACTCCCCATAAAGCTCCCTATAATTAACTAAAGCCACAAAAAAGTCTTACATTATCGAACGTTTACAAATATGACCTATAAAGCCGTCGGCCATTATTACATATAACAATTAATAACCATAAAACTATTTGTGATGGCGCAAATACTATTGTATTGCTATGCTATATATGAAAGATAATAAACGGGGATGGAAAAAAGGTCGAGGAGAAAGGAAGACTATATACATATGCCAAGCCCTGAGTCAGCACCTGTTCTTGATATATAACTCATCTCGATATAACTCATTGATCTGACTCATCTCGGTATGACTCATTGATCTAACTCATCTATGAGTCATTGGCATATGAATCATCAATAAATCATAAGTATATGACTCATCCTTGGTATGACTCATTGGTCAATGAGTCATCTAATCAGTGACCTATGAATCGTCACACTATTGATTCTTTTAAAAAAATCGTGTTTCCTCATATAAGAAGTTTAAAGCCGTTGCCTATTGCGTAAATATAGAAGGTCAAAGCCAAAGCCTTAAGCCAAAGCCAGAACCAAAGGCCAGAGTTATCAAGCCAAAGCCATTTGTACAGCTATTTGCTGTTGTTCGTTGTTTTGATATCGAGTTTGTGTGGAGGCTTGGATAAAAAGGATGTATTGGATTTCATATGATCCAAGAATCACATAAATGCCAAAGGCTCTAAAAGCCTTGATTTATAAACACATGAACAATTCTAAAAGCTCTTCCTTATGTATATAAACCTACTCTCACTCTGCCTTTAAAAGGGTGAGGCACGTAAATACAAGAATTTAACAATGAAAAGTCTAAGTTTGTCAATCTTCCATAAATAGGGATCGGCAATTATTGCGGCGAAATGCTGCCTCCAAGTGGGTTTATACCGCAATACTCCTTTCAAGGTCAGGCCACAAAAAGTAACTACTAGTATTTTGAACGTGCAATATTATCAATCATTCAACTTGCTACACAGTCCGAACTCGGAAGATGATCGCAAGCTATTCGGAAGAAATACCGATGGTAGTGGCAGAACACGTCTTTGTAACCACGCTTATTACCACTCTTGGCGACAACTCTAATGTGTTAACGATGATCAACCGAAACCTACTTTTATACTTTGACGTATTCGATACCTGGATCTATGTCTCTTGTAAGGATTTGACCTCTCGCGTCTTATGGGACGTTTAACGGCCTATTCAGCCACAGAACTTTCACCAGTTTAGTTGTGTCTCAAGTTTCATCCGAGAAACTAGTTTGGACTGAAGTCAATCAGGTGCAGTTGTCGCAAAAGAAACCCATGTATTCCTTTCACGTTTGCAGGGCTGGAAGTTGAATTTTATATGAGGGCAGCGCTGTGTAAGGGCTTGTGTTTTCAGTTGAAATCCTGTACACAGCGCTTCTTAACTCAAACCTATTCCAACGGACCTCAACTATACCATAAGATGGGCATTTATGAAAGTGAAAGCAAGTGAAGGCGGCCTTTTCTAGATTTGAGTCCTGCGCTTCTGCCCAAAATCAGAACGAGCAGCGGGCAGAGGGCCATACATATCGCGCATCCTCGCAAAGTTCAATCTTCCACGCGAGACTTCTTTCGAAAGATTCCCGTTCCCGCTGACCTAACCACAAACTGTTGGATATAGAACAAATCAAACCTAAACTTAATCAAGCATACTCTATACTGGATCACTCTCAATTTTTACCGTCTTTCTATTCCTGTACTTGATCCTGGAGATAAGCAAGTTGGAATGAGATGAAACATGCGGGCCATCTGTCCAACTGTCATGTCTACTGCCTGCGCTCAGCTGTCTCTCCACAGAAGGTCTATCGAATACAAAGTACTGGGTTGCTTCTTTTCTTTCTACGAAATTGGTTCCGAACTTTCTATCCAAGATGTCATGTCAACAATACACGAGTAATACTCTTCTCTTAAATCTTGCCAGCCCCACCAATATCAGCTACCCGACGCTGTCATTGTTTGAATTTGTGGGTTCTTTCATCTATCCAAAATATCATGTCAACAATACACGAGTAATACTCTTCTCTTAAATCTTGCCAGCCCCACTAATATCAACTGCCCGACGCTGTCATTGTTTGAATTTGTGGGTTCTTTCATCTGGCAATCTCCGACCAATTCCATGCACGAGGCTGCCAAGCATTCTCGGGGGACTTCAGTCAAGATACTGCTGTTTATTACAGAGGTATAAACACTAGGAAAATAATCCCGTCTGGTTTAGCTCTCTCTCATCATCACTTAGAGTATTGAAGTGCCAGACACTTGCTTGCCTGCAACTTCTCATCTCCATCGTACAAAATGCATCTTCAGATCCTGGTCACCACTGCTCTCTTTCTTGGAGCAGCAATTTCTCATCCTGTCCAAGATGCAGACTTAGCAGCAAAGGCAACGCTTAGCATGCTCTCATCAATTGCTAAACGCAACCAACATAGAACGTTGGCACAGGCCTACAAACAAGTTCCTCATGCGAATTCAACGAAATGTACGCCATCGAAAATATCCGTTCGAAAAGAGTGGTATGGTTATTTCAAACCAAAACTTCATGGCAAAAGTAACAATTACAGGGGCACTCTGTCAAAGAAAGAACGAATCGCATACACCGATGCTGTGCTGTGCTTTCAAACCAAGAATCCATTGACGCCAACGGATCAGATCCCGGGAGTTCGCTCAAGATACGATGACTTTGTCGGTGCCCACATCAACCAGACCACAACAATCCATTTCACTGTAAGTCATCAGCACCTGCCTCGATACCAGATATTGATCTTCAGTTCAGGGTACCTTCCTCGCCTGGCACCGATACTTTGTTTGGGTGTGGGAAGAGTCTCTTCGGAATGAGTGTGGCTACCAAGGTGCCCAGCCATACTGGAACTATGCTCTGTTCTCGGACAACACGGAAGCTGGTCCAGTCTTCGACGGCAGTGCCACAAGTATGTCAGGAAACGGGGCCAATATTGCAAACAAAGGAGATCTGGTCTTGTCGCTCCCTCCTTTTCCTGATCTCCGACTTCCTGCTGGGAATGGTGGTGGATGCGTGACTAGCGGTCCCTTCAAGAACATGACTGTCAATCTAGGGCCTGTTTCGCTGCCCATCAATGGAGGGGGCACAATTACGAGGAGTGGACTCGATTACAATCCTCGTTGCCTTGTTCGAGACATTGGATCGGCTATCAACAACAAGTACGCAAACGCGACGGCAATTGTGGATTTGATTACCAAGAACAATGATGTCTACTGGTTTCAAACAGTTATGCAAGGTGTGCCTGGATCAGGGAGCATTGGTATCCATGGAGGTGGCCATTACACTACTGCCGGTAACCCTGGAGCAGACACCTTTACCTCTCCAGGCGATCCAATTTTTTATCTTCATCACGGAATGATTGACAGAGTTTGGTGGCTGTGGCAGAACCAAGATCCCATCAACCGTATGAATGCGATATCGGGTACTGGTACCTTCCAGAACTCCCCAGCTTCCACCAATACTACCCTAGAGACAGTAATTGACCTGGATTTTGCCGGCGATGCAGGATATGGACCCATCGCAATGAAAGACCTGATGAGCACGGTCGCCGGACCATTTTGCTACACCTATGACTCTTTGTGAGGGCAGCAGATGATTACGCGTGGGGAAATTCAAGCATCTCCGTACAGATCGGAAGGTAGAATGGGGGACTGAAGCATTGAGCTGCGTTCTTGGTTGAGGGTTTCCTTGGATCGATGATTACAGATTGACGAGATTCTGAATGGTTGATGATTGAAGATGACGGGGGTTTGTTCATAGAAGGCGATTGATTAGAAGACAAGCTTTGATAAAATGAGTAGATTAGCTGGTCTACCAGTGATAAAGTTCGTGATTCGTTGAAATAGGCCTATATGATACCAGGATGCTGGGAGTAAACAAATACCAAGTGACGTTGCCGAGACACGGCAGCCACACGAGCTACCGCAACAGCCTCTTCCGCTTCCTACAACAACTTCACTGACTATGACTGAGTTTCTTTGACATCTTTAGATTAAATGTATTGCGTGCACCAAGAGCGCAGCACACCGTAATGCCATGGGGTTTTCAAAAGTCGCTCAGAAGAGTTCAACACAATAAGACTGACTATCACGGATGTGTTGCTGCCACAACACAGCTGCAAATGCGGCTCCAAGAAACACTAATTGTGGGGAGCAGCCGCCGGCCAAGTAAGGCAAACCATATGGACTAGTTATGCGGAACGTTTAAACTCAACATTTTACTATTATTACCCTCGTAATTATACCCCTTATATATAGATTAGTGCTTGTTATAAGGTTATAAAATCTCAAGGATTATAAAAAGACTAATTTATTAATATTTTTGGGGTAAGAGTAATTAAGGTAAAAAGGAGGTTTAAAAGGGGAGATTTTAAGGTAAATAAGGCTAAAAATTCAATAAGACTCGGCTTATTATAAGCGGCTTTATGCTTAAGTTTACACTCGCCCTTTTTAAACACCCTTTCCTTTTTATTATTTAAAACATATATTATATAATAATAAAATAGATATGAAAAAATCATAAAAATCATAAAGATATTTTTAAAGTTATGCAACACATAACTAGAGTTAAAATTAAGGTAGAATAAATAAAAAATCGTTCGTAATTTTGAAATTCGGACGTTCCGCACAACTAGTCCATATGGTTTGCGGTAGGCCAAGGCTGCGGTGCCTCAGCCTGATACCCCACAGCTTCGACTTCAAACATCAACAGCAGCACACGCAGCATCTGCAGGCTCAAAATAAGCTCGTGCAAACCCCAATCAGTCGATCACTGGCACGAACTCTCTAGTCATGACAAAACCAGGCCTGGCCGAAGTGTCAACCACAATTTCAATCCGCTAGACAGTTGCACAGCAACAAGCCCTCCGCATCGAACTCTTGGACTCTTGATATCGAAGACTTGTGGCATCCATTGGGAAGAACATACCTAACCGTCGAGGGGAGGTCGAGAGTTCCTCCGGATAATAGTTATTCCGCCCCGACACAGCCAAGAGGACGACAGCTAAATAAATCTAGGAGGTTGGTTCAGCTTTCAGATCTTTGAGATGGCCCGACGTTCGCAATTGCAGGTTGTGACATACCACTGGTCTGAAGCAGGCAACTCCATGATCTGCCCCTCGACGGGGAAAAGGAACGAGCCAGTTTATTCGGCTTCTGATGCTCTCTTCAGATCAACAGGGGCTCTGAATCGGTTGCCATTGGAGATCATTCATTACGTCCTAGGCTACCTGGATATCAGCACGATCGAGTCTGTCAGATGTCTGAGCCGGAATAACAGACTTATAGTAGACTTGTTTCCGCTCTACCGAGATCTTGCTACTTATGCATCTTCGGCCCTCCGTGTTCTGCACTCCACCCTTCTCACCTCAACTTATAGTGTCGGGCAGCTCTACACTGTCCTTACGAACGATCATTGCGTGTGCTGTAAAGCCTTCGGACCATATCTCTCACTCATCAAATGTGAGCGCTGTTGCTTCTCGTGTCTCTACAACTCAAAGATGGCTCCAACCACTCTCTCTACTGCTGCTTCTGCATTTGGTCTCTCCAAAAATGAGATAGGCAAGAGCATCCCTGTTGTCATAACAGTCCCAGGAATCTACAGCATCAAGCGAACGGAACGAAGAAGAAGATATAAAGTTGTGAGCGTGCAAAAGGCTTTGGCTCTTGCCGCTGAAAAACGAACCAAAGCTCAACCGGGTGGGGAAGACCGTACGGTTCTCGTTCAGAACGCAAAAGACCTTACAAGACACATCAACTATCCTATTCATTTCATGGTCTCAACGCCTATTCCCTATCTTAACACCCAGAATCACCACGTGGAATCAGGAGTTTGGTGTCGAGGATGCGAGCTGGTGTGGTACAGAAGCTCCAGTCAAAGGTGGTCCAGTGATCACTACAAGAGGGTGTTAGACACGGCATATTTAGAGGAGGAATATCTGAGGCACTTTGAAGGGTGTGAGGCTGCACAGAAGATCTGGGAACTCTTTGTACGGGAAGGGAAAGGCTTGGAGCATTTGCATAGGGGACGACACCGGGAATGGGCTTCAAGGATTGTGGAAAGGTGAATCTTTGTATCATCCATGTTTTGAGGCCAGGTCTCCTAGATGACTTATTGCTCTGTTGTCATTGAATATCTTTCTTAGTGAAAGTGCATGAATGCTAATGTTTTGTACGGTTCATGAACCCCAGGTCTGTTGCATATTTACAGATTAAACGCATCACAGGCACCGAGTGGTCTGCATACCAGAGTACCATAGGGTTTTTGATATTCACTCAAAACAGTTCAACACAATAAGACTGATTTTAACGCGGACGTCTTGCTACCACAACACAGCTGAAGATGGGTTTCTCAATCCCGTAAATTACAACTTACAAGTCTTTCCTGGGAGCGTCATCCTGGGACACGCTATACTCTCGCATCGCTCGCTAAAAGGGCAAAAAGCTCACATTCCAAACCGTTCAAGCCATCAAGCCTATTCCTAACCAACGTTTCTTACCCAGCAACAACTATAAAGAGTGCCTCACAGGTAAGCGAATGTCAAAGGCGCTTGTGCGCAGGCTTGGAAACATTGGTATGAATAGATATGAGTAGATTTATGATGCGTTTGATAAAACAAGTAGCGCGGAGCTTTCAAAGGACGACTCTTTATTTGGCTGGGATGGTTGGCCTAGGAGAAATGGATGGGGTGTACTTAAAGTTGCAGTAGTTGGAAGGGAGACCTTTGGAGACGAGCTGTGACGAGACGGATTAGCGGGGCATCATCGACCTCACTAAAGAGGCCACTTCAACTATATACCTCCACAACAAAGTACAACTCGAGCTGGACTTGGGTCTCAAATTTCCATGATACTCCATCCCAATCCAAACAATGGGACAAGGACAGTCCAACGGCAGCGCTCAACAAGCCTCCACAGAAGAGCTGAGCCATAAACTCGTACACCCAACTACCCCTCATCGTCCCACCACAGCTAACATTTCCCAGGCCATCAAGTTCGCAAAACGATGCTTCACTCCCCTCGAACTCTACTCCTTTCAAGATGTCTTCAAAAGCCTCGCAGACCACCAAGACCACATCTCCTACCTCAAAGAAGACACCATCGCGCGATTCCTCGAGATCCCCGATATCTTGGGCGCCTCCTCCATAATCTTCCAGATGGTGTCATATCTAGGTGCATTTCCATTCGGACAAGATGCACCGGTGGTTCTAGGATTTGAACAGATGATAATGGTCGTGGTGATCATGACGGAGAGATATCAGAGGGTGCTGAAGAAAGGAAACAGTGATCGAACGAAATTGCTATTCCGGAGTCTGGCAGTCTACGATCGAGGGTCGCATAGTGAGGATAAGCAGGAAGACATGCAACCTACGGAACCTCCGAAGAGTCATGTCCAAGGATTTGCGGTGGATGAAGCTGCAAATGATGAGGAAGAAGACGACGATGATGATTTGGCCTTGGCTGCTTTGGAATCACTGGACGCTATCGATGTCTTTAGACATGGAGATGCACCTATCAACCAGGCATCGATACCTTCCGACAACCTTAAGAAGCTCATAATGCTTTTGCTCCTAATAGCGCCCCTCACAACACAAGAGAGTCTAGCACGACACGCGGGAAGACTCTCAGGAGATCAATTGGAAGGTCTTCGAAAGACAGCAGACCACATCCTAGCGGCGTTTGTCAACGTGGAGAAATTCCCCGGCGTCAAGATCCATCAATTCAATACCGTGATACCCATTTCCTTGCCCTTTCTTTTCAATGGTTTCAATCCCTTCTTTGAACATTTTCTGTTCTCTAAGAATATCGATTTTACGAAACGGAAAGACTCGTCTACTACGCCGCTACCCCCTCCGGATCTAGTGATGGATCAACCGCTTTTGCGAGAGACCGGAGAGATTTTGGATTTGAATGTGTTGTCACAGTTGTCATTCTTTCTACCCGGCGCTGCACTATTTAGACAATTACGGCTGCTGTATTCAGGTGGAGATGCTGGATTTTCGATGGGAAGTTTTGAAACAAAGGTTTTCAACTGGAGAGCTCCTACTATTCTGTTGGTGTCGGGGAACAGGATATCGGATCCACCAGAGGGAGGTCAGGGACGAGCATTTGCAGATACATTACCGCCCAAACGATTCCTAGACAGCAGCAAATCAACCCACGTTGTGTTTGGAATCTACACAGCCCAACATTGGCGGCAGACACACAAGGAGTGTTTTGGAGACACCGACACTCTTCTCTTCCAACTCGAGCCTGTCCATGAAGTCTTCCACGCATCATCCATAAACAAAGATTACATATCTTTTAGCAAACCACCCAGTGCCCATTCTGGCATAGCATTCGGATGTCCGCATCCAAAAGCCAAACAAACCGCAGGACTCAGCACAAATGTCAGTCTCGGAGCCGTATCTCTCCTCTTGAATTCCTCATTTGAATTCGGAGTCTTCACTCACAACTATACTTCTGGAGGCGGCGCTTTCCATAACAGCGAGACGAGGAAGCATGATTTTCAAGATCGGTTCGAGGTGGAGAGCTTGGAGGTTTGGGGCTGTGGCGGAGATGCTGAGGCCGAGCAGCAGAGGCAGAGGTGGGCTTGGGAAGAGAGAGAAGCTGAGGCGAGGAGGAGGATAAATCTTGGGACGGGCGATATTGAAGCTGACAGGGCTTTGTTGGAGATGGCTGGGTTGATTGGAGCGAATAGAAGTGGTGGATCTATGAATTGATGAGTTTGAGCGGTGTCTGGAGTTGGATAGAGGCTGATGATGGATAGATGACAGTAATACAGTAATAATAAATGCAAGGCATCAGACGGTATGAAGTCTATTGACAGCCATTTACTTAAATGCCTAGAACTTTCCTCTGCTTAACAAGTATGACTATCAGAAATATCCTTGCACAAAGAAATTAACTATAGGGGGACTAGGGCTATTTTTTATACATTATCAAAGCCGATTCATGCATATCCTCACCTTCTCAACTTTTTCAACTTCTACTCGAGAAGTGAAGAGAGCAGATCCAGAGCAGAGCAGAGTCCAAGTTGATCCGGCCGGAAGATCTCCCCTGCCACCGTTTTTCCGTCAAGGCTGCGCGAGCTCCGAGATCGCGGGGTCCACTAAAACAATTTAGAGAGCTCCCCATCACATTCAGTGACTCTTCATAAACAGACCACTCCTACACAACAACAACCACAGAATACCCGAAGCAATTGACCCAATTGCACTACATACACGATGGAGAACGGCGTGAAGGTCAACGGCGAGACAAATGGCGACAGCAGACCCAGAACACCGAGCTTGAATTCGTTTTCTTTGACCGAATATACAACTATGCCTTCACCGCCAAGCGAAAGTCCTATGTCGAAGATCAGAGGCGTGGTTCCCGAAGAATTTATCCTACCAAATGGATATCCAGATGTACATGCTCTCTTACCTCATGGCTCGGTCAATTGCTAATGCTCCTAGTACCTCCGTCTGATCCTCACATCCCGAGTCTACGAAGTCGTCGAAGAAACACCCCTCACCTCTGCTACGAACCTAAGCAACAGACTCGAATGCAAAGTCCTCCTCAAGCGCGAAGATCTACAGCCAGTATTCAGCTTCAAGATACGAGGGGCGTACAATAAGATGGCACATCTGGATCCCAAAGTGAGCTGGAAGGGGGTTGTGGCTTGTTCGGCCGGGAACCACGCACAGGGCGTAGCGTATTCTGCACGGAAACTGAAAATTCCAGCTACGATTGTCATGCCGGAGGGGACACCCAGTATCAAGCATTTGAATGTGTCGAGGCTGGGAGGATCGGTGGTATTACATGGTGCTGATTTTGACGCTGCGAAAGAGGAGTGTGGAAGATTGGAGAAGCTGCATGGGTTGACGAACATCCCGCCTTTCGATGATCCATACGTCATTGCCGGACAGGGGACCATTGGTATGGAGCTGTTGAGGCAGACGAATATCCAGAAACTGGAGGCTATTTTCTGCTGTGTGGGAGGTGGAGGACTGATTGCTGGGATCGGAGTTTATGTCAAGCGCATTGCTCCTCATGTCAAGATCATTGGTGTGGAAACATACGATGCCAATGCGATGGTTCAATCACTGACGAAGAAGGAAAGAATCGTATTGAAGGAAGTTGGACTTTTCGCAGACGGAGCGGCGGTCAAGACTGTAGGCGAAGAGACATTCCGAGTTTGTCTGGATGTTGTAGATGACATTATCCAAGTCACTACCGACGAGACCTGTGCAGCCATCAAGGACGTTTTCGAAGATACACGCTCTATCGTCGAGCCAGCTGGAGCTCTAGCCCTAGCCGGTCTGAAGAAATATGTCGCTGCCAATCCATCAGCAGATACATCCCGCAACTTGGTAGCTATCGCATCGGGAGCAAACATGAATTTCGACCGTCTCCGCTTTGTCGCAGAAAGAGCTGCACTGGGAGAGAAAAAAGAAGCACTCATCAGTGTCAGCATCCCCGAGAAACCAGGCGCCTTCTCAGAACTCATTAAAGCTATCATGCCGCACATGGTGACAGAATTCTCGTACCGATACGCCACGGACGCAGTAGCCAACGTGCTTATCGGTCTCTCCCTCACGTCCCCCGCCTCTCAACGAGACGCCGAGCTTGCATCTCTGCTGTCTCGTATTTCAGCAGGTGGAATGACCCCCGTCGACCTTTCCGGCGACGAACTCGCAAAATCACACATCAGATATCTAGTCGGTGGTCGATCGGGGGTTCCTCACGAGCGCTTGTACATGTTCAACTTCCCTGAAAGACCAGGCGCTCTTGAGAAGTTCCTCACGACGTTGAGGCCGCGGTACAACATCAGTCTTTTCCAGTACCGCAATGCGGGCAGCGATGTTGGTAAGATTCTAGCGGGGATTGTGTGTCCTGATGATGAGTTGAGGGAACTAGAGAGTTTCTTGAGGAAGATTGGATATCCATGGGAGGATTGTACGGAAAGTTCTGTGTTTAAGACGTTTTTGAGGTCCTAAGGTGGGATGGGGGAGCAAGTGTTTGGACAGGGTAGAAAAGGTTATTTGAGGTTAGCTTGGCGTTTGGGGAGGTATATAGAGGAGTGCGGTTCATTAAATGGCAGGGGGGCTTTTGATCAGATACATAGATGCAATTGAAATGCGAAGAATTAAGATCATTTTGTTGCAACGCCCATTGAGGACTTGTTGATATCCACTTGATTTTGCCGAGCATAATTCATGCCCGAAATACAAGGCCCAAACTCGGACCTCCAAATTCGAGATCCACTTCCACTTCATCTCTCCAAACATCCGTCTCCCTCACGCAAACAAGCACAACACACCTTCTACGACAAATGATACCCTCAACCTCCCTCCTGCGCACCGCTCGCGTAGTCTTCCCATCAATCCGACAATGCACGTCTCAATGCACAGCGGCGACAAAAATGGGCAGCGCAACGAGAGCGTTTTCGGCGTTGAGCTTAGGCGGGAAATCTACGATTAGGCCGACGATGAGTACCACGAACAAGGCAGTGGAGGCGATGAGGAGTAATGGATTGGCAGGTGCGTTGGGACAAGTCAGAGGCATGAAGGTTAGGAGTTCGGTTAAGAAGCTTTGTGAGGGGTGTAAGGTACGTTTCTGGTGTTCCTTTGGGTTTGGGATGTGGAGGCGGGCTTTGGGAAGGGATATGGAGATGGATGTTCTGGATGAATGCTGCGTACGGTGATGGGGGCTAGATTGGCATTGGAGCGCGGTGATCAATTGAACATGCAAGGCATGGAACAAGGTCGGCTTCACACACAATTGGACTGAGAAGGGATTGCAGAGCATGCAGGATTTGGAAAGAGGAGTGCACATGCTAAATATATATCAATAGAGCGTACGAAGGAAAGGAGGGAAGACAGGAAAGGGGCATGTCTACATCATCTGCTCGCTGAATCCGAAGCATAAGCAGAGGCAGGGAAAGTAGGGATTGCGAATGGGATTGAACCGATTCGACTGCTGAGGAGGAATGATGGGCCGGCCTGGATTCTCGGAATGGACGGAATCATTGTCGAAGGATGTTGGATGGAGGACATAGGTTATGGACAGGAAGGAGAAATTTGGACGATGTACAATCACAACACTGTACGAAGTATGCATGGGCCGGCGTCTGGGATCCTACACTTCTGAATTGCTGGACAGACAGTCTCTGGGAAGCATTACAAGTGGGCATCCGAAGTTGTGTATTACAGCAGGAGAGACCAATATACCCCTCTACATCTCGCGCATAGCAGTATTCCCCAGCTTGCGGATTCTCCTGTACATGTGCAGCGGTACGGTACCTATACAATGACATATCCAAGACCAGCACTCCTCAGAGACCATCAATATATCTCTCCATCCCCTTCCACTGCGTCTTTCCAGTTGAAATCAGGTACCGAATTTGTGTCTACAACGACAAGGTCAGCGTGTGACCTTCCAGTTCCTTTTACTCCCTCGTCCGGGATTCTTCCCCTCTGTTAATTCCTCCCTCCTCACCCTGCCCGTCTTCATTCCCCATCGCCCCCTGCAACCCAATCTCGCTCCAAGGCCTTCGCAGAAGAAGAGAAAGACCTACAATATCCGTAACCCCCTTATTCCTCACAAACTCCTCTTTCGCAAACCGCAGCGTCTCCGTTTTCGTGCTCGGATCAGAGATCTTCTTGCATCCTCGGACGATGCTACGCCAGAGGGAGAGGGCTTTACTGCGTTGGAGGAACTGCCAATCGGATAGCGTTAGCAGCAATCAATTTGGGCATTGAAGTCTTTCAGTTGAGTGAAGAGAGCAGAGGGGCAGAAAACATTGGGGTTGGAGCAGGGGAGAGGGCGTACATGATCCAGTGAAATCGTACTCTCGAGTCTCGTAGGTCTTTTCCTAGCCTGCGATGCGTAGCTGCGACATATTGGACGCAATATTTGCAGACGCAAGTGCATTGGGCATCGCATCTGCTTTGGAATCGTGAGCGTTGGTGCTGCAAAAGAGACAACTTTAAGTCAGGCCGAGGTGCAGTGATGGAATTGAACCGCAAAGAAGGCTTGGCGCTAGTCGACTGGAAAGTCGCGTCTCCCAGCGCGTCTAGCTTTTGAAATATTACAATATCAAGAGGCAACCTTAGACTTCAAGACTGAGAAGTGGTATTGATGACAGGAGATGGCTGATATCGATCATATTGAGGTTGCGAACAAGAAAAGTCTGGAGGAGTTCGTGAAGAGCTATTTTTCTGGGTATGTTTGGACCCCGCAGCCAAGATGATATCAATACATCAACAGAATTCGCTCTGGGATATTTTCTCTATATCTTTCAAAGATCCCTCTAACACACTACAGAGACACCTGGAAAACATGGACTCATCCCACCACCTCCGCAACATATACTTTATCTTTACAAACAGCCTCCGCCTTACCACCCTCTGACTTCACAGCATGCTTCAACCTCATCGAAAGTACGAGCTCAGAAGACTACCGTCAATCCAAGGATGGATGGAAACCTAAAGCGAAGAAACGTGAAATGGAACTGCTAGATCTTAAGTATCTGCTTGTGAAGAAGGGTGAGACGGTGGAAGGGTTTGTGTCATTCATGCCGACGTATGAGGATGACTACCCGGTAGTTTATTGCTATGAGATTCATCTTGGAGGGGAGCTGAGAAGGTGAGTAAGAGTACCCCTCAGTTTCGGATAAATGTGTCTTTTATGGAGTCTTCAACAGGTTTTGCTAAGAGAAGAAATAGAACCGGTTTGGGCAAAACGCTCATGCAATACCTCGTCACCATCGGGAAAGCCATCCCCTCAACAGAGAAAATCATGTTGACGGTCTTCACGCGGAATGAGCGTGCTGTGGCTTTTTATGCAAGACTGGGTTATACCAAAGATGAGTTTTCGCCTCCACCACGGATTCTGAGGAATGGGAAGGCGGTGGAGGCTGAGTATGTTATTTTGAGCAAGGCTATTTGACGATTTGAAGGGTTTCGCATTGGTCAACTGTTGATATCGGGATTGTACTGGAGGTTCTGCGGATCAAGATGTACGCATATGGAAACCATCGGTCACTGGGAATTGGACGGATTCGAGGGGAAGATAGTGGATGAAGAGCATTGTTTGCCAAGACACCACAAGCGAGCAAGTAGAGTGGCCATTAAGTCAATTAAATTAATATTAGTTAAGGATTTTTTTTAATTAATTAATTGATTATTTTTGCTTCAATTAATGATTAAAACTAAATTAATTAATTAATACTAATTTGAATTGAAGATATATTATAAAAAATCAAATATTTAATAATATAGCTTTAAAAGCTTTAGCAATTTTAATTGCTTTATGATTTTGCCAATTTTTTAAGCATTCTTAGTGCTATAGCATTTTCCCCAATAATTTATTATTCTTTAGAATAATTTGTTTAAAGCAAGAAGAAAAGACTTGCTTGCACTTAAAGCTTATAGCAGGAATTGCAAGAAAATTAAATGCTATTAAAGCTAATTAAGGCCATTTGGTTTCTCTTCATTTCCAATACTCCATGACTCTCATATTCTTTATAAGTGGCTCTTAACAATAATAAAAATATTAATCTTTTCAGCCAAATATAATAATATTTTGAGGTTAAGTGATTAGCGCCGCCGCATTAAGAATGCTTTTCAAATAATCTTTTTCAGCAAAGGGCGCTGGAGGCTTTAGCTTTGGAGATAAGGTAGCGCGAGAAATAATTGCTATTCTTTTATATTGGTTTTCTCATAATTTCTTAATCTTTAATTTTGCAGTTATTAAAAATAAGAAGAAATTCCCTTTCTAATTCTTATCAAAAAAAGTCCATTTGTATAGAAAATGAAGCATTATTAAAGCCTGCCACGCAATAAAATCATTGATCTTTCTATACCACTTTTGGCATGCAATCCAGGCCAATGTAATTGATTATTGGATACCCTCATAGTCGTTAAATTTATGCTGTTTTGATCGTGCTTTAAGATTCTTAAAATATATTATAATATATTTAAGTACAATTAAAGATTCCCAAAGAGCTTCATGCAACGGCTTTAAAGCCCCCTTTATCATTTTTGCATTGCCTTTTAATCTTTTGATAAGCAAAAACAATGGTTGCAACTGCATTTTGATGATTTTTAGCGTCTTCCACTCCTTTAAGGTAAAATAATTATTGTTGAATATTTTGCGATTATCGGCAAAATCAGAAATATATAGCATAACCGCATATTCTATTAAAGCCTAGCGTAGCTTAATGTTTCTGCAAATTATGGAATAAGTGGCATTTTAGCGCACTTCTTCATTAAAAACCAACTTCCACTCCTTCCCTTCTGCCACACCAATATTACGCTCTATTTAAAAGGCTATAAATAACATGGTTCTTTTACCAAAGGCTATTACATATGCCACCAAGTTATGTAGCTTCCCAACTTTCCCTCTGCGCTTCCAAAGCTGTCAATGCGCCACTGGCCTTGCGACCTTATAATTGTCATTCCAAAAGCTTTTATCTTGACCAAATAAGTACGCCTTTGCAATAAGATTAATAATATGACCTATACAATGAAGCCTTTTTTGCTTTGGATCAAATCCCATTACTTTGCTTAGCTCAACAAGAGTAATGTTATTATTCATAGCATTATTAAGAACAAACCAGCCAAGATTATTAATTGTAATACCAAATCATTGAAGAAGTGGGAAGAGGATAGAGCATTATTTTATTAAAATTAGTAAGAGGATAAATTAGGGAATAAGATATTAAGTTATATACCAATATTTGTTTTTTTATGCCTTGGGAGCTTTGGTAAGCTTATGAGACGTATACAAGCTTCATATTTATCATTAATGAAATAAACAATAATACCAAATATACTGAGCTTCTCTCTTTTTGATCCCTAGCCATCAAATGTGATAATAATTTTGGATTTGGCATTGCAAATCTCTTGCAAGATTTGAGGCTTTATATGTAGGAAGAGGTTGTGAATCCACAATTCTACCGTAGAATGTGAGGCTGGGAGAGCATTTGTAGCATTAATATTAGCAATTTTAAAATAGCGTTTGAGGCGTTTAGAAGTAGCTTTGCGGTGCTTGACGTTGTCGTATATAACCCATTTCGTAAATGCGTTCATAAACTTTTGCTAATAAAAAGGGATCACTTCAGTATAGTTACTTCCCATAATACTTAATGCTTGAGCGTATATAAGTTAATTTAATTTAATCTTTCAAGTATTTCCTCCTTTATTAAGCAAGTGCACTTTTAGCATATGGCGCTTTGTGTTATTCAAAGTATTAGCGTTAAAATGAAATTCGCGGTTTTGGAAGAATTTAGCATTGTGATGATTTTTTCATATTAGCCAAAAGTCCGCAAAATTAATAGGAAAATACATACAAAGCTTATAGCACCAAATGGAGTTATTTGAGGATTTATTTGTGTCTTTGAAATTATAGCCTATTTTTTAAACCCATTGACAAAGCTTCCATTTGCTAAAACCAGCCATTATAAAGCTTATAGGCAATCTAGCAATTTGAATATTGTGATCATCAAAAAAAGGCTTTTCAAAATTATAGGAAGAGTATTTTTTAGAGTTATTAAGATTAGGAGGTAGGTCAGGATTATAATAATTGTTGTAGGTAGGCTTGAGACGCAAACAGCGGTTATGGACGACAGGTTTTGGCTTTGCGGCAGTGGGCACTATTATAGCTTGGAATGGATTAATTAAGGTAATATTACTATTTGTAGAAGGTATAGGAGATGCTTTATTATCGCCATTGTTAAGGTTTATAGGCGTGGCGTGGGAGGAAGCTATATTTGCTAAATTGTTGCGATAATAAGGATACATTAGCAACAAAATCAAATTTTAAATAATGCCGGCTGCTTTAGGCCTTGATTTTTAGGCGTTTAAGCTAATCAAAAGCCTTTATTTGAGCTTAGCCAGGGTTTAATCAATGCAAGCCTCATCCAAAACCAAGCCCAGCTGCATTATCCAAACTTACCCCAAAATCATGAAATCCTTATCTCTTAATTGATAGTTTAGTTAAATTAATGATATTACAATTGACTTATTAGAAATATATCTTCAATTGACTGATTGATGACTTTTGGCTCAACTAATGACTAGCACTTAACTAGACTGACTTACTGGCCACTCTGCGAGCAAGCCAGTCATCACTTCCGCCTTTCTTTATTACCACGGTTCTTGCGATACTTGCAAACGTACTCAAATATCTATTTTACCATTGTTGAAATGATAGATGTATAGGTAAAGACTGGTACAATCAAGAACTTCTCCCGGCTTTCCGCCCAAACCAAACGAGCGATAAACTTATTCGAAAGGAAACCAAATCCGCCGCAATTTTCCTCCCTTGCCTTTGCGCCCCTCAAGATCGACGTCTCTCAGAGCCATGATCGTTTTGATCAATCGGACTAAAGGCTTGCCCGCTAATCAATCGTGTCGCGTCGCTTCAAGGCAGCGACTGCAGCCGGGTGGTCTTTAACGCTTTCATACCAGGTACCAAACTGCTTCATGTTGGTTAAGTGGACATCAAGCTATTGATCGTATTAGCTTTCCTCCTTCCAGGCTTCCACGTACCTCAAACTCGCCTATATATCTGAAAAGGGGACTCACATCTTCAGTAGCAGGCAGCTTATTATATGCCTGATATGCCTCAGTACCCGGCTCTAAGACCCACGTACCAGTGCCTTCAAACGCCAGAATTGTGGCCTGCACAAAAGTAGTACAATTTCCAGCTGCAGCGACCAAAGCAGCTTCGTTTAACTCCTCTCTCTTGTTCTTGCGACCACGGGGGCAAATATTCTGAATGAGATCGAACCAAGCCGCTCCGCCGCCTGGTCGAGCTGCTCCGGTGAGGCAGACAAAATTTGCTGGACCGGCCCTGGTGGCTCTTGATTAGGCTGCTGCAGGGTTAGGGTTAGGGTTTAGGGTTTTAGGGTTTTAGGGTTAGGGTTTAAAGGTTTGGGTTTGATTTGTTTCTAACTAAGCTATCTTGCCACTGGTGTTTTTCCTCTCTCTTTAATTACAGTACAAAATATTCTGAATATATAAGGTAATATAGGAAATAAATAACAAATGACCCTGAAAGGGTAGGTGAGGTGTAAAAGGGTAGGTAAGATGTGAAAGGGTAAGCGAAGTGTGCTAAAAGATATATGGAGTATAACATGTGCCATAGGGTAGGCTAGGTGTGGTATATGCCTGAAGGGTAGGCTAAGTGTGAAGAAAGGTAGGTGAGGTGTGGTATATGCCAAAGGGTAGGCTAGGTATGGTATATGCCTGAAGGGTAGGCTGAGTGTGAAGAAGGGTAGGTGAGGTGTGGTGTGTGCCAAAGGGTAGGCTGAGTATATAAAAGGTAGATGTGGTGTGTGCCAAAGGGTAAGCTGAGTATGTAAAGGGTAGATGTGGTGTGTGCCAAAGGATAGGCTGAGTGTGAAGGAGGGTAAGTGAGGTGTGGTATGTGCCTAAGGGTAAGCTGAGTATATAAAAGGTAAGGTGTGGTGTATACTGAGGATAGGCTAGTTGTGTGCTGTAATTGAGGTGGCTGCTATACTTTTAGCTTGAGTGAAGGTTATAGCAATATAGCTATTTAGCCATTTAGCCTTGCTAGGTCCTAATAGGCCTTGAAGGGCTTTATAGGCTTTCGCTGTCTCCTTCTTTATAAGGCCCCTTGCTGAAATGATTATAAAATAAAAGGCAGCGCCTAATTCCCTATATTTCCGATTCTTTTCAGCGGCTGCTTTAGTGAGTGTAGCGTAGGCTTCTTCGCGAGCTGAATCCTTATTAATAGCGACGATCTGTACGTCGTAGTAGTGCCTAGAGGTCCCTAAAAGCACTGAAAAATCGGGCCGGCGGCTATTCTCAGGGGCTGAAGGTGCTGTAGACGCTGTAAGTACAGGCCTAGGTTCAGACTCCACCTTTAGGTCTTCCCGGCTAGAAAGGGTAGTGATAAATGCACGGGTAACCTGGTTGTGGCGTATAATCCAGCGGCGTTCAGCACCTCTACAGGTGTCTTCGTGGCCTATTTCGGGGTAGGCGCCACAGGTCGTACAGGGGGAGATCGGGGCCTTTACAGGGAGTAGAAGCCTAGCTCTTAGAGCTTCAGTGACGATCGAGTCCGCTAAAAGGTTGTGTTTTTGCGTGGGCAGGACTCTAAGCCAGTGGCGGCCTAAGTAACTAGCGTTCTCTAGCTTAGCTTTGAGTGTTGGTTTCGATAGGGTGGGTAAGAGCCTCTCCTCTAGGCTCTTATTGGTACTGGCGTACACTTCTTGGGCTGTTGGTGTAGGGCGGCCGGGCGGTTCAGGGAAGAGGATAGGGCATATAGCCTGAAGAATAGGCCTAGAGGCCTCCTTTGCGGCCCTATAAAGCCCTGGGGCTAGTAGGGCGTGTTGAGGGATCCCTAGGCCTCCGTCTCTTACTGGAATAGAGAGTAAGGCCTGTCGAATTAGGGTAGTTGTATTCCCTGGCTCCCTGGCGGCTAGAGCCTGAATTGCTTCTTTGATTAGGGTATCAGCCGCTTTCCAGGTGTCTAGGAGGTCTTCAGAGTACAGTTGGCGCTGAAGGTGGCGTAGTAAAAGGTGTATGCTCCCCCTAAGGAGGAGAAGAGCGTGTTGTTTAGGGAGGTCCTTCAGGGCAGAGAGCGCTGTGGCGAGCTTATCGACTTGAGCCTCTAAGTAGGTCTCACGGTAGGGTCTAGGGCCTATATAAGTCCCTAAGGCTTTGATTCCTAAGCGTCGGAGTGTTGAAATCGGGAGTTCGGCGCTTTTTGCCTTATTTAGCGCTACCGGGGAGTCGCTAAAGGCTCTGAAAATAGAGGGGAGGATTGGTGTGGTTTCAGGGCTGAGGATGTAAATATCGTCTAAATAGGCGATAATTGTGGTGGTAGATAGGGTGGTTTGCAGGTGCTCTAGCATAGGGCGAATTGCTAAAGAGAAGAGGAGGGGCGCTATAGGGTCTCCTTGACGTACTCCTTCAGCGCTAGCTAGCGTTTGGCCGCTATTAGTTACAAGGATCGACGGTTGATTATAGGCCCATTTAGCAGCTCGGTAGAGGGTAGGGGCGTATTTGGCAACTGATGCTGCGATTGTTGTACGGCCTATGCGATTATAGGCGTTTTCGAGGTCTAAGGAGGTGATATATTGAGTGTTTAGGCGATTTGGCCCTGTAATTGCTTCCTCTAGGAGGAAAATTGCCGGTTCGACGCCTCCTACGCTATTTACCCCTAATTGATTAGGTAGTAGCATAGAGGCCCTGAAGGAGGTCGTAAGAATAGCTTTCATAGCTACCTTATAGATTAGGTCCCCCATGGCGATAGGGCGTACACCCCCGTCAGGCTTTTCAAGGCCTATAAGTCGGGAAGCGCATAAGAGGTCCACGCCTGGAGCTGTCCCCTGTCGAATCATATTCGCTAGGTGTGTAAGCGCCCTAAGGACAGGGGAATTAGCGCTTATAAGCGCTATATCAAGCAATGGACGGGTCCAACCACTAAGACCAGGGGCCTTTTCCCTATTAATTGACAGAATAGCCTCTGTAATGGCTTTTTCAGTGATATGCTGGCCTGGGGAGGGGTTGGCGTTGCCGAAGGGGTTGGTGTTTCCTATAGGGTGCTTTGAATATAGGGTGTTTAGCGTCTCTGGTGTCTCTGGCGCTATAGGCGTAGGGTCAATTAGGGCTTTAGCGGCGCGGCTAATATAGCCCTTCTCTAGGAGTTTTACGGCTCGTTTTGCGGGGGGGTCGTTTGATGGTACAGGGGGCTCATAGGGCTCAAGGGGTGTTGAAGGAATTTCGGGGAGTGTTGTAGGGTAGGCTCTCAGCGTCTTGGCGACCTCTTCCTTCTGTAGGCCTAAGCCTAATACCCTAGGGAGCAGTAAAAAGTCCAATAACTGCTTCTCCCTAGGCTGTCGAAGGAACGCTAAAGCCGCCCTATCAGCTGCCTCTGTAAATAAGGTAGCTTGCCTAGCATGCAGACGCTTTTCCGGGACTGGTATTGTACTATAAGCTAATAGCGTTTGTACAGCAGGCTTTCGTAGGCTTGGGCCTATAGCGTTTGAGTGGTCCAGGGCATATTTGGGGTTTATAGCCGCTGAAGGAGCCTGTGGGCGTAGGGGTCTTGGTGCTGAAGGGGCCTGGGCTTGAGGGGGTATAGGCGCTGAAGTAGCCTGTGGGCGTAGGGGTCTTGGTGCTGAAGGGGCCTGGGGTTTAGGCGCTGAGGAGGCCTGAGGTCGGTGGATTGAGTGCTGAAGGCCAGAGGGTAGGCTAGGTGTGATAGTGTGATTAGGGCGTGTTGCCGCTAAAGCTATAGGCTGTTTTACCCCTGTAGCTTTTGATTTGTTGCGGGGACGGCCTTGAGTGGTGGGGTTAAAGGGTAGGCCAGGTGTGGAGGCAGAGGGTAGGCCAGGTGTGAAAGCAGAGGGTAGGCGAGTTATAGTGGTTTTGGAGGATAGGTGAGTTGTGGTGTTTTTGGAGGGTAGGTGAGTTGTGAAGGGGCGCTTTTGGCGCTTAGGTAAGGAGAGTGCAGGGGGTGAGAACCCTATAATTATAGGGTTCTCTCGGGAGGTAAGCGCTGGAATAGGTAAGGCTCCAAGGGGTGTAGGGATTAGAGATAGGCTATTAAGCCTAAGGGAAAGGCCTATTCTTAATAGTGATGGGAGGTAAAGGCTGTCGGAGGGTAGGCTAGGTGTAAAGGGTGTTTTTAAGGTAGGGGTAATTGAAAAAGGGGTTGTTAGGGCATCCTTATAACTCGGCATAAGGGAGCTAGGCGCTGTAAAGGCCCTATAAAGGTCGTCGTCTGAGGAGCTGTTTTTGATTATAGGCCCTTTAGGCAAATCAGGGGCTTTTCGAAGGCGAGTTGTAGGGCGTTCTACCCCTGGGGAGGGGGTTCTAGCCTGGCGTTTGCCGGTGATAGGCTTGGGGGGTGTTGTACGCTGTGTTACAGGGGGTGGAGAGCCTGTAATTAGGGCTTGAGCGTAAGTGAGGATTGTACGGGGTACAGGGTGTTGGAGGGTTGTAGGTGCTGAAGGTATAGGGGATTGAGGGGATGTAAGTGTTGAGGGTACAGGAGGTTGAGGGCCTGTAGGTGCTGAAAGTACAGGGGATTGGGTGCCTGTAGGTACTGAGTATATAGGGAGTTGAGGGCTTGGTGGTGGAGGGGGTGGCCTGGCGTTTCGGGGGCCTGTATAGGCTGGTGGAGACACGAATTGGGCGGCTGTGAGTGCTGAAGGAGTAGGGTATTGAGAGCCTGAGAGGCCTAGGGCGGCTCTAGCTTTAGGGGTAGCTGCCTTAAAGGGAGCTAAAAGCTGAGGGAAAGAGACTACAGGGTAAGGAGAGCCTGTAGAATCGTCGATTTCAGCGTTTGAGAATGCTGAAGGTGATGCAGGGGGGCCTGAGGTGTGGATTCGATGCTGGGTTGACACCTTGGAATTGCCTGTAATACCATGTACTTTAGCGCTATGGGTCTTAACTCCATGGGCTCCTTTGCACGCTGTAGCGCAGTGAGGACAGGGAGTTAGCCCTATAGGCTGTAACTGAAGCTCTGTAAAAGTGTCAATAGGGTGTCTTTTACGAATATGATCAAGAATATCGCTATATTCGTTAAGGCAGGTAGGGCATTTGAAAGGCATGGTTTAGGGGGGGTAGGGGGAATAGGAGAGGTAAAAGAAAGAAACTCAGGGAGTGCAAGCTTAAGGGAATGCTGAAATAGGCGTGATAGCCTAAGGGAGTGTTAAGGGGAATGCGAAAGGGTAGGTGTAGTGTAAGAGGCGTAGGGTAGGTGTGGCGTAGGGTAGGTGTGGCGTAGGGTAGGTGTAGTGTGAGAGGCGTAGGGTAGGTGAGGTGTGAGAGGCGTAGCGTAGGTGTGGCGTAGGGTAGGTGAGGTGTGAGAGGCGTAGCGTAGGTGTGGCGTAGGGTAGGTGAGGTGTGAGAGGCGTAGCGTAGGTGTGGCGTAGGGTAGGTGAGGTGTAGGATAGATGAGGTGTGAGAAGTATAAAAGAGGTAGTGAAATAGGTAGTAAGAGAGATGAGGTAGTAATGAGAGATGAGGTAGTAATGAGAGAGATGAGGTAGTAATGAGAGAGATGAGGTAGTAATGAGAGAGATGATAAAAAAAGTAATAAAAAAGAAGGGAATAGCCTATATATAACCTAATCTTTGACCCTAAACCTGACCCTAAGCCTGACCCTAAGCTTAATTATTAATTGCCGAAAACCCGAAAACCCGAAAGCCCGAAAGTTTAAAAGCCTAAAAATTTAAATATCAAAAGCTTAAGGGTTAGGGTTAGGGTTAGGGTTAGGGTTAGGGTTAGGGTTAGGGTTAGGGTTAGGGTTAGGGTTAGGGTTAGGGTTAGG